>JBBMJY010000012.1:21949611-21979196 GCA_037833715.1 Toxotes lorentzi
ACACACACACACACACACACACACACACACACACACACACACACACACACACACACACACACACACACACACATTAGCATCTGTTATCTCACAATTATCATATACATTAGTCAACACCTGTTTCACTTAACCTCGTTTAATTAGGGCCATTGAAATGTTGCTCTTCACTCAAAACAATGCCATCCGACGTGTTATGGTTCGGTCAATAAATTAACAAATAAATCTCCTTTGTTTATTAGCGTATTTTAATGCTATTGAGAAAGTTAATTCAATTCACAGATGTACAGGTAGGTGATGAAGAATCAGAAGAGACAGAAGAGACTGGCAGGACGTTGCTAACTGAATTCAGGTCTTTTTCTAATCTCTCCGCCGATTAGTGCCAGACATGAGAAATGCTCCGCAATAAAAATTAATTAAAGATCACATCAAACTGGTTTTAGTGTTCTTGTGAAACCAAATAAAAGGCAAAGTACAAAATAATAATAGTAATAAGTAAAAATGGAGAACGTTATGTCGCTCTGAACGATGCTTGGTATTATTATTTCAAAGTTTGTGCAAAGTTTCAGGAAAAAAAAGTGCCATTATCAAAATTAACTATGACTCTTAACTCACTTCTCCAAAGAAAAGGCTGCATTTGCATTAAAACTTCAGTTCTCTCCAGAAATCACTGCGTTGCGATAAGTAGCACATATTTAGCCTCTCCACGTAAACGCTAAAAGGAACAGCGGAGGGCTTCTTTGATGGGATTTATTGCCAGTGAAAGCTGTAGGTCTTTTGAACGTAGCTGTCAGTCAATACCAGTGGGACAACCCCCCCCCCCCCCCTCTCCTCTCCCTCTCCTCCCCCTGAACACACACGCTGGCAGCTGGGTGTATATAAATAGACCCGGGAGGCTGGATTCGCCACTCAAACCCGACTAGCTGGGACGCAGGAAAGATGCCCGCATCGCAAACTGGATTTGGCAACTTCTTCTTGGAGAGGAACATCAGCATGCCGGCTGGATACCAGATCCCGGTGCTGGGATGCTCACCGGGTGTGCAACAGCAGCAGGCTCAGCATCTGGCAGCCATGGCAGCTGGGGTTCCCATAACATACTCAGGACTACAGGGATACAACTTCATCCCATATCCGCACCACAGGCACATCGCACACATGGTGAGTTGACAATTAACAAAGTACTTTGCTGGAAATCTCTGCTTCTACATGGTTAATCAATGCAACCTACTTTTATCAAAAATATATGTAAAGCGTAGCTAAATACACACATTTTCCGAAAAGGCATCAGCCTCTTAAAGATTTCATATCCTGAGTTGTGCTGGACTTGTGTTAGCCTACAAAACACAAGTTCATGAAAATTCATGAAAGTTCATGAAAATATGTCCAGTGGGAAGTTTCGACCTATAAATCACTCACTAAATTGTGCGCCGTGGGTCAAGGGTCGCCAACTCCGTGCGTAATTGCGCACAAGCTAAATTCCTTGGCTTGTTCTTACATTTCTTCTCTTTATTTTCCAGAACAACGGTTTCGACTTGAAGGCCGCCTCTCCCTACCATCACGCGCTCCTGGCTCGCGGGGGACCTTTCTACCCGCCCTACCGTCCGGGAGCAGCCGAGGATCCCGGCAGGGTCACCAAGGTGGCCACTCGAGAGAGCACCGGGGCACTCAAGGCCTGGCTGAACGAGCACCTGAAGAACCCGTATCCGACCAAAGGCGAGAAAATCATGCTCGCCATCATCACCAAAATGAGCCTCACGCAGGTCTCCACCTGGTTCGCAAACGCAAGGCGACGCCTGAAGAAGGAGAACAGGTTCAGCTGGGCGTCTAAGGGGAAATCAGATGAGGAGGACGAGGAGCAGGAGGGGGAGAGCGACGATGAAGACAGCCCCTTGCAGAGATGTCATTTGGATGAGCAAGTTGAGGCAGAGCCTAAAAATGACCGCGCAGACGCCGACGAGCACGACGAGAGCGCATTGGAAAGCGCGGCACCTGTGGATGTGCGTCTGGAGATGCCGCAGCAGCCAAGCCGCCAGCATGAAGACAGAGAGGTTGCACTTGTCAAGAAAGTTGAAAAGAACGACTCTGATCACACGCCATCCGCTTTGGAAAGTAAAGAAAACATCTCCAGTCAAAAACCCAAAATCTGGTCTTTGGCAGAGACCGCCACCTCAGAGACTGTGAAGAAACCTCTGGACAATATTTATCACCCGGCCGGAAAACTGTGGGCTGACTGGGCTTCCAGAAACGGACTGTTTGTTCCCTCGTGTTACACCACTCATGAAATTGTCTAAGCGAGTATTTAGACAGAAACTAGAGACATTTTCCACATCTTTTGCACTTTAATCTTCCAGACCTCAGGGATTTCCTGACGTTTGTAATGAAATGAGAATGTTTTGAGACCAAAGACTAACGTTGTGTTACTGTATATAAATGTAGATGTATTTTTCCAGCAACCTGTAAATTATGTTTCCTTTGTCCAATCATGAAGAAATATTTTTGCTTAAATAAAGTTCAGCTTCTAGCGAAATTCTGCCGTGTTTCCCTGATCTGTATTTGACTTTAACACCATTTTAAATCCAGGCAGTATCCTTCATATACATGTAAAATCAAGCCATACTCAGCTTTATTTCCTTTCGACCATGTAAAAGTAACATAACACCGGTTTAGCTGCAATAATAATACATCCTTGCACAGAAGGTGACATTTTCTTCTAAATCAAATTCTTATGTAAAACTAAACTGCGAAGTTTGATAAGTACAGAGAGAGTATTGACCTTACTTTGCATATCAAATCCAAGTCCAGTAAATCTTCTCAAACAACTTTTTGGCTAGAATTCCTAAATTCCCCTGTGACTGCAAACAGATGTTAATTGTTCCTTTTAGCCGTTTCACCACAGGTATGGAACTCCTGCCGTCCAAGATTAGACAGCACCAGCAGACCCCTGATCCTTTAAGGTGTTAGTAATGTTTAGGGGTAACCAAAGGGATTCTTCTCTATAAATCACCCAGGTTTCCATGTAAAGTCAAAGGGCTGTACCTCCATTTATCCTGGGATGATGAGAAAAGCTCCTGGGAGCCACAGGCCTGCAGTTGTCCTCTGGCCTCACCTCTCCATGCAAATCTCTGCAAACATGAACACACAGAGAGCAGATTAGCTTGTGCCTGAGCCCCATTTTCTCACAGCAAACAGATGAATACAAAATAATATGATGTCTTGGAACTTTAAAAATGTTTAGAATGGCCAATGAAACTGCGGCTTCTTTTGATATGCACCATTTCCATGTTACTTTATAAAACTTTTCAGCTCCTTGTATTTCCAGTCTTGATGTATTTCATCCAGCAGTGGGGCACTGTAGAGACATTATACGATGACCTGAACTTTGAACAGTCATTGGTGAGCCTGTAGCACCCCCATGAGGAACTCAAGAGTAACTACAATACGGTTCATCCATTAGACCAGGGGTTTCCCAACTGTGAGGAGGATAGAGGAGGGAAACACAGGTGCATGCAAATGTTCTATAACAGCGGTAAAAGTCATTGTAGTTTGGCCCGTTTGTCAAAGCACACAGTTCATGGAGGAAAGGTCCTTTTGAAACTGTCGCAATTTGCATCAATTTGCATTTGCACTAGTTTTCTAATCGGGCATAACTCAGTCAAATTTGAACACACAGATATGACACAGCTAGTTTTAGATATGGTGTAACTTACACTTTCCCAGTTTCGACGTCCAGCGCGAATAAACGTCCACAAATCTGCTCATCCTAACGACTCCAGAACTCCCCCGAGAATCTTCACGTTTTTAAGTTTCCCTCAGTATTTAAGTAATCCAGTGAAAGTTGTCGATGCCTTCTTCGGTCCAATACAAAGATGAATTGTTTGGAGCTAATTCGGCTCATTTTTAATGGTGCCAACTTGCCAAAATGTTAACAAATATAAGCTAAAATTAGGGAGCTCTACTTGTAGCACACAGCATCCACGGCAACATAGCCTACTTCCTGCTTACGTCTCCCAAAGCTTTATGGGAACTATCTTGATTTTGTTTGAGATGGTGGTCAAGGTGTCACTCTGTGAGAACTCCTGCATTTGACGAGTACACTGACCAACATCAGAGAAGGTACAGTTTAATGCAAAAGCTTTTAAAATACACGCTGCACCACTACAGCAGTTACACAGTTTTCTAGGATGTCTAGAAACCATGTGTACGGATTGAACTCTAAACATGCTGACTACTTCAAAATACATAAACACACAGTGACAAACGACTACAACTTACAAAATGCCACTGTCAAAACTAATACATTAAAGTCATATAGCATGCCACACTATCGTTGCACTACAACTACGTCATTTCAGCACAATTAAAATTTTAATGTTAACACTTTGGGCAAATATTGACATCGTTCCATCTGGAGGATAAGGTGCAAGTGAAATATGAGACACAACAGAGTACATTCATAATTACAGTATTTACAGAGTGAGTATCATTGGCTGTGTTCAGTCAGTAAATGTCTGAGTTTGTGATTCCTGTCGAGAGAGGATTTCTGTTTTGCCCCTCTCCTGCATCACATATTTTCCCTTATCAGTAAGCACGACACCACCTGCAGACACCTCCTGGCTTAGCTCATCCTCGTTTTCCTCTGGCGTCCTTGTACCACACTCTTCTTGTGACTGCTGTTCAGAAAACATGGGTTCATTTTCAGCCTGATCACTGGGGGGAACGATTAGCACTCCATTTTCTTTCATTTGCTCCTGTTCTTCTCCTTGACATGATTCAAAACAGTCCTGTAAGAGCAAAATTGTGTTAATATGTAGAAATATAGAGTATTACAGTGTCAGTTATGGAAATGTTTTTATGAATACTACTCTGATCACTCTACTTGAGAAACTTCCACATAAACACAAAACCCGGTTTCTTTTTTTCAGGTTAAGGGACTAAGAATGATGCCTTGCAGATCCTTAGTTAAAGGAATAGTTCGATATTTCGGGAAATATTCTAATTTGTTTTCTTTCCAAGAGTTAGAAGACAAGCCATCGATACCACTTTCATGTCTGTCTCAAGCTAGAGCCAGGTTTTGATTAGCATAGCTTAGCTTGCTCTGATGTAAACACTAGTTGCAATAATATGCAATAATGTGGTTACTTAGGTATATGCTATGCATGAGTCAACAAAGGAAGAAAGAAAATTGCATGCACCTTTACCCTTCGTTGTGCAGCTCCTGGTTTACCCAACATAAAAGAAAGAAAAGACAGAGAATGTGTACATTAAGTGGATTACTGAAACTTTAACTCATTAAACATGTTATAAAAGAGAGCATTTAGAGCACAGCGTACCTCTGCACAGAGAGAATGTGATTATAACGATAACTGCAATCCCAAGCACAATTAAAACCGAGATCAGAATTTTGTATCCCCGTGTATTTCCCACTACAAGAAAAGGAAAAGAGAAGAAAGTTAAGCACATAAATTGATCGTTCCAGTAGTGACAAACACACATTAACCGTTTATAATCTCCAACAATAAATGATATTTGCATTGTTTGAGTAGAATATGGATATTTCTTTAGATAAATACAGAACTCTCAGTAGAACAGGAAATGGGTTAACTGTATGTCTGCGAAACTTTCGTATCTGCCACATATTTGCATTTTAGCAGAGGAAGTACAAAACAAGAAGGTGTGGAGTTAAGAGGGAGGGGATTTTCAGTCCATATCTACTTTTTCATTCTAAAAAAGTGATTTTTTTTTTTTTTAGCCATTAAATCAAGGTGGACTTTATGCACAAATTAAGTGTAAATTGTGTGTAGGTGAAAACCGTCAATCCCACACTCAAAACCACAGACCAACATAGATTTATGAGACGTATTGTCTCATCACCTCGATAGTTTCGTTTTGAAGAACACACCATCTCTAACCACACCACACACAGCTGAAGAAGTGAGAAACTTTTTCAATTTATCTTCCTACACAGAACTCACCGCAAACATTGTCTGATGTGTCTGTTCCATGTTGTTGAACACGGTATCCATCCTGACATCTGCAAAAAAAATAAAAAATCACTGTGTTAAAGGAGAATTCCTGGTTTTTTTATGTAAATGAAAGACAGAAAAACATTTTAGTGTTTGATTAGTAACAGTTTGGTTCATACTGACTGGTAAAAAAATTAAGGGAAACCAACACTAGAATGGCACTCAATGGACCACATGCATGCATGCAAATCAGTTCACTACTTTCTGAGTAATCCTGTAAAAAAATAATCCAACAAACCGACGCGGGTGAAAACGTAACTGCCTCAGAGGAGGTGATAAGGTATGAGCCACAATGGCATCCAGTTTGCTATTTTATTTACGTTTGCTGACACGTAGCGGCAAACAAGCCTTTATCACAGCACCAAAAGGCTGACATCCCTCATTTTTCCACATTTTTACTTTGATTTTTGTACCAATTAAGGTGCTAATCGCAAAACAAAACCAAAACAGAAAAAAATAACTTTCATGATTATGTACATCTCTGAAACAGTCCGAAAGGAAAAATAGTAAGGTAAGTAAATAAGGTTTGTTTACTAAAAATATTGGGTTTTTTTCTGCTTTTCTTGGTGTGTTTTTGGAGTGCTGCTGTCTCATTTGTTATGTAAATGCATTGGAGATCCTATACTTACTCTGTCCATTTCTTACAGGAACTATTCCATGACTCGATGTTGGTAAATGAGCCTTCAGGGCATTTCTGGCACACTGTATCATGTGTGTGATTACCTGAAAGAGTGACAACCAAAAAAAATTCATCAAATTGCAAAAACAAATCTTTTCCTTATATTGAGTGTAAAATACTGTTTCACTACATCAAAAAGATGTGTCATACCTATGGATTTAGCCTCGTTTCCTGGCCTACAGGCTGTGTGTGGCACACAGGTTATGCAGGCATCACTGGAACAGTGGAATCCCATCTTGCACAAGCAGATGCTTTTTTTCTTCTTGCTCTCATGTTCAACAGGCTGAAAGTGTTTATCTGAAAGAAGAATGGACTCAGGCTTAAGTTATGCTACACAGAACAAAAGTCTGTCCATATACTGTATGTACTGGAACTGTTTTGTGTAATTTGTCTCAAGGTCTTACTCGTATCACAATACGGCTGCCGCTGACACTTGGATTCCATTGTGTACTTGTCCTGGTATTCATGCTGCCCACATTCTTCGCACTGAGGATCCAGACATGTGCTGCGGCTCGACCAGCTGGTGCCTGCAAAACATATTGATGCTTCATAGTCAAATATGCATATGCAAATGTGTGATTTAAAAGAATAGTTTAACATTTTGGGGAATATGTTTTCTTGCAAAGATATCTTTCCTGTTAGAACAAAAGATTGAAATCACTCTCACGTCTGTTTCTTAAATACAAAGCTGCAGCCAGGACAGAACAGCTGGCCTGGATCTGCTCAAAGGTAACAAACTCCACCCAAAAACACCTTTAAATGTCATTAACTGACACATTACATCTGGTTTGTTGAAGCTGTACAAAAACAATGCCTGCCAATTTAACATGCCAATTTATTTTGATTAACTGATTAATAGATTGAATTGTCAAAAAATAATGTAACAGTGTCTGTGATAACTTCCCAGAGTCCAACCAGAAGTCCAAAACCAAAAGATGTTCAGTTCTCAATCATATAAAACAGTGAAAAGGTAAAAAAGAAATGATAAACTGATTATCAAAATAGTTGTCAATTATTTTTCTGATGCTTGACCGATTGATTAATCGACTAATTGGTTCAGCTCTGGCAGGCTGTAGCTTCATATTCACCAGAAAGACAGGAGAGTGGTATCAGTCTTCTCATCTAACTGTCAACAAGGAGGCAAATAGCTGCGTTTCTCAAAATGCTCCATTTGTCACTGTTCCTGTGAAGTGCTGTGGGCTTTGGGATGGACAAAAATGAAAGTGAAATCCAATGAAGGAAAAGAGGGAAGCAAACTGAAAGCAATAGTAAATGGTTTTAGTATCAGTGTTGATACAGTTTGAGAGTCTTGACCTGTGCTGCCTTTTGCCAGCTTTGTCTCCTATATCCTGTACATTTGAGGTGTATTTAAGGTACACAGCAGTTAGAGGAATTCAGTATATTCACACAAAGATAAAAGTATATAGGCAAGTAAATGAGACGCAGCCCGAGTGGCTGTGTTAGGGCAATCCAATGCATCAGGGGCGATAATAGAAATAACACTGTCATACATATTTTTGATTTTCATTATGCAGCAAACTCAGCAGAGAGAGGATGACTTTATGTACCTGGGCCGCACTTCGTGCAGCACTGGCCCTTCACCTCCTGTTGAGTTACTGGGTCACAAGGTCCCTGAGCAGCTGTGGTCACCTGCAAAACAAGAAGTTTACTGTAAATAAAAAGCAGCTAAGCCTCATGTCCTCTGTAGCGATGGTGGGGTTTCTCTGTGAAACAGGCAGTTGGCTTACTTCCTCAGAGCGGACTGAGGGGCGTGTCGGAAAGTCCCAAAGATTTTGCATACAGTAAACTCTGAAACCGACAGCATGTGCATCTCTTTCTTTCTTTCTTTCTTTCTTTCTTTTTTTCATTTTCGCTGTTAATGTCATTATGTCAAGATTCAGACAAAGTCACGGGTTTTTGGCACAGCCTTCACTAACAGAGCTGTTCTGTTGCGAGAAAACGAAAGTGAAAGTAATTCTATGAGACGCGCGTACGCAGTGCAGTAAAATGTCCAATTTGGGGCGTTTGACAAAGATATACATCTGAGTAAAAGACAATTAGAATAAACTAGAAATAGCTCGAACGGGACAATGACACAGCCGGAAAGCAAAAGTCTAACAGCAACTACTGTACAACCGGAGCCACGTACAGATATCACAGCGATCACAGGTCGAAATCGACCCTTTCCACAAGGAAATACGTGAATCAGCTTGCTCACCATCAAAGTGCTCATCATCGTGATCCACAGTAGATGCATTGTAGTTCCCTGTGTTGTGTATCGCAGCATATGTTGTTGGATTGTTGCTCTCTGGGTCCAGACTGTCGTAGTTTTGCGCGTCTGCCTTCTTTAAGAGCGCGTAAGCCGAGGCTGACGGGCGGGGTATTTCCCGTGTTTTTTTTGTTTTTTTTTTCTTCTTGACCATTTCCTGTAAAGTCATATCTCGAACTGTATTTTGGCAGCTAAAATACCCAGGTGTTAGGCGACATTGTGGCATACCAGTATCTCAGCGGTGGAAGATCTTTTGCTTAAGTAAGAAGACTAGAATAGACTTACATTTATTAGTTTTTACCTTAGTGAAATAATAATAATAATAATAATAATAATAATAATAATAATAATAATAATAATAATAATAATAAATGACCATCTACAAAATTTACTAATGGAGAAGAATCGCCGATTTTAATGTTACAATACAATATAATATGTTCCTCACATATAGGCAGCAAAGCCTAAGCAGCTCTTGTTGTTGGCTGAGGTGCAGGAAATTTTCAGTACTTTCCTTTGGAGTCGGTTTGTGGCCTATACCGCAACGCCTTGTATTTAATAAACCCATTGTCTGTTTCTAAACCCTGTAAACTCTTAGCATGCAATGTAGCTGTAAATTACAATGCATTGTGGCATAGGTCACAGCAAAATGTGCAACATCTCCATTTGCAAGCTGTGAAGCATCAGGAAGTATCAAGAAGCAAAAAAGCAAGTATATCAGAAATGTACTTAAGAACAGTACCTGAATGAGTGTAAATAGTTAAGTTCAGCCACTGTTGTACTGTTTAAAATAAATAAAAGCTTTTTTTTTTTGGCTCACATGTCCACGGGGAAAAAAAAACACAAAGTCAAAGTTGTGTCAATTCTTAAGAATCTTATAATAGGATGAGATTTGTTGTTTTCATTGTTCTTGTCCACACCCCCTTTCATTTTGACGTAGAGTGAAACCCCACCAGTTTATGAAGGGATTCCCCATCAAGCTCTCATGAGAAGTGGTTTTCCCACATGGTCACGGTGTTGTTGAGGAAGCTCATCTGTTGCCTCTGTGTGGTGAATAGGCAAGAGCTTTGCTCTGTAAACCTACTGCCCATTTGAGCCAGTGAGCTCTGGGGCTATTTGTTTTATTTTTTATTTTTCTGGCAAAAGTCAAATTGGCTGCTATGTTCAGTGTTCATGCAGTTAAGGCACAGATGCTGAGTGAAGACAACACAAGCTCTTAATTTCTCATCAGATTTTGTTTAATTTCTTTTTTGTGCCCATATTAAAATAAAATCATTTTAGTTTACACTTTTTTTGTGGATGTTGTCATGTCCTTGTCTTGTCCTTGTCTTGTCCTTGTCTTGTCCTTGTCTTGTCCTTGTCTCAAAAATGATTAATATTACTGCAGCAGTAGTAGTAAAATAATTAAATCGTTTCCTTAGGTTTTGTAAAATACTGCTTCAATCACAGACTTCATGAAGCCTAATTTCCTGGTAGTGTAATCTGTAATTCTCGACACTTGACACAAAAAAATCAAGTTGGATTTAGGTAAATTCTCCTCCTACTGAGAACACATGACCTCCTGTTAAAGGGCTGTCACATGACATCTAAATGTCGTAATGGGCCTGGAGACTTTAGATTTTCTTTTTGTTTGTTTTTCCCCTCTAAATGTTTTCTTTTCATCTACTGTGCTGACATTTTCTTACTCACTTACCTTTTGGGTGTTAACCCCGCCCTATTCTTGAAATTCTCTACTACCCATTTTGGCATCCGTCTTGAATAATAAATACAAATGTAAAGTCTGTCCTGTTCATCTTACTCATGTGCCTCTCTGTTCCTACACAAAATATGAACTTATCTTATTTCTTTTGAGGATTTTTTGAGAATTCAATACTAGGTTAAAATCCAATTTCAGCCAGTAGACTTCTCATAAAAGGTTCTGCACAGTATTGCTGAAATTCTGCTGAATTTTTCTTCATTAATAAGGTGTGAAACTATGCTGTTGTAGGTGATAATCTACCTTTCATGGGTGAATTCCCCGAGTGTAACAGTGCTAAATGTGGTGATATTTGCTGTCACTGATAATAAGCTCTACTTCCCTGTTAATTCATAGGCAAATTATTGAAGCACAGTCCAAATTTTACACTAAACAGAGTCTACAACATAGTAACGTACTCACATGCGTGAGTACGTTAGTGCAAGGACAGGAATAACAGAGGACTGATCAAGACAGACAAGACAAGTCAGACAACAAGATAAAGGACACCTAATATAATAATGTTGATCTGTTTGCTCACTAACCAGCCACAACTTTAACTGGCCAGTAAAACAACAATACATATTCACTAAATTACCAGAAAGATCCAATGTGAAGGAGTCATGTTATTTACATTAATATCGTTATCGTACATTGCCTGGGAATCGTGTCACTTGTCACAAAATTCAACCAGATTCTGTTTCTGCTATGTTTTTTTTTTCCACATAAACTTTGATGTGAACATATTCTCTGTCCTGTTAATGGTCTTTTCACTTTTGTTGTTACACTGGTTCTTGTAATAATTTGTTTAACTGAACTTCAGAATATGAGAATAATAAAACAGATACACAACAGACCCATAGTCTCTGTTACAAATGAATACTTTGAACTTTATCAGTCTTTTTTTTTTTTTTTATAAATCAGGACTGTGGTTTGCTTCCATACTAAATTAAATCTATTTCTCTTAGCTGTCACATCTGGGTAATTCAGTTAGTTATTCCAGCTGTGATAGAGGAAAACCCCCGTTAACTCCTGCTAAAGGTAACTAGCATTAGTTTAGCAGATTACCTGTCATCTTGAATCACATATCTAAATGTATTAACTTGTAAATTTATGTATTATCTATATTTTGATATATGTATTAAAAGCAGACAGACGGACCAAAATAGGTATATTTACATCTCATACAGTCAGACAGGAAATTATGAAAATATCATTATTTATTTTTGGGAAAAAAAAAAAGAGATCAAGAGAACACATTTTTTTGTGAATCCTGGAAGTCCCCCCTGCCTTCTGTGAAGATTATTCTAAGGCAGAGTGGGTTAAGTTGGTGTGGGTTCCATGGCAATCATCCTTTCGGGGTAAAATAAATTTGCCTGAAACAGATTGTGTTGTACTTTTGTGTATTTTGTGAAGGGGCTACAGGCTTGCTAGCGCTCTCTCCTGGACAAGAGAAGGTGAGCAACAGACTTGCAGCGCATTGTGCTGCAAGTGGTGACATGTAAACTGACTGGAAATGTGTGCTGCCTTGCAGATGGCTGTGTTGCTGTGGGTGTGGCAGAGGAGCCACAGACTGCTTTACCTGGAAGAATGTAACCTGAGCCAAAAGAGGGCGGTAGCAGAAAGTGACACAAATCACAGCAGGTTTCCTTCTCACTAGTCAGAGAAGCAGACCTCTAAGTTTTGTCTGACAAATAAGACCGTTTTTCTTTGCATCTTCGCTGTAACGGAGAAACAGTGGTTGCATGGATTTTTGTGTGAAAGCTGGGAGATTATGATGCCAAATTTAGGATCCAAGAAGAAAGACAATCTATCCAGAATGGACAGATACACTGAGGACTTGCCAAAGGTAAGATTTCAGTTCATGCACTTAGACAAGAAAGCCAGCATCAGGCAATAAGCTATTTTAACAGCAAGTGCCAGACTATAATTTACCATGTTTATGAAAACTAAGCTTACTAAATAAATACTTCTGTGAATGAGTCACTAAATAACAGCTGCTTTACTGTACGAGTGGTTTCAGAGAAAACAGCCCTCTCACTTTCATTGATGTCAAGTCCGTTAAGCAAGAGGAGACAAAGTTTTGGTACAGTTTATGGCAAGCATTTTTACTTCCTCAGTTCAGCCTGACGTCCCTGCTGTTTGTAGTTTCCCACAACAGGAGCACTCACTTACTCAGAATCGACAGACACCGACTGATTTAAGGAAGGAAGCATGTTCCAGTAATAGCATGTGCGCAACAGATACAGATTCTGACTGTGCTTTGCACCGGGTTCCTCTTTACTGTTCGTCTGAGCTGAGACTGACACATGCTGGCATCTGTTGCTACCGTGTAAAGCAGAGAAGCACCATCTAATCTCGCCTTTCTTATTAACCATCATGCTTATCAATAAGAACATCTCATCTCTTCACTGAAGTGCCATTATGTAAAATACTGTATGAAAACTAAATAAAAGAGCATGAAAAGACCCAAAGATAATAAAAAAAGTCTTGTAGTAGTAATCTATGAGTTATTTGTTTGTTTACCAAATGTAAGAGAACTGAAATTGTTCACATAAATTTCATTTGGTTAATAACCGAAATAACTTCTCAAAGTGTGGACCTAAAAAGAAAGAAAACTTGCCCAACACTTTCCGCATTAATGCACTTTATTTTATATTATTGGAATGTTGTGATTTTAGCTGAGCAATGAGATGCAGCTGAGCATCATGAACAAGGTGAAGAACGGAGAGCTGTCCATCGAGGATGCTCTGAACCAGGCCCGGAAAGACCGGGACCAGCTGATCAAACAGCAGAGCCTGGCTGAAGAGGTACCAACATTTCAAACCAAGCTTCCTCAAAATTTCCCAAAATCAGATTCCAAAATTCTCGTGGCATAAGCAGTTAGAGTTTCCATGTTGACCTGAATATCAGTGGCAGTGTTTTGTGGATAACTTGTTTCTGCTGCCCCCAAAGTGGCCAAAAAAGTCTATAATTGCAGGTTTAAGAAACAGTGCTGCCTAAAAACTACTAAGTGTTGTTTGTAATTAGAAACAAACAAAATGCAGCGTGTTAATTAGTGAGTTTTGGAGGTGTTGGTAGGCGTAATTTTAGCAGACTAGCTGTTTCCCTTTTGCCTCCAGTCTTCACCCCAGCTCCTTAGCACACAGACATAACTCATTTAACTCTGTGTCTCTGGCATAGAGTCAGTTTAAAGACATTATTTACAGCCTACATTGCTTTGTGAATGATCTAATTGGAAACTAGGAAACCAGTTTTTTTTTAGAGACTTGCTCCCCCACATGTCTGTCCTCTTCTACTCCTTAAACATTGTTGTGTTAATAAGCTGCTCAGCCTGCTGGATCGGTTTTTAAATAAATCTATCTCTGGCCAGTTTAATTTGCCCAAAGGAATGCACAAGGTATCTTTTGTTCTATGCCTTAGAAGGAAATAGTAAAAAGACAAATTACCCTTTTACACTGCCACATTATGATCCTACCTATTGTTCATTAGAAGGTGTTTTCCTTTTGAGAGTTCATGTGTGACATTTGGGATTTTTTTGTTTTGTTTTTGGCTGCAGGAACCCTTACAGTACAACTTCAGTGTTCATAAGCACAGCCATTATAGGTGGCAGAAGCGTGTTCTTCAGGTGAGTCAAAACAACAAAACAAAACAAAACAAAAGTGTACTAAAGTAAACTACAATAAAACAGAAGAAAATAAACAAACAAGACAGCTTCAATAAAACATCACGTATTATAAACTTCACAGTGGTAGGATTTGTTGTAGGACTGTTGTATTACTGAATCGGCTTGAGCGAGGTTTACCTGTTAAACTGGTAACTCAGTGTATATACTGTACTGCTGCTTTAAAACCCTAACTTAAACACTGTCATTGTGACCATCCAGATTGACTTCAAGACCAAAATGCTGTGCAGCATAGAGAAAGGCATCATCAAGCGACAGCTTCCCTTCTCCAACGTCAAGAGTTGTGATGATGGAGTCGGCTCCAGGTTCTCCATTTCCTTTAAAGGACATCATGACTATGAATTGGAGGCCACATCCCGGGAGGACAAACACAAGGTGAATTCATAGAGGGTAAATTTAAACAATAAAAATAAACCAGTACATGGAAAACAGCCAGTTCTACTGAGTACAACCCAGTTGGGCCTGTTGTTAAAATAAGAAAGAGGAAGTTAAATGCAATAGTTATAGTTAAGATGAGGAATGATGTGTTTTGTTTTGTTTTTTTCCAACAGATAATGCAACTTGTGAATCATATCATTTATGGGAACATATACAGTGATCCCATAGAGGGAAATTCCGAAACTCATCAGCAGCCTCAAGCAACACAGAGCCTTCGGGAAGGTGTCTTGTTACTACACAGAGGAGGCCTGGCGTCATTCAGATGGGTGAAGTACGGATGTATCTATTGCTGCTATACCACAGCTACACAACAGATGTGTAGCACAGTCAGTGATGAGAAATGATATGTGGCTACATGTTCACATCCTACAGCTACATATGGATTCTGAGCAGGGTTTGAGTTTATGTTGTGATCAAACTGGAGAAGTGACAGGCTTAACGATCCTCTGCAGACATGTTTTTACAAACACTCGGATTTAAGTTGTGTGTCTGATATAACATTTTTCTACTGGAAGGTTCAATTATCTACTTAGGAAATCTTAAAATTACGTCTGCTCATTCTGTCTCATTGAAAATCCACCATCCACCATCGATATTCAGAAACATTTAATTTCAAAAGTTTACAAAAGCACAAGACACAACGTAGCTCCTGCTACACTGAGAAGTCCACTCTCAGTGTATGTGCACTGGTGACTCCAAGTTTCCACAGCACAAGCTGCATACTGGACCACAGTGGGCTTTCAAGCTAGTTGTGATGTCACAAAATCATGTGTGTACATGTCTTCAACTCCGATTTTAGGTGAGCACAGAATGAACATGAAAACAGCCTTCTACTATCAAACTCTGCAAATACAGAGTTCTGCACACTGAAGCTCAAGTGAAATAACTATAAGTCAATAATAAGTAAGCCCATTTTTTAGTTTAAAGTATAGTATGCAGACTAAAAAAAAGCGTGCGCGGCAGCAGCAGGGGGAAACAGCCAGCCAGGCTCTGCCCAAAGGTAAAAAATGCAGCTACCAGAACCTCTAAAGCTCACTAATTAACTAATTCCTGTTTGTTTAATATGTTTAAAAACCAAAATGTGAATCCACACAGCCAAAAACAGTTCTAGCATATAACTTCCCATAAAATCAGGCTTAACTGTCATCTGCATGGCACATCTAATCCATCTGCTCACCTGTTCCTCATTCCCCACATCACGCCACTCAGTGTATATACCACTTAATTTCTACCTGCACTCTGACAGGTCGGCAGTGTTGCCTTATGCCTTTGCATTGCAGTGACTGTATCAGCACCTGCATCTGTAACCAGAGGCGGAAGAGGTTTTCAGTTCCTCTGTACCAATGCAACAATACAACAAGTAAAAGTCCCTCATGACTCTTAAAGTCATACATCAGTCCCTCTGACTGACATCATAAGATTATTAATACTGAAGCATCAGTGTTTAAGCAGCATGTTACTCTTATAGCTGATGCAGGTGGAGCTAGTTTGAACTACTTTATATGCAGTTTTATAAACAGGGACAACAGGTTGTGTGATGATTAATGGGAGAAACCATTAGTGGGAAAAATCACAATTTGGTGGCTCTGTTAACAGCTCATAGACATGTGAAATGTGACCCTGACAACACAGGGCTTTATGTAAGACTTCTATTTTAATAGCTTGTTATATTATCCATTGTTTTCACCTTTATTCAGTAACTAGTGACCAAAGCTGTCAAATAGACATTGTGGAGTGGAAGTATAAAGTAGCATGACCTGCTCTTTGTACCCGTAAGCCTGTTATCACCCATCTTTTAAAGAAGAGTTCCTCTAACTGAACCTGTTCTGGCTGGGAGTTTACATTTGGGTCCTCTTCCTTGTTTTCTCATAACACTTCTCACAACAATAAGGTCTCAGTCAGTGATCTGTAGAGGAGCTGGCAGGAGGATGTTCAGTCTTCATGCTAAGCTAACTGTTTCTGGCTGTAGCTTCATATTTAGCTAATGGTCAGAAATGAGAGTGGTACTGATCCTCATATATGGCATGAAAGCAAATAAGTGTATCATTGTGTTGTGTTTTAAATTACATATCACTCATTCTTCATTTTGTTGCAGATACCAGGTTCAGCTTCACCAGGGCCAGCTAACACTGGTCCCCTTCAGGTGTCAGGGCCCTGCCGACAGCGAGGTCACATCCTCGGCGCCCATGTCCATTGTGATTCACCTGTCAGACGGTGGCACCAGCGTACAGGCACCTCACAGCTCGGACACTTTCACCCTGATCACCCACAAAAATGAGTACCAGTGAGTGAGGGTTGTTAAGGAAACATCACATCAGCTGTGTTTCTTTTCAAATTAATTTACAGCCTTTTAGTAGTGTGTAATTTCATTCCGCAGTCTCTTCTGTAGCAGTTATGAAGCAGCCTTGTCTGAGTGATAAAGTTAGGGACGCAGGCCTCAGGTCTAAATTACCAGTCTTACGTCGGCTAATAAGGGAAGATGTTTTTGATTTATTGCAGATTCAAGGTGCCTGTGTCAGATCAAAGCAGTGCCCAAGAGGCTGTCCAGAGCGAGCGAGACGCTTGGGTCCAAGCCATTGACCAACTGTGTTCAGAGTGGAAGAGGAAGTCCAATGGCAAACACACGTTTGTGGAAACAAAAAGTCGGCAAAATCTCAGACTAAACGAAGACACAGAGGACACCAATACAGATCTGGAGTCAAGCGGTGAATTTAGTGGAGGGAACGTGACTGTCACTTGTCCTCCAGTTGAACATGGAAATGCAGATCCCACTTCCAGCAATGGAGATCATTTATCAGCTGGTTATACAAATCCTGTTCCGAAACCTCGCCAACCTCGGAAAGATGCTGCTGAAGTTATTGGACCTGACATTTTCCCTCCCGTCCCGTCGCCAACCTATCCCGGCGCCGTTCCCTTATCTTCACCCACCTCTCCTTCACCCTCGCCCCCCGATACTCCCCTCACATCCTCCTCCACAGTCCCAGAGTCTCTGAAAAATGATTCAGTCCCATCAGCTGTGAAAAAGCCTTCACCCCCCAGCATCCCACCCCCCCCACCTTTACCCATCAAAGTTAGGACAATGTCAAGAAAAACACGCACCAAGGCTTTCCACTGGGACCTAGTCAGTTCAGAGAAGGTATCACTATCACTTTTCACTTTAAACTTTATTCATCAGAAGACACTAAATTACCATATTTTCACAGTTAAGTATAAAGCTTACAAAGTGTGAATTATTCATTAATAAAAGCAGTGTTTTATTATTTTTGCAAACACAGAAAGGTCAGTTTCAGCTTAGCTTCTCTTCATTATTCCTCATATTGCATCATTGTTGGGAATTATTCCTTGTTTTGTCTGTCAGTTATTCCTTCCCCAGTGTTGTTCCTTTGTAATGTTAACATTGATTTCCTCATAAAATGGAGTGTCTCAGTACTGAATTAATTTGTTTCTTGGCAGATTGCAAAATCATTTTGGATACAAGAAAGCACCGCGAGGATTGAAATAGACACATCACGCTTGTACAAGCAATTTGCCGTTAAAGATCTGGGGACGTTTGGTGCGGCTGAGCAGAGTAATACCCAGCATATTATGCTCAACCAGAAGATTGCACACAACTTCAGTGAGTAGCCCAACAATGAATATGTTACTGAGTGTTGTGGTGAAGCTGCTTATAAATATTGTCCTCTCTAACAGATCATTTTTAGCATTTTAGGAGGGAGATAAAACGTTCTCACAAAAATAACAAGTATTGTTTCCACGTGGTAATGAAAATCCATTCTTCTTGATTAAGCCAAATAAAGGTTCTTATTCCTGCAGTGAATTAGGAGTTGTGGTGTGAAATAAGCTCACTCATTTCACAACCACCAGAGGGAGGCAACACACATAAAGAGTAAACAGGATCGCTGCAGAAACAGTGGTAGTGTCAGGCTCCTTAGTTTTCATAAATTAGACTTTAATTGCCCAATTAAAAGGAAGCTGGCCTGAGAACGCTTTTAGGGAGGGTCTATAAATGCTGTCATTTTGCTCCTCTTTTAGAATAATGACTGAAACTCCAGCGATGTTAAGGCAGCAGTAAAGCAGATAGATAGATGCTCCTCATATTTGTCTGCAGGGGGCAGTGTGTCACCAATCCAGCAGTGCCACAACTGCCCATGCAATCTGCAGATCCATTGTGAAGTGGAACATATTCTATTTCTTATCTAATGGCTTTTCACTTTTGATTAACTGAGTGTATGTGGCTTGTATATTTCAAGACCCAAGCCAGGGGAGAGCATTTCAGAAGCTTCCTCTCACAGGTCCTCCAAGAGGCACAGACACTGTGAAGCGATACAGATGTGGTGGTGGGCTGCTAAATGGGATCAGAGTGAATGTGCAGACTGGCAACATAATTAGAGTTCACACATTCATAAAATATGGATAGGGGATCTAAGCGACAACGACAGCGATTTCACTAACATTCTGAGTTTGTGCTCCTCCCTGACCTGGAAACTTTAGTTGTGTCTGGAGCAGGAGCTGAGTGATGACAGCCTGCAGGCAACCCAAAGCCAAACATCTTTCTGCTGCAAGCCTTAGAAAAATATAGACATCTGAAGAACAAAGGAGACTGTGTCTTGCTGTCTGTCCTACTTTGGTCCTATTAATGCCAATATAGAAAGTGACATTTCAGCCGTGGTGGAGGAAGTAGATCAGATCCTTTACCTAAGTAAGAGAAGCAATACTGCAAGATAAAAATACTCAGTTACAAGGAAAAGTCTGGGATTGGAAATGTCACTTAAGTAAAAGTATGGAAGTACCATCAGCAAATTGTGCTTAAAGTATCAAAAGTAAAAGTATTCAAGATCATATTTTATAAGCTCTTATACTTTGTATGTAAAACCTAATCATCTACCTGTACTAACTATAGCTGTCAGATACATGTAGTAGAGTAAAACATACAAGGAGACGCAGAACTCTGAAGTAACATAAAAGGCAAAAACAAATAATTTAATAAACCCATCATTTATTTTGTACCTAAAATCTTGATCTGCAAAGTGACAGGTGACTATGGCAGTGAACAAATGCCATAAAATAAAATAAGTAAAAATATTTCCCTCCAAAGTTTTCTGGAATACAAGTACGAAGTAGCACAAAACAGAAATGCTCCAGCACAGAACAAGTGCCTGAATTTTAGACTTAAGTACCGTACATGAATAAATGAACTCACATTACAAGCTCTGCATTTTGGATCGGACTTTAAGGGGATGTTTTAATCAATAAGCACATTGTTTTTGTAATAAAAACAGAACATTATCAATCTGGAGGTAAATTCTGCCTGTTTACACCATAAAAACACAGGAATATGAGATATGAAAAAAAAATCAGTTGTTAATAGGACTTTGCCTTCTCTCCTTCTCTGTCTGTCTCTTGGCATCCCTCACACAGACACACTCGCACATGCCCTCCCTGCTCTTGTTTGCATGTTTATCACCACAAACCTCCCTAAATTTGTGCTGTTTATTCAGCTCATATCTCATTCTTCGCCACACTTTTTATTCATCTGATCTCATTACAGTGTGCATGCAAAGGCCCACATTGTTTTTACAAAGACAGCACAAGCACAGCAGACAGTCAGACTCCACCTCCATCAGATAATATCACATGTGTACCAAGTATGTGATCAATAAATGATGAACAACCTCAGAGCTGTTAATTAGCATCAGGCATGAAGCTGGCGCTCTTACTTTATTCAGCCCAACCCACTTTATTCAGAGCGACTCTAAAAACACTGTCTGCAGTTACACACTGAGGCAGATGGAGTTGGACAGCTTGAGCAGGTGATTGTATTACTGTTGTACTGCGGTTTTGAGTGGTTTCCTCTGGTAATCAGCGTGATCCTTGTGGGCAAGCAAGAACATCAGCTGCATCAAGAGTTCATAGGACAATGCTATAATGATCTGTGTACTTATTTATAGAATTTTAAGTGCTCTACGGGAATCCAAAAGAGCTTTGGCAACAGGATTGTAGCTCATATTGATTTTTGTGATTGCATTTGGTTGAAAAATACCTACAGAGGAGATGAAAGACAGAGATGGAAAGTTTGTGTGTGTGGTTGCGTGTGCAGTGATGGGATTTTTTAACACTAATGGCTGTGACCGGCTCTCCTCTGCATGCCACCACAATGTTTAAGTCAGTTTTAATAAAGTCTAATGAAATGAAATGTCCTCACACAGAAAGGCTTCTGCAATATGTTGGAGTCACTTGTCACCTTTGATGAGATCAGTGGTGGAAAAAATAGTCACGTGTTTCAATTGAGTAAAAGTACCAGTAAAAAAAATGTAAAAGTACTAAAGTACTAAAAGTACTAAAAGTAAAATAACTACCACTATTTTTTAAAATTTTTACCACTGATGAATAATTGTGTAACCATCAACTTACTGTTGTAGCTGTTTGAAGTAGAGCTAGTTTTAACTACCTTACAGGTAATTTAGTTCTGTGGTCTGTAACCAAGTGGTTCGGCTTCTCCAAACCAGGGTGACAAACTAAATCCTAAATCTGAGGGGGGTGTGAGATGATAAAAGGGGTTGGAAAGAAGACAATACAAGGATCTGTCACACAAATCTGTATTAATATTTTAGACTTTGAAGTGAATACTTGCTTTTCTGGGAAGTATTGGATCATTTTATTTCTTTTGGCATCCAGCAGTTATTTAAATGAAACGTTTCTTTGGTGGCATTGCTAAAATGCTTTGTTTTATGTAGAATCTTTTTCTATGTACAGTCTTTTCTCTCTGAAATGTAGAGGAGTAGATGAATAAGGTAGCATAAAATGGAAATACTCAAGTAAAGTTGTTAAAAACGTACTTGAGTGCAGAACTTGAGTAAATCCCCACCCGTGGATGAGATCCATTGTGCTTTTGTATGATCATGGTACATTTCTGTTTAGAATACGTGTCCGACTAACTTGGTTATTTACCTTGAGAGCCCCCGGTGTGTGCTGCCTATTTAATGACTGGAAATGTCGCACTCCTAATTAGAAGTACACCTGCGGCTTCCTGCACCCAGTGGGATACACTCTCCATCTCCATAGTCTAATTTGCCAGGGCAGTGCCCAGTTTGTCTGAGTGCCAGTCAACAAAGGGCTTGATTTGCACTTGTATGTTTTCTTTCTCTGGGCCAGATGAGACAGTCTCACCCTCACTCTTGAGGACACTATTAGAGCTCAGCATTGTTTTTGACGTTTGATGTTGTGACTTGCTCATTTTAAAATGTGACACGAAAGCCTCTGTAATGTCTAGTGAGAAAATTACTGTCTCAGGTCTTTAATGTCAAGGATTTAGAGACGTGTTGATTACACTTCTAAAATTCACAATTTAACATGTTATACTGTACATGTACAAAAACCGATGCGACTGTTTCGTGGCTCAGTCGGTGACAGCTGTTTTTTTACATATGGTTTTTGTATAAATTAAACAAACAAGATGCAACTTACAGAAATATAAACATATTTTTGTATGTTTGCTTTAGATCATGACCAAAGAGAGATACACGGTAAACACATGAAAAATACACAATCTGTGCATAAGGAAAAAGTTCTGAATGCATATTAGCTGACAGCCACACGACTTAAGAAAAGAAAGTGGGATGTGATACTTCCAAAGGAAAAGAAAATTGTGTCAGCCAATCAATGCCTGAACGTCTAACAGGCTCAAGTAACTATATTTTGTAAAATTCACAACGTAGTTCACATATATGTCTAAAATTCCTGAAGCAGACTCCTAATGAATGCTTCTCTCAGCTCCTGAATTATGCAGAGGCATTCTCTATAAAACAAAAAAAAAAAAAATCACATCAGCTTTGACTTGATAGAATGCAAATTTGTGCATTTCCCTGAGGCATTTGGGAGAAAGTAATTAAGCAAAGGACCCTTTGTCTTCACAATGCTTTTTGAGTCATTTCATCGCAGGATAAGACGACTATCTGTCAAGAGGAAAGCTTTCATGTACCATTGAGTGTGTTGACTTTTTCTAATGTATTGTTCTTCTAGACATTTTCCTCAAAAGTTTTCCCGTGCTGCCGGGAGAGCTGAAGGACAAACTGTTCATCGTTAACGAGGAAGATGGAGGCCTGTCTGATGAGCACATCACCTCTCTGAGGAGGTATGACTTTGTGCCAAAAAAAAAAAAAAAAAAAAAAGCATGCTGATTTGTATTCATTCCTTATGGTGCCACCACTGAAGCTGAGAGGTGAATGACTTTTTGTGCCTGAGTCCGTGGGCGGCTGATGTGTGTTTACATTGGCAGCGACAAAACCTTTGGAAACCAGCAGCTTAGCAAATCTTCAACAAGGGATGAGAGTACATGGCACAGTAAGGGCAATGTGAAACAGGGAAAACCACTGCCAGTTCATGTGAGGAGGACACACGGTTTGCACAGCAGTCTTCACAGTGTTCTAATACTAAAGAGCAGCTGCCAGAACCTTTTACCAGAGCAGCTTACTAATAAAAGTTTTATCTCGGGTTATTTGTGGAGATGGAAACCGTTGACATGCCCTCAGGAATTTAACACTGAAAGCTGGTAAAATGCTTCCTGATTCTTACCTGCAGTTTACTCAGTGGCCCAGGATGCTGACCTCCTGGATGGCGAGAGTGATCTAATGTACTGTGTGGAGAATTTTATTTATTCTATGAAAGTGTAATATATATTTTAATGCGCTGTGGCGTAGGCCTGAGGAATACAATCTTGAAAGAACCACTCCCAACAGGTGCTGCAATATTAATGACCGGTGCTACTCCAGTGGCACATAGCCTGGCTCATGAAAAAGTGAATGTCTTTGGTTTGAGGTCAGAACGCATGGAAATCACAGAAGGAGAAGGTCCAATTTAAGATGACAGGGTTCAAACTCAGTGCAAGTGAGTAAAAGGCTGTTCCCATCAGCGTCTCACTGCCTTTTAGAAGCTGACGGGGACCATCAGCGCTACTTGGCTTTTAATCTCTTCCTTTTCTCCAGGCTACTGGAAATCAATGTCATGGCGTCAGTCCAAGGGAGGGAGATAGAGAACATGCAACGACATAAAGTGGAAAGTATATATGAGAGAAGAACAAACATCACCAACTAAAATGTGTATGTTTTAATTCTTCGATTGGACAAATAAGGACTGATAAGTCGCACGTGGATTCATTAATGTTTTCTGGCCTTTTAAGGTATAAATGGGGCTTTTCAAATTCGCAGACGATCAGCAGCAGTGCATTGTTTACACATGTTAATTAGCCAAAATACACAGTTTGCACAGTTGCAATCAGTGGTGCTGGTATTTGCCAGCAGCTGCAGCTGATCTTCTGTCGGCCACAGTTTCTGTGCTGCTCCTTTACACATAATGTAAAATGTGAATAAATATACTTTTATGAACATATTAATATTATACATTACAAGAAAATGAGCTTAATTTTTGTAAGATGGCCTAAAAATTTGATTCGGAGGTTTTCACTGTCTCAATTCCATGAGTGGCCGAGGAGGTAGTTATTTATCAAACATTAAAAATTTATAGCCGATTGTATTTCAGCAGCAGAAATTTAATCCATAGCTCCCTATACTGCAGATTATTAGAGGCCATACAAAAATGTTCACTATGGCAACTACAGACATCAGCTCTGGAAGGAAACTTTCTTTACTTTTATGATTGTTGCCAAGCTTTTTCTCCATTTTTTCTGTTTTAAGATTTGTGTGTGTGTGATAACCTTAGTGTGTATGCACCAGACTCTGCAGTTCTCCTCAATTCTATGAACTCAAAAGATTTTTTTTTAACTCATAATTTTCATTTTATTGTCTAAAACTTTACTTTACTTGGTAAACTCACTTCTGTTATCACCATCGTTTTTGGCCGCTGCTGTTTTCGGAGAAAAGTCTCTAACAACCAGCTGTAGTAGCTGCTGCTGAATGTAGTGAAGCATTTTGCAGCTAAAGAGCCAGATATTTCAATCAGGAGTTGGTGGAGACCAAAAACAGAGATAAAGGAAGAGTGAATTTTGAATGTGTGAAAAAAAAAGCATCTGCTTGCAAACAAGTTCACCGTATCTTTACATTACTGTATTCATTGATTTATATAGGAACAACACACATTCATTAAAATCCTCATTTGGTAAATGGGTCAGATTTAGCCAAAAGGCTAAATGGGCAGGTCGATGTTTTATAGTAAAACAAACACAAGTTAGGGAAAGCAGACAAAAAAAAGAGATAAATGAGAGCGAGGCTGAGATGTGTGATGCCAGGAAAGAAAAGGCAGACTGGCTAAAAGACTAAATTTGTTACTGGTACGATGCACTGACTTCTATTGACAGACACCATGGAAGGACTGTTAAAGTCCCTGAGAACATAAACAAATCTAATATTTTTCTATGACATTAAATATTTGTGGCAGAAATGTCTGTAGGCACTACCTATTACAAACTTAACACTTGAAACTTCTGGACTGGGTGATTGTGGTTTGATCAGATTTGATTGACAGTGACCAAACAGTCCAGAAACTGTCACCAGTTACTGAGCTCTGCTTTCAGACCATTGAGAAGTGCACAGAGAAGAAGGAAAGAAAGAAATACAGAAAAAACGTTTTCAAGGCCTTTAAGTATTTTAAAAACTAGCATGTGCATCTAATAAGATACTGCCATGTTTGTTCTTATGTTTAAGGTATGTCCCCACCGTGGATGATGTGGAAATGTACAAATCCCACAAGGGGCCCATGACAGAACTGCATATTGTGGACCAGTACATGATGGAGGTATAATTTCCCCATATTAGAACAGAGCTGTGATTACAGAGCTAAGATTGCACCTCCCTTCCAATTTGACTAGCAACAGCACGACCGAAGCAAAATCTAATGTGGCTCTCGCTCGAGCGGGGCTTTCTTTGAGAGGGCTTGTTGAGCCTTCATTCACCTGTGTCCTAATTCACACACTGTGGGTGTCATGACAGGCTCTTACCATTCATCTGGTTATCACCTTCCAGCATGCCTGGCAGTCATCTGACACATGTGTGGTTGGCTCAAGGCTAGAGGAGGGGGTAACAGATGAACAGCAGGATCAGCCCACAGTGCCTCTCAGGAATATTTGACACCAGGCATAACATACTTCATATGTAAGAGTCAGGGCGACATCTCTTAGAGAAACCTCATGTAAACAGACAACATAATCAGTTGTCTTTACTGCTGCCAACTACAGCAGGTATTCAAATACTGCACTTAACAGACCCTGAAATGCCATCAGTCGAAACTTCTAAGATTAGAAATGATTTCTCACTCTAATGTTCTGCAGTTTTCAGTCATTCCACACATTCTCGCACTGAAACCCATTCAATTATTAAAGGGAATGAGAGGGCTGACACATTCTTTATGAATCATCATAATTCCACTATTTTATTTTAGATAATGAAAATAATCATTAGTTGCAGCACTATTTGCATTCTAAACAGACTAAACTAAGATAATGAACATGGTAAACATTACACCTGCTAAGCACCAGCATGTTAATATTGTCACTGTAAGTGTGCTGACATTAGCATTTAGCTTCAAGCGCTGCTGTTGCTAAATACAATCTCACAGAGCTGCCAGCATGGCTGCAGGCTCTTAGCCTTGTTTCATTTAGACAGCTGGAAATCATCTGATTATCTAACAGTTCTGAATAATCACTTTCCTCTCAGGATCTGGTCTGTGGAAGACCTAAGAGTGGAATCTGAGGACAAATTTTACACCATTACAGAAATTTTCAATATATCAGTGTTGAAGCACTGACCTTTTCCTTAAATGAGCCAATCAAATCCTAATCATGCTTTGTGGACTGTCATACTCTGATGTGTAGCTCTACACTGTACAGATGTGGGAGAAAGTGTTGATACTCTTCTGCCATCCACTTCCCTCTTTTCCGTAATCAATAAAACAGACATGCTGCTTTTGATTTTCGATGTGGCACAGTACATTAAATAATACAGTGCAAATGAAAATGTTATGGACAAAAATATTGGGAACATATTTTGTGGCACACCCTTTTGAGGCATCTTTTGGATTAAGATCAGGACTCATAGCTGGTCACTTCATCCGTTCTTAGGTGCTTTTAGATGCATGTTTTGGGTCATTATCCTGTTGGAGGAGCTATGAGCTCTCTGACATCCCGATAATCTTCTGATTTCACTGTGTCCTGCACAGACTGAAGGCACCCTGTGTCACACGCAGCAAAGCAATCGTAACTGAGCCTCCTCCATGTTTCACAGTGAGGATCGTGTTCTTTTCTCTGAAAGCTTTGTTTTGTTTTCTGTGAACACAGCGCTGATATGACTTCACAAAAAAAACACAACTTTTGTTTCATTTGTCACAAGCACTGTGGCTTGTTAATGTGCATTTTAGCAAACTCCAGTCAGGCTTTCTTGTCTTTCTTCTTTCAAAAGCGGGGTCTTCCTAGGGTTTCCTGCTTTGAGATATGGTGCGAATGGACTGTGGACTGGATAGTGTCTTAAACTTAGAGGTCAGCTTGTATCTGTTTTGAACTGTTTGTGTTTCCACCATTCGAACTATTCTTCTTTTCAATCTGGGGTTAATTGTCCTCTTTCTGTCAGGCCCAGGGATGTTGGCTACTGTCACACAGACCTCGAAATTCTTAATAAAATTAGCAGCCGTGGTCACAGGGAATATTAAGCTGCTAGGAGAAGGTCTCACCACCTTTACCTTGACCATGCTCAGGCAATTACTTTCTTCCGTATCTCCTTAGACAAGTCTTTCTCTTGTTGATGTTCAGTGTGGTGAACACAATGATACCAAACAGCACAATGAGCACTTTTCTCCATTTAGATAGGCTGAATGACTGCTTATGAGATCGAAAACACCTGTGGCATTAAGTGAAGACAGTACTCTGCTTGAACTAGCACCACAATCCACTGCTTTATCACCACTGATAAGGGGCGGTGAGGACTTTGTCCCCGGCCATTTTAGAAAATCTTTGTAAAATTAGCTATAATTCAGCTCTTATCACACCCTCCTGGTTTTATTCTGTTGTAAACTAAAGGTAAGCAGGTATGTGTAACACTTCAACACTCAGGAAGAATGGAGCATTTTTTTCACTGAGGTGTAAGGGTACCAACACTTTTGGCTACAACATTAAAACGAGTTACCGGCGTTAAGGTTGTGTCTGATCAGATTATGAGGTCTTTGAATGTTTTTGAACATGTTATTAAACCATGTCAGCTGATTCATAGTTTCACTGCAGAAATCCCTCAAAAGAGTATTTTCCTCTTATATCTCAAATTGTTGACCCTGAGAGTTTCTGATCCTGCATCTGAGATAAAGTCAGCAAAACACCTGATGCGATCACATTCCACTTGGAGACTAATGTGTGGATGCAGTTTTAGCCCAGAAGGAATTAAATTATAACAGTGCTGCCTTGGCATGGAATCTGTTAACCTCCTATTAGAAATTTAAAATGTGTCAGAAAATGTGACAAGATGAGGAGCATGGTGCTCGAAAGCGTGGAGGATGACACATTCTGGGATTTTTTTTTTTTTCAAATAGCCAAATGATTACATGGTCTGAATCTCTAACAGTAATCCTAACATCTTTCCTTGACTATCCATCAGAGCAGGTGCCCTTTGGCTTTTGGGAGATGGTAGCCGTGCATGAGCGAGACGGTCTGACAACGTGGAGTGATTTATTAGAGGTTAGCACCGACACAAAGGTCGACTAGGCAGCTCAGCCAATCGTTTCAAGGTGTCAAGCCTTAAGTTTCTCTGCTAAATCAGCCTGTCGACAGGCCCGCAGCACTCCACTTTCTCCTCAGGTAATCTTGCCTAAGAACTCGAGTCTGTGAGAACAAGCTGCAGCCATCCACAGACTGGATCCCCCCGCAGCATCTCCCCGCAGCACCGCTGTTCAGATTGCTCTGAATAATCACATGGAAATAGCTTGTGTGATGATGCGATAATTGCACTCTCTTCTGTATTCACACAGTTTATTACACTCACTTTTCCCTGATGCAGATGTGCAACATACCGCACCTGAGCACACAACTCGACCTGCTGCTGATTCTGAGAGAGCTCCCGATCAGCATGAACGACCTGCAGCCTGTGAGTTTACTCGATCACCTACAGAGTCAACACAAAGGTTGAATCAGATGTTGAGCTGTTTTAAAGCCTGGTCCATTCCCACAACCTGGAAAAGGCTAAAACCACAGGCACATGATGAAACACGAATTTGTTCTGTAATGCAAATGCTAATGTTCAGATACACGGTGGCTTTAGACATAAATGAAAAGAACATCTGGGAACAAACTGATATTAATATATGAAAGCTTTTTTCTCTCCAGTCTTGGTTTTATGTTTCAAGTGGTGAGTGAAGTAGTTTCTATTCTATTTGCTGGATGGTTAAGTGTCTTGAAAACAGAAAGGTTTGAGAGGCACTTTAAGACACCTCTCTTTATTTGATGGACGGAAGAAAAGGTGGATCTTAATCAAATCAAATCCCATTTTTTCTGTGGGTGGTGTAAAACATAGTTGGTTTTTTTTTTTGTCATCAGAAACCCAATGAAAACCCACTTTGGGGTTTTCACAAGGGACGAATGTGAAAGAAATTAATTTAACTTCATTCTCCAAAGTTATGGATTCTCTTCAAAGAAAGACACTCTTAAATTAATACAGGTAAAACTAAAAAAAAAACAAAAAACATTCGCAAAGTTACAGTTTAAATATATATATATATATATATATATATATATTTTATTTTTTTTTTTCGCTTATTTTAGCCTTTTCTTCCCC
>JBBMJY010000012.1:21979296-22018085 GCA_037833715.1 Toxotes lorentzi
AACACTCTTGAATTAAGACAGGCAAAACTAAAAAAAAAACAAAAAACATTCGCAAAGTTACAGTTTAGATATATATGTATATATATATATATATATATTTTATTTTTTTTTTTAGCTTATTTTAGCATTTTCTTAACCCACACACTCTCAGCCAAGTGCTTAAGGCTGGTGCAGCGTAAGTATTTAGACATGCCAGGTTCATCATTAGTCAGACTAATCGTTAACACTCTTATAGAGGATTGTTGTTTATTGGCATTGGGGACTGCAGGGTGTGAAGATATTGCAGTCAGACAAGAATACCTCCCAGCTCCTCTGTCTTTTTTTTTTTTGCTTTCTTTTCTTTTTATTTGATTCTCTCAAGCTTCTGTTTCTTTCAGCATCAGTGCTTCAGCTCTAATCTCTTGTCTGCTGACTGTCTGAGAATGAAGAGAAACAATGGATAAGAATGATGGCACTGTAATCCATTGAATGTGACAGTAATTTTTCTTTGTCTAAAACACAGAGACAAACATATTGTGTGCAGGCGAGATGACTCGACAAGAAAGATTAGCAATTTCATTAAGTTTCAATTTACTCTTGGCTGTTTCTTCCTGATGTTGTTTCTCTTTCTACTGCCTTAGATTTATAAAAAAAAAATTTGATCACACATTGGTTTTTGTGTGGAGGTGCTCTGTAGCAAAAAGTGTGCTGCTCTCTAATCTATAATTCACAGAGTGCCACTGTTTTACAGTACATGTTTAAACATTGAGAGGTTAGGGTCCTCTCTGTTGCAAAATCCTTTCAATCCTCTGATATGACATACTTCTTAAGGCCCTCACATTAAGGAGGATTTACTCACCACCTGACAGGCAGGGCTTGAGAAGAGAAAATGGAGAAGCCACCACCTGGGGAATGTTCCTCACCTACAGTGGTGCTTGTTGGTGCTAAGTTTCACTGCCAGGATGACAGATTTTACTCTGCATTGTGGACCTGGCTCCTTCCTTCAGCTGTTTGCTGTGCTCTGTCTGCACCCATTTCCAAATATAAATAAGAGAGTCAAAGATACAGAACCAAAGCCAGTGATGCATTAAACAGGAAGCGCTCTGGACTGGCAGGTATTCCCTGAAGCTGTCCAATGCAGAACCAAATCCAAATGAAACTTTTTTTTTTCTTAAAATGTGGTCTGGCCACAGTCATATGTATGTTTTAAATCAGGTTCTTCAGATTTGATTGGATTGCTCAAAAGTGAGAATGGATGCAAATACAGAGTGATATGGAGCTGCAGTGAGATACTGACCTGCAGCCCTGTTGGCCTCAATTTCCATTAGCCCTGTTTGGGACTTGTGGATGGTTGCCATAAAAGAAGCTTAGGGAATGTTGCTCATGTTTTGCTGCTCATGGTTATAACACATGAGCTAACAGTCCAGTTTTACCTGATGGGAGGGGCTGGCCAGCTGCTACAGGTCACATTTGATTAGGTACATTTATGCAAAATTGTGATATAAACCCTGGAAAACGTATTTTTTGTTTCACTGCATCTTTAAAGTAACAAGCAACACACAACATCATAATGCTGTTTGAATTATCGTTCATACAAACTACAGTCGTTTACCACGATGGTGCAGATCGTGCAAAGCCAGCTGATATGATGTAGCTGGATATCTGCTTTCTCTTCTGTGTAAATAAGGACGTCCCACTGGAAGGTTTTGGTAAGTTATTCTTAAACCAGGAGCATATGGTGGGAGTGTTGTTGCTGGCTGGCAAGGACCTTCTTTGGAATAGCTATCTCTTTGTCAACGGCTACGATTCCCAAAGCGTCAACTCCTTTTTCCTCCAACACAGCAACAGCAAAACGTAAAATTCCACTTTCATTTCTTTGAGTTTTTCAGTATAATTTCTCTCTATATTCAACATGATCTCTTCAGAGAGAAACTGTGCAATATTCTAGAGGGATATTTCTACTTGTATGGGATAATTCTACACAATTACATACCAAGTAATAATCTTTCTAAACAAGACCCTGATTATTCATGTTATGAGGTCAAATGAGGTGTTTTGCGAGATGGCTATTTATCTTCATGATATAAAATACTAAAGCCAAAAATACTTATTTTTGTTTGCACTTTTGTCAAGACAGAGAACCCAAGAACAAGCTTCAGACTTATTCCTCTTAAATTTCATAAAGTTGATGTGTGGAGAAATGAATGTGAGAGCCCGTATGTGGCTGGATTACAGAACGAAATGACTTTGCTCTGTGCCCTTGTGTTTGTCTTCCAGCTGATTAACCAGAAGATCAAAATGTGCATGCAGCTGTACAACTGCAGGTCATTTGTTTCCGTGCTGGAGTACCTCCTTGCCATTGGCAATTACCTCAACGAGAATGCCGGAAAGGAAAAGGCCAAGGGATTCCGTCTCTCCTCCTTAACTAAAGTACGGCTCCACCGCTGTTTCCTGACCTTTGATTGAGTTGCAGCACTAGGCTAATAAGACTACTCATTGATATACACAGCAGGGCTTCTGTGCATCTTCTTTCAATTTTCTGTCTCATCCTTCCTGTTCCGGTCATTTGGGTTCACTCAGGTCTTTGACACAATCATTCTGACAGGTTCTGATTGCATCACTGCCTGGCTTCACAGGAGAAATTAAACTTTGCCCATAGTATGACCACAAGTGGCTGAATCTCTCAGATTCAGCCACAAGTGGCAGAATCTCTCAGAAGTGAATCATCAGTTAGACATTTTGGGAAATACACTTATTGGCTTTGCACCACTCTCATATTTGTCCAGTAAAATCCACAGCTATAGCCAGCGCCCAGTGAGCTTAACTTAGCATAAAGACTGGAAATATGGAGTAAAATGAATTTGCGAGCTTTAGAGGTGATGCTAGGTAGATTTTCTTTACCGGCACCTTTAAACCTCACAAATTAAAAGGTTACATCTTGTTTGCTTAATCTGTACAAAAATCAAAGTGTAAAAATGGCAACTACTCCTTGGGCAGGACCAGTAACTTCTTTTTTTCCACACCTCAGACTCTGTATGTAAGGTTAAGTTTGGGGAAAGATCATGGTTTGGGTTAAAATAAGTACTTGTTAGATGTTAGAAGATCTCTGTTATCATGGTTAAGGTTGTGAAGCAGCCATGGTCCAAAGGAACAATGAAGCAAAGAGTGATCCGTCAAGGTGCTGTGTTTTGATGACCCTTCCTTTAACCTTGATGTCCTCCTGACACAAACTAGGTCTCTCTACTAGGCCACCTGACTTCCTCCTTCGCCCCTGTCATGATTACTATGGCCACTAGAGGTCACCTAACAATATAACGCAACTATGGCTTGTAACATGCTGCTTGCACAGACGACCTGTGGGCTCGTTTCTTTAGAGGACAGTTTTATCTGTTGGACAAACATAAGACTGATATCAATTCTCTCACCTAACTCTCGGCAAGAAAGCAAATAAAATAAGATTCTTTTAAGGTTCAGAAGTTGATAAGTGATGAATGTATAGTTTTTACTGAGGGGTTTGTCAGAGTGTTCTCTTCCCTCCTCTGAATTTAGTTTCAACCACTCTTTTGTGTGCAAGACCATCTACTGGGAAGGTTTGAGGGGCAGTGCTCCTAGCGCAGAAGTAAAACATCCTCCGCTCCATTTAATGAAGCCAAGGCCTTGTGTTCCCTGGGAGGTGTCTCCAGGTCTAATTGAGAAGAGTAAACTGCTCGAGACAGACTCTCATCAAATTAAAGGCTGACTGCTTCCAAGAAAAATGCATTGAGGTTACCGTAGATATTTCGGGGGGGGGGGTGTTTTTTTTCTCACTTGTGAATATCAACACTTGGTCCATGTCTTGTATACGTATCCCTCAGAGGCTAGCCTGAGCCTTAAATTGGTAAACAACATAATCTAGAAAAAGGCTATGAGCGCCTATCACAGGATTAGAGAGGTCCCACTTGCATTTCAATTATGGGGCACCATCAAATGCAGCATGGCTTGAATGTTAGAGTCATCATTACCATTTTATACAAATATAACACAATATGAAAGCAATCACAGTCACTCAGGCTACAGTTACTGCTCATACTCCACTGTCTACTACTATTACTAAGAGTATAAATAAAAATAGATAAACTACAAAATCATACATGGTATTTACAAACTGTTTTACAATCAGTACAAGTGTAAATAGAATCTATGTGCTGCCATCCTATTCTGTTCCTGACCTTCAGTAAGGAAGCTGCATTTTTTGCCACAGCACAAATAGGAGTAGATATTCAGTGCACATACAGTGTTTCAGTATGTCGCCTTCCCTTTATGTTATAAGTCCTTGTGCTGTGTGGCAGGGAACTACAGGTTTTTATAGGCTGTGTTCTTTTTTCACTCTGTGTTTTCTCTTTCCCCAGCTCTCTCAGCTCCGTGGGAGAGATAGGAAGTTCACCTTGCTCCATGCCCTTGTGGAGCAGATCATGTTGCATGAACCGTGCTTGGCCACTTTTACCCAGGAGTTGGCAGAATTTGAAACTGTCCCTGGAGGTATTTGCTAATCAAGATTTGATAGAAGCTGAAAAAAATCTGTGTGGTACTTTTCAATTGAGGTCTGTTAAGTCAAACGTGTATTTTCTGTGTGTGTCCCTGTGTGTTTTTTTTTTTTTCCTCTCTGTTTTGGACAGCTTCCATCAAGGGCCTGACCGCAGAAGTAGATGGTGAGTAGATCACATTTTACTACTGTGTCCAAAGACTGCTGTTCTTAGATTTGCTGAGACCACGGTAAAACTGACCCTCCTTTTTGTGGCAATGCAAGTTATTTGTGAGGAAGTGTGATAGTAACATTTACTTCTGTATTTGTAGTTTGAGTATACTTTTTAGAAACACCATGAGCTCATTGTCAAGGTGCTCTACGGGCTCAGTCCAATATACTGTCTATATGATGACTTACAAACAGTTGCCACAAGCACAAATGAAACTCTTCACAGGATCACACAGGAGACAGCGTCTGATTTAAAGCAGCTATTTGCTTCAGTGGTCAAATATGATGGATGGTAACCGAGATGTGTGTGTGTGTGTGTGTGTGTGTGTGTGTGTGTGTGTGTGTGTGTGTGTATTGCTTCAGTCCTGAAGAATGAACTGCAGAAAGTTATTCAGTATAGAAAAACTTCCAAGAAGAGAAATGCTGCTCATCACCCAAACTTCTCCAAAGATCTGAAGGTGAGGTAGCAAACCCTTACTTTATCATTTGTTTATACATTCATTTAAAGGTACAATGTGTCCTCTTGTAAACAAACATGGCATCCATTACATTCAGTGTTTCTAACCCAAACTAACTGTTTACATGCTGCTTTGTTTACATCAGCTAGTGATCTTCTTCTGCTCTTCTCTTTTGGGAAATATTCTGACATACACACAAACTATTTCTTTAAATTACTCTTGGTTTGTGCGTAACAAATCATCACAAAGCATCACAAAGCATTGAATTCTAATTGATTTGATTGTTGGCAGCCCCAATAAAAATAATTAATTTTCTGACAAACATTGTTTTCTATGCCCTCCTTCAAACCCCAGATAGCAATTGAGAAATACAACACGGATCTCGCAGCGCTGACGAAGACGTGTGAGGAGATGAAAAAACTCTACTCTGTCATACTGGTAATCCTTGAGTTATTATTTCAATATCTCTTTTGTACAGCCTGGGAGATGGATTGTCCTCTGTTCCAGTAGTGTCTAGATGACCCTCTTCAATTATTTGTCATCTTATCTCCCCACCCGACACTGGGAGAGTACATATATTTCAGAGGAAGTCCCCAAGGTTACTTATTTTGCACCACGTGTCCTTGAGGTCTTACATGAGGATATACGGTAATGCATCTGATATAGAATGTACAGCCGTGTCCTCCACATCATTGAACAGCAAGCACCACTGATTTGCAGCTTTAAAGCATGTTATACTTAGTCCTTTGGATAATTTCTCCAGGATTTAAAGGAACTGTTGCCATTGTCTCCCGTAGCCACAAAGTGTGAGAGACAAGTTCATCCTGACTCTTAATGTGTGACGTCGCATCCACGAATGGTTGACAAAAGATTATAAACGAGAAGCTGTGAGAGCACCCCTGATGGGTTTCTGATGTGGTTTAAAAAAAAAAAAAAGCAACATGTTAGCTAACAAAGACACATTTTTAAAAACATTTTTAGTTTATTTTTTTGTGGGAAAAATTATTCATTTGGAGTAATCTTTTTTTTTTCAATATATAGGTCATATGTTACAGTGCATTCATTCATACTTGAAGTATTTGATTTAAGTGCTGTGTGACGCTGGATGGACTCTCATGATGAGTTTTGTTGAGAACTGCACTTGCAAGAAAACTCCTCTGCCACACATATCATCAGATTTAGTGGAGACACTGGTCCCTGTGTGTTCTTTTATCACACTGTCTATAAGAGAAAATATTTTCTTTGCTCACTAACCTGGTTAGATTATAGAGCTCAAGCTGCTTTTTGGCACCTTAACAGGTGCTATGTCTCTTTTTATAGAGTCTCCACCAAAAACAATCAATACAAAGGTAGTGTCTGTTTTCTCACATTTCCCATATCTCTATGGACAATCCATCATCATAGGGCCCATTTACCCTTCCTGCTGTGTTTGAGCACTGAGATATGATAGCATGAGCTGTGAGCTTTAGGCCTGGCAAGGAATTGCGTTATGCTGGACACACAATTAGATTCCTGTGCACTCCACAGTTTTTCCACGGCTCGTGCACAAGAAGACAGAGGGGCAGGTTACTGAACACAGTCAGTGTGCTACAGAGTATGAGAGTATGGGATATCCTTCTGGTACTCAGTTGAAGCCCAGTTGTCGCAATCATCATTGTCTAAAAACCACACAATTCTTCTCTACCTTTCTTTATCTACATCTCTTCCTTTGTGACTGGTGTAGATTTAATAAGAGAAATTAACAAGTGGTAATGGGGATTTTACATGTGTTGTCCAGGCTTTCATAAGCTAAATGAATAGTTTTACATTTTGGGTAATTTGCTAATTAGTTTTCTTGCCTTTCATGTCAAGCTGCAGCCAGCAGATGGTTAGCTTAGCCTAGCATGAAGACAGTGCCTCTGCTCTCCAACTCAAGAATTTTCTGATCACTTCATCGCTTCACCTGACCGAAGTGAATTTACCCACAAATATTACCTGTCATGGTGGCAAGCATTGTTTCAAGCTGCTCCCAGTCAAGATGGTCAGCATCTAATTTGTGGAGGGAGTCCGGGTGACTTCAGGGCGAGGGTGTGGAGTGGTGTCCTCCTCTGGAGTGGATCTGCTTTCACTTGAGTAGAGAACATATCTGCAAATAAAACTACTTGTAGTTCAATTTTTGCCACAATCTCACAGAGCTTCAAAGAAACGTGTCTCAAATGCTGACGAGTGAACTTTCCTCCCCGGCTGTAGCCTCTTATTTACTGTACAGATATGAGAGTAGTATTGATCCTCTCATCTATCTCTTGGTTAGAAAGCAAATAACCGTTTTTCACAAAATGTCAAACTACACCTTTTAAGTGAAATATCCTCACAAGTTAAATTTCATATTATTTCTTATCCTTAACATAAATCACTCCTCCAAGTGTTATTAAAAGCGGTCCTGTGGTGTAGTGGCTGTGACCTTTTAAAGTTTAACAGTTTGACCTTTAGTGTCCCCTTCAGGCCAGGAGTTATATTTTTATTCACCAGGCAGCGGTGCCAAAACGCACCATCATCCCGGCATGTTTAAATCACAGCTGGACCAATCGAATCCTGAGATATTTGATTTTTTTTGCTCTAATAAATAATACAATTTGAAATGTTACTTTTGAATTGCAGCGTCCCTATTGTGTCATTCCGTGTCTTCTTTAAATATCAGAGCACAGTGCCATCTAGCATCATTTCTCAAAGTTTAGTCAAAATCAGACCAGTGGGATAAGAAGATGGACACAGCCCAATTTTTAGTCCCTTGCCCCACCTGCATCCTCGCCCTGCCTCGATATCACTGTGCGGGGGAATGTGTTCTAATATTGTGTGTGTGAAGCCTCCTGAATATACAATAAACCCCTTCAGGAGCACTGGAGAAAATGATTGAGACCGACTGGGCTGTGGTGTTTTGCGAAAGAGCAGCAGGTTGGGGGAAAGGCGTCATATTTAGTCACATCTTGTCACGGGGGAGAATTCATAATGATGCCCTTGAATAGCCAACATTCAAATGTATAAAACATAGAAGAGGCTCATGAAATTTTTGGGGGTTTGATTTTGCAGAGGCCTTTTTTGTAGCTGTTTCTCTAGAGGCCTGATTTCAAAAACCGTTCACAGCACTAAATGGGAGGAGACATTTGATATAACACACTTTGCTATAACACATCTAATTTCTCATAATGTGATAGATTTGCACAAGTCTGACATGTTGCATGCCACTAAAGGCTTACAGCTATGTCACATTACCAGTTTCTCATAACATTCACATCTTTAATACACCATGCCAGTAAGACGCGATACAACAAAATCAGTTCCACCTCAGCGAAGTACAGATAAGTTCCTTTTAATCTTGTTTTTTTCAAGTAAACAGTTCCCACCTGCAGATTAGAGGTGATACAACATACTGGGTGTTATGAACATTTCAGTATCTAGTCTTGTAACTTTATTTGTATTAATAATGTTATAAACCTCCCGTTTGGCATTTATAAGCAGCATGGCAACATTTAATAAACGGTTCATAACCCACTACAATGAAGATGTTATTATGTAATGCATAATATAATGTAGTTGTTTGTTAATGTAATACTATTTGTCAACAATTATTCCTTTGCCCATAATCACAAGCCTTTTTAAAAAAAATATATAATTCTTTATTTTGATGCTTAGCGCCTGCTGCCATGGTACGGTACACATGCAACCAGTACAACCAGCAGTCACTCTCATTAGCCTTCTTATCCTCATTTGTTAAAATGGAAACATGTTGATTTGTATAACAGACTCTCTGTAGTCTTCCTAAAGCCTCCTTGGAGCTGATATTTTGCGCACAGCATGTTTACATAAAAATACACGGTATTCTGATCTAATCCTGTGGAGTGTATGTAGTGTAGAGAGAACAGGTGTTAATAATCAACTGGCATCTCCCTCCAGCAAAACAGAGGTCTTACACCTGTGTAAACCCTTTAGAAATGTTAGAAGACACCGTAATGCAAACATACTCAGTCAGCTATTACACTGCAAGCTTTTGGAAGAGCTATGGGATCTTTCACAGTCAATATTTAAAGACTGCTTCAGTTAAAAAGAAGTATTAATGTATTAACTACATACAGTAATGTGGCGATTAACTACAATCACTTTAAAAAATGTATTTTTTAAATACCCATTGCTGTAAGATACTCAGTGTATTTTTTTTTTAAAGCAAATGTAGTTTGTGATTGTTCCATTTGTCCATCTCTTAAAAAGCAGTTCTTTGTTGCAAGAACTGAGCATGTATAGCAAACGGCTAGAGGCTCTGCTTTGAGGGAGAGCTCAAAGAATCACAGCAACAGCAAGGATTCTGCTGGGAGAACTAATCCCCCTTAATAAACACACATAAACATGACATGGACAATACCAAACATAGAGCCCACAGGTGGGCTGGTGGAGGGAGCTGCTGCAGCAAACTGAGATCGCATTAATGTGTGAGCAGAGTACCGGTGAAGTGTGAGGTTATGATAGTTGCAATGTACACCTGCATGAGTCAGTGATTGTGGAGCATGAATGAATCAGCTAATGCCAGCTCAGCTCCAGTGCTCTGCCTGATATAATGCTGTGCTTCGTTAGATCAGTCCCATTGATAAAAAATGACCATGTGTGCAAATTCTTCAGACTGCAAAAACATTTAGCCAGGCTTTGTCCAAAGGTTTAAAAAACTCTTCTCAGCTTCTCTAAATCTCTCTAAAGAACATATTATATCTTGTTTGTTCAATCGGTACAAAACCAAAGTGTAAAAACAACAAGTTGTGGTTTTCTGGGGTTATTTATGGAACTGTTTCTTGGCGAGGAAAGTGACTTGTCATAACATGTTAATTAGTGAGCTTTAGAGGTACTGGATTTTTAAAAATCTTTTGGCAGAGCCATGTTTGCTGTTTCCCCATGTTTCCCCACATTTATGCTAAGCTGACTGCCTGCTGGCTTTAGCCTCACTTTTAGCAAACATATTCCAAACTACTTCTTTAAGGCTGTAAAATATCATTACTCTGTGTGTGTGTGTGTGTGTGTGTGTGTGTGTGTGTGTGGAGGGAAACAGCTTGTTGTCTGTGTTATGAAATTTATAACACATAATGCTTGTTTATCAGTAATCACATCTACATAATAGGGAAATGTAGTATGTGAAGGCATTTTGAAATTAGTCAAACATAATGAGTCAAGAAAATGAGGAGAGTGACGGCAGCCGCCAGAGCCTGAACTTCCACCTGCACAGTCGACAGCATGCGACAAGACAATTAGTGCGCTCAGCCACTGTGACCCTTTCTGCTAAAGTCTGACTTGAGAATTACTAACATTTTTACGCCAGTGACCCTTAACCACCTCGGTGTAAGTGTTAATTCAGCAGTACATCGTCTACCTCATTGTATAAGTGTGCTCAAAGAATGGACTGCATGCTGAAGCAGTATATGAGGTAATTACATCAAAAGACCATAGTTAAGAAGCATATGCACGGCCCCGGCACCAGTTCACTGATGAAAGTGAATACAGTTGTTAATTGTAAATTAAGTTTGATAAGCAAAAAGGTGTCAGAGGCTTTAATTTTTTTTTTTTTTTTTTTTGTAATTAGAATTTGATTTAATTTTTATATCAGCACTGTCACATTCTGGTCAATAAATCAAATGAATCCTACATAAATTAAAAATAAAGAAAATAGCGCTAAAAATAACGCTAACAACAACAACAACAATAGTGATGATAATATAAAAACATGCAAATCATTAATACACACCACAATCTAATCCCTTCCACAAGCAATAGATTAATTAAATTCTTTTCTTTTTTCTTCTCAGAGTAGGTGAGTAGCTTCAGAGCTGCAGCACTTCCAGCATCAACGTCAGCATTGTCCCTAACCGTAATTCTAAATAATTTGGAGGGGGTCCGGTAACATCGATCGAGAATCTTAAAGTGGATCAATCTAATTTTGATGTTTCTCAATACCCTTGTAATGTTTTCACACTTACGATCTCTCTCTTTCTCTGTAACATCAATGTTCAAATCTGCTGCCTAAGTTAACTTTGGGGCATAAGATACAGAAGCTGCCTGCTGGAAGATCCTTGCATAATACGTAGATGCCTCATGTCCCAGGCTCATTATCTTTGTAATCTGAGAAGATCCGACTGTTCAGGTGGGATTCCTTCCCCAGCAATGTAGATTAGCAGGTGTCGGAGTAGCAAATATTTCCAGAAACTACGTCTGGGCGGGTTGTATTCATTAACCAGCCTCTCATACGACTGCAGACCATCTCCCTCATATGAGTCTGCTAATGTTGTGATTCCCTGTTCTACCCTGTTCACCAGTTCATAACTTTGGGTTATTCCAAATACATGATTCAGAATTAAAATAAATATTCACATGAGAACTTCCTTACATAAACAACATAATATTTATATTATATTATATATGTCCAATCCTTTCTTTCCCTTGCCCAGGTTAAATTCGGAGAATCGGCGGATCAAGACTCTCAGGAGCTCTTTGGGCTGATCTGTCAGTTCATCCACGACTTCAAGAGGGCACATGCTGAAGTGATATAACTTATACTGTATGGAGCACATGTTAGCAACAACTGAGACTGAAGTGATGCTCATTAAACAGAAAAGGTTTAGTCAACTGTTCAAAAAGAATAAGAATATTATAGGACAGAAAAAATATAAATGATGGAGGAAAATGTTTCTTAGACTTGATTTTTTTTGTGACCTTTTGTATTTTTCACTGCACAGATTTTTTTATTTTATAATGTGCCCAGAATGTGATTCATTGTATAGACACGAGAAGTGTATACTGATGCTCATGCACACGATGATAAATTGAAATAAATTCTGAGAATATTAAACTGATCAAAGCTGCATTACTTCCTGTCAGAGATTGGTTTGATTTGGGTTGACTTCACATTTACTTTGAGACAAATCAGTAATGAGGGATTTAAAACCCCTCGGTTGTAAGAAGCACTTGGATGCTCTGAGGCAGAGGAATAAATAGTCAACACTTCAGAGGCCAGCTGAGGCTGGTGTACTTTGGGTGCGTCATTATTCTGAATATGTAATCGTGCTGTGGTCAGGGACATTTCCTCTCACGGCGCTGCAGGAGGAGCTCCAAGGCCGTCTCTGATTCAGGACCACATCTGCACTGTGGCCGTGACATGATGAGCAACACCAAATTCCTCCTTCAAAAGGTAGAAAGGTATCTCAGCGCCGGTTAGAACTGATTTATGTATAACACATAGCTTTTGTGTGTCTGACATTTTAATCAGCTGACAGCAAAAACTCTATTTGTAGTTATAACTGTGAACCATGGTGGTATAATGAACCAGACCCCTCACGGAGAAGGAAAAGTTGCACATTTTCTTGTATAAGAAAGAAGAAACCACTGATTTTAATTAAAACTGCAGAAACTGGTGATTCATTAGCAGGAAACATGCAAAACTATTTCATTAAATGTTATGTTTCCTTCACAGAGCTTTATCTTATTATTTTTATTCCAGTTTGTTAGCTGGATGGATCATCAAGGCTTTTTTTTTTTTTTTTTTTTGACTTAGCGTCGTTATGCTGCTTTTGAAATTAAAAAGAGATAAGTGACCTAACATTTAGCATGCACACAAAATGAACGCTAAAAGTCACTTCAGATAACACGGGTTTCCATTTTCTCTCCGTTTGGGATTAGTTTCACTTTTACAGACACATAAATACAATAACTGTGCATTTGATGCCCCCTCGTTACACATCACAATCAATATTTCTCCACTTTTCTTCTATTTCTCAAACACTTTGTTTCACGGTGGTTAAATATCAGTTTGCATGGACTGTGCTGTAAACTGCTCTTTACTTTTAATTTTTCAGGTCATTACCAGGTTTTAGGGGTCTGGATATAAACAGTTAACATAACTGATTCTTTTCTCCGCTCATTTACACGTTTGTCTACATTTCAGTTCTTTTTGGTATGCAAAACCCTTTGTTTTTTTTTTGTTTTTTTTTTACCCTCAACTCTTTAAGCCTTTTTCAAACAGAATTAAGATGTATGTACATCAGTGGTTTGAATTTCTGGTCTTTGAGCAAGGCACTAAATCACTCCTGTGCTCCAGTGGAGAAAGTTCATTAGCCAGCAGCTGGAGCAGGAAGCTGCTGGTGAGAAGGTGTTTTTGTTTATTATTATTATTCCTACTCCAAGAACGAAATTCGGCAACATCTTGGCAGCAGAAAAACAAGCAGTTTCACGAAACTGTAGAACTGCCTCCGATGGCTGAATGTCTGTAACAGATCTAAAACATCACATCTGCTTGTTTTTACTGTGTGGGAAACCATCTGTTCAGCTTTTCTGCCTTTGTTTATATCTCCGTACCATCGTTGCATGCCAGCTTCTCCAACCCGCCTCTCCTGCTTCTTCTTGTTTTAATTCCTAAATCCTCATTTTCAGTCAGCTGACGAAACACTTATTTCAGCAGCCATAGGTCTGTTCCACAGCACACATTCATAAAAGCACAGGTGTTACTAATACCATCAATGGTGGCTCTGATCTATTCAAGTGTCCCCATTAAGCCATGACACTGTGACAGTGAGCCAGCATTTACAATACCCTGCATCTGAACAACAGCTAAACTGGGCTCATTTTATTATTTTATTACTTATTCTACTGTGACATGTCAAAGTGACTTCTGTGGAAAAGGCCTGTTACTGACTTTTACTCACTGGTTTGGAGTTAGTGCTTTATTTTTTTGTAATGTAAATCCATTTTACACAGTTTTTTAAGAACACACAGACACGTGCTGAATGCAAATCTGTAACTGGTGCCATGTTGGCTGCATTTCTATTTTGGGATATGTTTGTCTTGAGTATTCTGCTTGCTTAATTGGCAGCTGAGGGAATAAAACAAATTCTCATTGAACATAAGTAAACTTGTTCAGGGTCACATTTCAGCAGCTTCAGCACACCTGCCTATCACTTTAAAGCTGCTCTAATCAATATTTCTTACAATGATAATGGATCAAATGACTACAGTGTTAAAGGTGTCGCTTATAGTAATGAACCCACAGTGAATGACCGTCTCAGCTCTATGGTGTATTTTAGTTTCCTAAAGCTCATTGTTTTATTCTTCCTGCCCACAACTTTACTGTTTTGGTTCACTCTTACTGCTCCCATCAATCTAGTTTCCAGCCACAGCAGGTAGCATTTTTCAGCAAAAACCCCCACATAACCCCACTCCACCAAACAACAGACCACAGAGTTATCAACTAGCTGGTGAACATAATGAAGCTTTTAGCAACTACAGAGCAATATTTCTGAGCTGAAGTTAACATCTTAATGTTGTGTTTCCAGCCTGTTGCTCTGCCCCCAAACTGGCCAGAAAAATCAATTACAAAAGGCATTAACGTCTATCATGATACAGGACCCAGTGTCATCAGTAGGAAACGTTTGTTTAGCTCAATGAATGACTGAGCAGTTCTGACCAATGAAAGAAGGTGCTTTGATCATTTGCTGTCTGCTGTAAAAAGTTTTGTTGAATCCAGGCTGATCGCAGCCTCCAATCTCCATGAAGGAGCAAATCTGAGAACATTTTGCAACCGTCTCCATCTACAAGGCTCAAGACTGAAATGTAAGTTGAACAGAGAGTCGGGGAGATATTGATTTGGAGACACCTAAATTGTCGAGCCAAACTCAGAAAATCTCCACTCACAGAAAATGTTAACTATGAAGAACAGCGGGTGCCTCAGTCAGTGACTGACGGTTCATATCTCTGATTACATTTAGTCTATTGCATATTTTATTGCTTTGAAAAGTGGTACAAGCACTACTTTGGATCTATGTTTAATTAGTGTTATACAATGACGGTGTCAAAATGAGCCCGCGCCTTTTTGAAGATTACCAAAGCTGCTCATTATGTGTGACAGGGCTGTTTGACATGGTCAGCGTGTTATATGCAGAGTGCAAACTCTCCTTTTGACGACTAATTAAATTGCTCAGAAACTTGTTCTTTTTCTCAGGACTCAGCGGTGGGTCTTATTTTATTTTTCCTTTCTTTTCATTTGTCCTTAGCGGATGATAACATGATCCAAGTCCCCAATGGACTGTGTTTTAGAAGGAAATAATTGCTGGAGGCAGCAGGTAAAATATTAATGCGATTTGTTTCCTATCAGATAAAAAGTGAAAATATTTTTAGAGGCATCTTCTCACCTGGAGGGTGGGTTTGGTAGCAACACGGATTGCTGTACACACACATACACTCACACAATCTAATGAAAGGATTTTCGCTTCGACTGGATTTCTAATCATTGAATTACTGAACTTTAGCTAAGCCTGACACTGTGACACACAAATACTTGAGATAATGTTATGTGTGATCCGTGTTGAAGTGGTTTTCAGCGCAGGGACCCTGAGGAGCACCGTCGTCACAACAACAAGGTACCGTCCAAGGTATTTTTAACAACAGCCGGTGCTTTTCTCACACCAAAGACACTGACTAAAACACAAAGGCTGCTGTGATATTTTCAAAAATGTGATACTTTACACAGCATTTCAACCCTGAGATCATTTTTCAGTCAAAATAAGTTACAGTGTGTGAGAAAAGGTCATATGTGACCTCCACAGTCCTGGTTATGCTGCTCCATCGGCCTTGAAAGTTTTTTTTTTAGTGGGTTTCCAGCTAAATAAGGAATGCATTTAAATTCTCACAAACAATTTGGAAATTATCTCTGTAAGAAAGTAAATGAAAGATTATGACAGTAATCACAGGCTGCACTCTTGCCAGTATAATGTTGCACTGCCCAAATAGCTGTATGAGTCAGTGACACAGACATTTCCAACATGGATTCCAACCAAATCTGACCAAATGGGAGTTGGTGGCAAGTGTGTCTGTTTGAAAATGTTCAAGAACTTTTTCCATGTCAGACTCATGATGACAGATTTCATTTGTGTAGAAGTAAATAAGTATTCAGACACTTTACATAAGTCAAATTTAGCAGAATCATACTGTATAACTACTCTGTTAGAAGTAAACGTTTTGTGTTAAAAGTTTTAATTGAAAGAATAGTTCAGCAGTGAAGTAGTTGTGAAGTACGCCAAGAGTTAGACAGACAGATCAATACCACTCTATCTGCTTGTTTAATATGAATCTACCTGTCTTGTCGTCACTGTGATTGGTTGCCAGGCAAAGATTAGTCAGCACATAACCGCTGGTAAAGACCTGACCACACCGGCAACAATCCTGAGAACAAAGCACCATGACACTGCACAGTGGTGTGACCAGGCCTTAAAACCACAGCTTTGTCCTAAAGCATGTTTCCCAAAAGGTATTCCTTTAAGTAAAAGTACTGAAGTGTTACTGCCGCACCATATAATCAATCCTGTTTTCAGATTGTGATCACGAATCATGGCTAATTTTAGCTTTACAACTGTGTAGTTTATCACTTAATAAAGTCACTGGGGTAAAATCTCAAACTAAAACATAGTACTTGTAGCTGTCAGACAGATAACAGCTAAACCACTGAACATACACAGCACATTCACCACCTCTGTGTTGATCCTTTGTATCTCTGACCAAAAAAAGCTCTTTATGTGACACATATTGAAAACTGAGGAAAACCTCACAGTTGCTTTCTTCACATGATGGCACACTAGGTTTTTAGTTCCAGGATTTATTTTTTCTTTATCTCATTTAATTATTATTTAATTAACCTGCAAAGTTAATGTGACCTGAAGCTCCTAGGACTATTCAGATAATCAAACACCCCTCAGGCATCAGTGGCTGAGGTTTTCTCAGTGATGAGGCCTTAGGTCAGTTAACAGGCAACGCTCCTCAAATAAAAGTTAGACAACTTTGTTTTGCTCTGTAAAATTTCCAAGGAAAGTGTTTCTTGGCACATTACCATCACCCCTGCGCCTCTCAGCTCTGAAAACTCTTATTGCCATGGAAACGTATTGACATGCACGACATTAGGCACCGAACCATTTGTCAGAGCTGGGTGATGACACAGATCTCACAAAATGGCAGCTATTCAGGTCGGAGAGGTGATATACTCAGATTGTCTACCGTTTGCAGACTGACTGATGGCACAAAACACAACACAGTGTCTGACGTGAAGACATATTTGTACAGCTGCATTCAAGGATCTAAAACATCCAATGCAAATGGCAAATATTGGATGTATAGTATAGTTAGTTAGATAGATAGTGTGTCAGCTTTGTTTTGTATTTTAAAATCCTGTGTTCAGATGTTTTTTCCATGACAGAGATGTTGGCAGTCACTCTGAATACACTGACTTTACTACAGTCAACTTTTTTCATGCACAGGGCACCACCTGGAATCTGTTGATGACAAGCTGTACTGTGTCCTGTTTATACACACTTACATGTGAAACACTTTCAGGCACAGTGTGTTACTGGCACAGGCCAGTTTGTTGTTGGGTTCAGGTCCCCACCAACAAATGTGCTTTTCAGGATTCAGGCTTTTTTAAGTTGCAGTGGGCTCCTCTGAGCTAAAACCTGTTGGAGCCAGAGAACATAGCAGTTTGTAAGTCAGAGAAAGGGCATCAAAATTGATCTGCTGTTTTATGGGAAGCCCGTAGTGACACAAGGACAGAGGTGATGTGCTCACATTTCTAATCTCTTGTCAACATTCTGGTATAGGACACTTTGGATGACGTGTTGATTTAATGCACCACAAAAGGACAGACAAGTAGCAAATGAATTCATGAATCCAATAACCTGCTGAACCAATAAGGTTAGAGTGAAACAGGTGCCACATCAGAGATTCATGTTTTTCCATATCAGTGAGGAAATTACAGGTGAGATTAATGAGGAGCCACTGGTTGTGTCTCTGTAAGGAGTCTTTTATCCACAGGTTTTGGACTCTGGTTGTTTTACCAATCACTTTTCACAAGATCAAAAGATTTTAGCCATCTGCTGCTGGGATCTTAAGTTCTAGACTTGCTGGTCACTAGCGGACTCGCTGCTAGCACGTTAGCATGTGGGCCAGCTAGCCAATGGAGGCCGCTAACAACCGGAACCTGTTGGGCACATGTCACCACAGAGCTAATCCATTACTTTCTCTGACAACTTAACCCCAACATGCCACTCCTCACCTGTCCATCCAGGTGCCACAGGTGTCTCCGCCTGACCCAAACAAAGGCTGAGCTGAAGGGACGGATTCCTTTTATTACTCGGTTTATCCTTTTATTTTTGTTTTCTGGATTTCTGGTTTCACTCACTTCAACAGAGTTTCTCTCCTAGCCTTGTCTTATAATTTGGGGTGCTACAGCCTATTTGTATCAAAAGTGCTGTACAAATAAAGTCAAATTGATTGATTGATTGATTGATTGATTGATTGATTGATTGATTGATTGATTGATTGATTGATTGATTGATTGATAATGAATTTGATTTGAAGGTCTCCTTAACTAGGTGACAAAAAAAGCACTGGATTCAGGGATGACTTCTGTGGAACACCCCTGTGCTGTGTAACTGTAAGTCAAACCTGAACATTTTCAGCCCACCTGTGCAGTGAGATTATGATGAGTCACTGCCTTACAGTGAAACTTTGAGCCACAGTGGACCGGGAGCTCTTGAAGTACAATAAAAAATAAAAAAAATAAAAAAATAAAAAAGTAGAACTCTTTCTTGAGGGCAGATTCAGTTCTGTACTTATAGTTTACAGAGTCACTCAAAACCGGCAAATCATCGGAAATGTGTTTGGGGATAATTATTTCATGGATTTGCTCCTGGATCTGAGAAATGAACCGTCAGATTACATGCGCAGTGCCTCATCTCAGTGTCACATAATTACAGCCAAATAATGAATGTATACTTTGGTCGGAGGCTATTTTATAGAGAATTAGAGGAAGCCTTTGGCAAATTACGGGGGGACAGTTGATTATAACTATTACCACGTGCGTGCGTAAAGTGGATGGCTGGGCGCGCACACATGCAGCGCATCACTGCGGGGAACAGCAGCTGTCAGACGCGTTATTCGGAGTGGGACTGAGGGCTATGGACGATTCATGGACTGACTCGCCTCTCAGATTGCAGCAGTTTTCTCTCAAATATTTCATATGGTCTACTTTTGTCTCATTCACGATCTTTGAATAAAGTCTCTCTGAAAATGAGACGCATACACAACAATCGGTGATTTCTCTGTTTACCGGTTGACTGCAAAATAAGGTTTAGACTTAATAAGGGTTCGTTTTTTGTTAATGCCTCACTCGGATATGGGACATCTGCGGATCCAGTAAGAGAATTCCACAGTGTCAGACGCATCTGCGGCGGGAGAGACCAGTGGAGGGACTCGGAAACTTGTGTGGTGCAGGAGACGGTCTCTCTTCTCGAATCGGCGCTGCTGTCACAGAGAGCGAGCCATGGTGAACTCCCTCATACTGATACTCAGCTGGACTGTGATCTCTGAGGTGGCCAGAGCTCAGAATGACACGGAGCCGATCGTCCTGGAGGGCAAATGCCTTGTGGTCTGTGACTCCAACCCGGCCACAGACTGGAAGACCTCGTCCTCTCCGCTCGGCATCTCAGTGCGCGCCGCCAACTCCAAGGTGGCTTTCTCTGCAGTCCGGAGCAACAACCATGAGCCCTCGGAGATGAGCAACAAAACAAGAATAATCTACTTCGACCAGGTTAAGACAATTTTATTAAACAATACAAAAAAGTGGTTAAACTCGCCTGTGATAAAATTCTGCAGTTCATTAATGTTTTGCCTCTTTGCCAAAACCTCTCACTGTCTTTAATGGTCAGTTTTAGCTCTTGAGCCCTTGAGTTTTTATTGCAGAACAGTGAAGTGTCATTGCAGTTTTGAGTGCAGCTGAACCACAGAGTTCAGTTTGCGCCTGGCAGCGGTTTGGGCATGTAGACACTGTACAAGTTCACATATCACATGCGACCAGGTTTGAAAGTGGCTGGATTATGTCTGATGGCGCGCATCCTGCAGAGCCCGTACACGCACTCGCACAGTTTGCCTCGAGCTGTAAACCCCCCGCCCCCCTCGCCACGCGCGCGCACGCGCCTTGGCACACGCGCGCAGACCGTCACCTGCATGATACACCCAAACAAATCAAGCAACAGCACAAACAACAGGAACGTGATTAGTCATACAGCGGTGGGCAGAGTAAGGTGTTTGTAACAACATCACTCAACTGATCCTCTGCCCTCTCATTTCAATTACATAACATGGTATTTTGCTGTCATAACGCACTGCAAGTGATCTGATTGGTGTGGACGCTGTGCATGCTGTTGCTATGAAAGCAACATTTGTCAAAGGTTCTGGCTGAGCCTGCAGAGGTGTCTTGAACAGGTGGGATTGGAGTATTAGAGGCACTGCAGGTACTGAGAAGAGCTTCTGCTGCCTCCGTCAATCATCACCTAAAGAAGTTCATTTTCCGTGTCACTGTAAACACTGTATGTCTAATATTACTTTAGAGAATTAGAAATCATTAGTGAGCCTCAGGAGACAGCGTTAAGAGCTGATTAAAATCTGATTGACAAGACACTGAAGAATCAGAAGCTTTCTTTCACACAAATACAAAATGATTCCTGACCGTAAAAATCAGATGAGAAATTAATGTTGTCGGTAGATTTTAGAGAGACAGTGAAGTTAAATACTGGGTTCAGTCCACTGAGAAGAAAGGTTGAATTAAATATATTTCAAAAAGTATCACGCTCACTCGTCTGTGTGTGAACAGGAGGGAAGCCTGGTAGTCACAACAGTGAATCCTGTGTGCATGCCTGATTCCTTATTTACATATTTAATCCTATAAAGCCTCATTTCAATTAAAGCTGTTGTTCAACTGCTGACTATCTAAACACCTTTGTCACCATGTGTTTTTTCCTTTCTCTCGTAGGTTCTTGTGAATATAGGAAACCACTTCACATTTGAGTCAGTATTTTTGTCCCCAAGAAAAGGAATCTACAGTTTTAACTTCCATGTCATTAAAGTGTACCAGAGTCAGACCATACAGGTATTGTTTTTGTTGATTTCACACAGCTGTACAATTGATTCAGCTGTAAACCTGTTTTAGTATTGGACTGGGGCAAAATATATGGGGACGGGGGGTGTGCTTGTAAGATCTAAAAAAAACAAAAACAGATCTTATGAAAACGTCTCACCAAACGGAACAGAAAACCAATAACACCTAAAAATGTGTTAGTAGTACAAAATGCCGAAAGAAAATAGAAAAAAAACTGGAACAACCAATGTATTTGCCAACAATAACAAAAATACAAAATACAAATGCCAATTGCTAATAACAAGCATAGCAAAGATAGTTGGGGAAAGAAAGTGACAAGTAGTTTGGCTCTAAACTCAAAGCCTTAATTCAAATGTTTTGAAAAGTGCAATAAAGTGTATTATTATTATATTATATTATACCCTCCCTCCCTCAAAAAAAAAAAAAAATCACAGTTTCTTAATGCAAACTTATTGTTTCGTTGGTAAAAACAATGGCTGGTGGAATTTCTTTACCACTTTGCTTTAGTGTGAAAGATAGACCAATGTGAGAAAGATTCCTTCCTTTTTTTTTTTTAATCAATACTGATTGGTAGTTATATGACAGGTTTAAGACTATTTAATTGGAACAAGCATTCAAGTTAAGATAACAGTAAACTCTGTGAGAACACATCTTCTAAGCAGTTCTCTTTACATTACTGTTGCTAACGGCTATGTTTTTTTGTTTTTGGATTGTCCAGGTGAACCTGATGTTGAATGGGAAACCAGTCATCTCTGCCTTTGCGGGAGACAAAGATGTAACTCGTGAGGCGGCCACCAATGGAGTTCTGCTTTATCTTGAAAAGGAGGACAAAGTCTACCTAAAGCTGGAGAAGGGAAACCTAGTTGGTGGATGGCAGTACTCAACATTTTCTGGTTTTCTCGTGTTCCCTCTGTAAAGAAAAGAAGATTGTAGGCTTACTGACTTCTTCATAACGTGTTGTCACTGTATAATCAAAACATTGCCGCTGCATCGGTTGGATCTTGCCAGATGGTTGAAAAAATGATAGATGGAAATGGATAACATCAGAGAGGGGAAATAAGACTTTGGAAATCGTTCACATTCTCTGAAGTGCTGAGTCCCTGTCCACATGAAAGAGACTTGAAATGTTCTCTATCCCTACTCTATGTTCCGGTCGCTCAAGCAGCCACAGAGAGGAACAGTAAAACATCCCAAAAGTACCTTTCAAACTTTGACTTGTTGGAATATGTTTAGAATACTGATAATTTTTTTCATGGCAACTGTTGCATTCTAGTACATCTGGTTGTGAATTATATTATCCTGTGTTACTGTCTTCACATTGCTAAGTATGGAGGGGTATTTTATTGGCAAAATGTCACTGAAAGAGATACAAAATGACCACAAAGAGACACCAAATGATGGCAGACAGATGTAAACAACTACAAAGAGACACAAAACAACTACAGAGACATCAAATAACTACAAAGAAATACAAAAGAACTACAAAGGGACATGCAAAACAGAGACAGAGACGCCAAATGATGACAAAGAGACGATCAACTACCACACACTGATGCAAAATGATCACAGACAGACATTTAATGACTACAAAGAGACACAAAGTGAATACAGAAACCGGCAAAACAACTCCAAGGAGACGCCCAAATAACTACAGAGAGACACCAAGATGCCAAACAACCACAAAGAGATACAAAATGACTGTCGCCATTCTGTGTTTCTTTCAGTCTGGGGGTCCTGCTCCTTTCTAGGGGGTTGTTCAGGGGCCTTGTACATGTCTGTGCCCAGGGGCCCATTGTGTCATACTGTGTCCATGATCAGAGGCCAGATTTCATCATATTTCTGATTACTTAGCTTCATAGCTGATGCCGATGTTTTGCTTTTGACTGGTCAGTTTATCTTACCTGTCCACCTTGACTCTTTGAAGTTACATTTATATTCCACCAATTTGTTTTGCCAAGTACATATCAAGGGAAATGTAATTCTTGCCTGCTGATCACATGACTGCTTGTGTTGCTCAGAGTGGTGAACCCACGGCTATGCAGTTCCACTCAGCTCAACATTTTAGTGTCTTTCAGCTCATTGTTTTGGTTTTATGGCCTTTAACTTTTAGTTTAGTTAAAGGACAATCCAAATAGCACAATGTTGGTGTAAAGCTGTTTACTCTTAGTGTTGAGTATACACTCAGTCCTTTCTTAATAAGGTGCACCACATAATGAAGGAACAGAATACAATACTGTATATGTACTGTAGATACCATTAATTAACTTATATTTTTTCTTTCAACAAACCTGAGGAGAAAAAGCATAAAGTGATCTATAAAATAAACCAACAGCTGGTGAACATAGTGGAGCATTTAGCAGCTGAAGAGCCAGATATTTCCGGTGGAGACCAAAAACAGAGCTAAAAGGAGAGTGAATATTGGACTTACATTTGTCAGGTCAGGAAAAAACAAGGCCAAATGAATGCTAATGTCCAAATGAATGCTAACATTGCTCCGTATCTGTATCATTGCCGGATGTGTAAATAGACAAATGTTTGCTAACAAATTCACCTAAACAGTTTAAAAGGTGAAAATATATGTCAGTGTTGTGTTTACATTGTGTTTCTGATGCCTCCAAGTGGCCAGAAAAAAAATCAGTAATTGCAGGTATAAGGTTAGAGAAAGATAATCATTTTGGTCATATGTTTATAAAGTTGCTGTTTCGAGTCATTGTTGCCTTTTTCAATATTTAACCATAAGACGATAATCTTTCCCTGACCTTATGCCTAAACATAGCCAAAAAAAAAAAGAAAGAAAAAATGTTAATGATGCTTAATTTGCTGCAGTACAAGTGGATAAAATTTTGCAAGAGGGGATATTATAGCGAAAACAAATAAAATACGCTGTTATTGAAGCATTTTACAATTAGTTTGAGCGGCATTACATTTCTCTTAAAACGTATCTGCTGTTGAAAATGTGTGGTATATAAATGTAATTTCAACCTGTGTATTTATAATAAATCTTGCACAAGTCAACTCATGGTTTATGGATCTTAATAAAGTTTAATGGGCATCTGAGAACCATAATTGGTTAACAGGCTGATAATAAACAGATTCCTGTCACAGTTGGTGAGCATAAATAGCTTTCACTAGGCGGCCTGGGATAACTGATGAATTAATAAATCCTGTAATTGTTGCTCTTGAGCTCAGTGTGCGCTTACAGTGGGTGATGGCCTTCAGGTCTACAGCAGAGATACTGTTGACCTTACTGCAGTCTGTGCTGCTGGTGCAGTGTGCAGCTGCATTGTTAAAAAGTCAGCCTGGAAACTTGCAGAGGCTTTTCTTCACAGCTTATTTTAAAACATTATTTCGACCCGAAATAATAATAATAATCTGCACCCTCATCAGCTTCCTCTCTGACGTGTTTTGTGCGTTCACTCTCACTCATCAAATTTAAGTTGCTACGTGTTGTTTGCTGAAATATTTTTGTCAGTGACTGATAAGTTGCCCTTGGCATCACTGTCATTTTTTCTGTAACCAGGACAATGTTTGAGGGAATCGATTTTTCAGCTCTCGGTTGTGAATAAAGAGGTGAGAGTAGGAATGAAATCATGGCGCAACTGAATAAGCCTTCTGAAGATTTACAGCTACAGATGTGTCACACATCGTTGCAACAGCTGCACACGGAAACAGGGTTGAGAATGTACCCACTGATATTAATATTGTGGCGTTGTTTAAATTAAGAGAACACGAATGGCGATCTGTATTAAATCACCCTGCTATTTTTTATGACATTCTGTATTTCTTTTGCTAAACTGAAATGACCTGTTTTTTGTGTCTGCATTACCTTGCGTGTGTCTGTGCTCACATTGGTTGACTCATAATGAGGAAGCTGGACAGTGTCACTGAAATGATTGTAGTTTCAGTAGTTAATTTTGTATTCAAATGATGCAAATGTAAATCTGTGGGGTCAAACTTTTAACGTGAAGATGTTCTAATTAATTAATGTATTCGAGAATTCTGGCTTTTAATGATGAATAAATTGTGATTTTTAAAAAGGATTCCTAAAGTCTTTTTTTTTCAGTTTTCATTAGCTAGTCATCATTTACACTTTGACAACAAAATTCCATTTTCATTTGGCCAATCTGCTGTTGTTCATCGGGATGGACATGATTTCGTTTTCACGTTAGCACAAACAAACTGAATTTCTTTCATTTAAAGAGACAAGAGCACTCATTAGCAAATAAACCCACAACAATGTAACACTTAAATTATTTTATTTTTATGGATGTGTTAATCATCCATCAATGACCATTTAAAAGTTTTTTTCACACATGATTGATTAATTATATAATGTAAATGTAAAATTCATAGTTAATTTCATAAATCGTTGTTATAATGGATAAATTAATAAGAAGTGCAATAATGTTCCTTTATAGTACACTCCAGCCTCCACAAATGTCAGTATCTGATATATAAACATGACATTTACAAGAATGTCAAGGTTGCAGAAAGTTTTTATTTCAGCTGTTTACAGTTTTGCACAAGTAGACTCTAATTCTGGGTAAGTTATTGCATGGTCTATTTGTCATGGCCACCCTGCTCTATGAACATATAGGTCATTTATTTATTGTATTTATTCTGCATTGTGAATAAATGTGACTGTAGAGCCTATACTTATCAGCTGCATCCAGTCACTTCAGTATCGTCACTCATATCTGCTGCTGCTATCATGGCAATATTGTGTTTTTCTTCTTCTTCTGTTCATAAAATGTTTCAGAATTGTAATGTGTTGCACTGTTTAAGATTCATGCTTCCTCCTTTTTAAATTCTGCTCTTTAAATTGGCACATAACTTTATACTTTGACCAAGGGTCATTTGTTTAGCCCTTTTTTCCTCTCGTCAGTACACTGACTATCCATATCTGTGCAGCTGAATCCACGTTTTAACAAACCGTCTTCCTGGTACAATTTCACTTGTAACAGGATTACTGTGAGAATATCAGTGTCAAAGACGGCCAGAGCACCGAGAACAACACCTGATTCAAGATAAGTCTTGAAACAGGTTGGTTTGTATTTGCGCGTCGTTGCCTCAGACTTTCAGATCCTCTAATTCTTACTGTCTCATTGTACATCACAAAGTGGGGAAAAATAATGGTATTAATGTTTTTATTTATTGCAGGGATATTATATAATCTTGCCTGCTCTTGGGTTTTCAGTTTGGATGTCTAACCCCTCTAACCCCTGAAGACTGAAACTCTTCATTTTAATTTCTGTCTCCTTGTAAATCAGTCAGTGATGAGTAGAGGTGGGGATACGGGACATTTCCTACATCACTGCAGAATTTACTGAGTGGGTGCCCAGCCTCTGTGGAACCTGTTATTTGTACTTAAATTATATTCACATCGGAGATTCCTGATTTTATCATGAGGCCTTAAATACGAGCCGAAAATTATTTTTTGGGTTGATATTTCCTTGCAGGTTTTCCTTATTGTTTTGGGAAAGAGACTGAGTGTTGCACCGAATGCTGTAAATATAAAGTGCATATTAAATATTCACAGTTGCATGTTGTGATTCCCAAATGATGTTGACGATTCATTTAAAGCACGATGAGTCTGATGATCATTTTCAACAAAAATCATCAAAACCAAACAGAATTTTGGGAATTGATGACTCACAAAAAAGCTCAAAACCCAAGAGGGCAAGGCCAGGGCAAACAGCCTGAACTGATATAACACAGCTGATTGGCTGGTTATCCACGAAACTATATCACCACAATTCACAAGTATTAACTACATACAAAAGAAAATAATAAAAAGAATCTGTCAGTAATCATATGACTCAACATGACTCTAGCTCAGTATTTTTGGCATGCATCAGCCTTGATGATTGTGGCACTGCTCTTCCATGAATAACAAACATTTTGAATAAAACAAACAAACAAACATGCTGACAGGGTCATTAGTGAGTCTTACATGGTACCATTAATGGGTGAACAGAGGTTTCTAATGGCCTTTTTTTCTGACGTTTTTCTTCGGAACTGAGGCGGCGGTAAATGTGTTGAATCTTGTTTTGATGTGTCATGCGCTGTCTTGAAAAAGCAATAATACACTCTGTTAATGAATCTGATCCTAAAATCATTTACAGAGAGATTATCTGCCATTGCAGCTTGATTTGTTTCCAGTTGCGTTCAGGCTGTCAGAATGACTGTTTACGAGATAAGAAAGAGCCTGCCAGAAAGTCATTTTACGTAAACTGCATATCTCTCGACTTTACATGAATTTCATTAGACAGCACACAGAAGGTTATCTGGAGAACTTTACACTCTGGGAGTTTATGGACATGCAGCTGTTGGACAAAACTCTGCAGCAGAAACGAGGATTCAAGCAACATGCGTTTCTACTGTCCTCAGAGTTACATGGTGCCAGGTGAGCTGCATAGAATTTCAAACTTAATTCTGACCTTTCTGCTGGCATTTCAGAGGACAATAGCGAGGTGTGATTGAATATATTGTCTCTAAACAGTGCAGCACTTTGCGCAGATTGTTTCCAGCACTTGGTTTGAGATATGCAGAGCACCGTTCACTTTGATTGCATCCGGTGGGACACATAACCCCTGAACTGAATTATAACTCAGCAATCCACGTAAAACAAAACGTGAGCCTTCTCTAAACAGCAAAAAAAATAAAAATAAAAAATCATTGCAGATGTGGCAAAAGGTGTTTACAATACCCACTTAAAGAAATACATTATTTTGCATGTGCTGTATTACATGATGGATTTGCTCTGCTTTTAAAAAAAAACAAAAAAAAAAAAACAAAAAAAAAAAACCTAAAGAGAATCTTGATTTTTATCTAAAAAGTGCAGATATTGCTAAGCACTTTTTGTACTTTACATTAAAAGAATTTAGCCAACGGTCGGCTAAACCCCACACATGAACAGCAACTGCTGAATCACAGCTAGGCAACTGTAAACAGGCAGTGCAGACCTGTCAGGTTTTCTTCGTTTTTTTACCCTTTCCAAAACCAAAAATGCAGAGACAAAAGTATAAAGAATGGATTTATCTGCTCTAATGTACGCTGCAAATGTTAAGCCTCAATTATATTCTATTGCAGATGTGCACACGGACAGTTACGGACACCAAACTCCGGCCAAACATGAGTTAATCTTTCTGTATGCTTCATCAAAAGGGCTTGTTAGATGTTCAGATAGCTTTGGAAACCCCCTTTCCCCACACCCTTCATGTCAGAACTTGGAGGTGTCTGTAACTTTACCAAACCTGACGAGCCAACATTCGCAGGCCTCACGCTGAGTGGCCAGTCAGTAACGAGGGGCAATAAAGAACAATAAACGAGTGGCTTGGCGTAAAGAAAACATACAATTAGCTTGTTCTTGACGCCACAGACACTCATTAACAGTAAAGGCACCTTTTTAAAAAACTTTTCATATCTGTCCCTCATCCTTTTTCCACTGCCATGAGACAAAGCACATTACTGTCTGTCTTTGCAGTGGGTGAGACATTAGCTTTGAAATGTGTTTATTGTTTGTTTTTTGTTTTTTTGTTTGTGTTTTTTTAGTGGCAGTTGCTTTCTCTTTGGGTTACATCTTCAAGCACAGTGACTGAATCCAAAAACGACAATGCCAGTGGTGTTTTTCAAAAAAGTGTTAATTCCTCATAATCTTCCTCTTTGTATGACTGGAGGCAGCAGTCAGGTCTTGAATAAGTAAACAACTTTGCAGATAAGATGGCTACGTGCTTCAGGTAGCAAAAGATGAAGATGAGAGTTGCATGACTCATGAGTAGGATCTGAATCTTTCCTTTCACTCTGACTCACTTTTTTGTTGCTACACGGGGGGTGGGGGTGATCACAGGAGCAACGTTTTATGGGACAACAGCAACAATACCTGTACATTTTAATGCAACCCAGTATAAGAGCTCTGCAATAAACAACAGCCTTTGTGAAGCTTACATTGCTCAGTCTGTGTTGACACTATGTGAGAAAGAAGTCGATCCACTTCTATAGTAATGTCTGTGATGGATGGCATTATATTGTAGAGGTGTTCCTGTTATTGTGAACACCCTTTACACAGCCCTGCAGTCAGAATTTACTCAACTATCTATCTAATCGCTTGTCTCAAAGAAAGACTTGAAATTTTGAGCACCTTCAGACAAGATATGACCTGTTTTCAAATAAAACCAAAAAAAAAAAAAAGTGGCAGCCAGCCTTCCAGCAGTCATTGTTAGAGAAAGTGCCAGGCTACTTGTGAGATTTGAAGCCTTTGATTTCCTCCTTAGCGGAGTAAAAAAGCGCCGCCATGCAGCTGTTGTTATGACATCAACCTGTAGGATACCTGACTTGAGGGAAGATGCTTCATTACACAAGAGACATGAAACACAACATAACACAAAAGGACAGGACAATAGAGGATAATCACAGTTTTAACCTCACTTCCTCCTGACCTTCAGTGCTGTGCCAAAAGGCCTTGAAGATTTCTCTTTAATAGCAATGCAGCTGCGGGGATAATGATGCACTTAAAGGACATTTGTTATAACAAGATTTTTAGATGAATAATTTGTCCTCTTGATTACGAATGCTGAAGACTGGTCAGCCAGATTTAAAGTAGCTTTAATCAACATTTTTACTTTAACACGGGATCACATGACTTTAATGTGCCAGGGGACTCCTGTAGTGTTGAAGGCAGACAGACAAAGTTAACATTTAACATTAACAAGCTAATTTACAAGCTAAAGTGCCAGATATTTTTCTTTGGAGTCGAGACCAAAACTAGAGCAAAAACAGGACCAAATATTGGACATAATTCATCAGGTGGCTGAAAAACAATGTCCATGACATGTATCATCACTTAATCACTGATCAGGTTTAAAGCTCATTTCCACAACTGCTGTGTAGGTTAGAGTAATTCTGATATTATTTGCAGCTCAAACTGCAAATAATGTCATATTTCATGCTGTTAGCCATTTTATTTGGCATCTGGTCCCTGCTACATTAAAATGTGTCATTTTGTATCCAAACCTGAATTTAGTGGTTTTTCATTTTCCAGACATCTCTTTATCGGTCTTGCTAAACTTGGTCCTTAATGCTGGTGCATTATGCATCAGTCGGATCAAAGCATTGGTCATTAAATAATAACATGTTTTGCTTCACAGAAATCCAGAAAAGATATTCATGAAAGCACAAATCTTCACTTCACTTCAAACTAAGTTCCAAACAATTTCATGAGCTTCAAACAGGACTGCTGTGAAATTTGTACTTTCATGCCGTGCACATAGGCAGACTAGGTGAAGACTGTATGCAAATAGGCTTGGAACAGAATTGCTGATTTGTTGGGTTTAAGGATTGCAAAACCACGTTTGCATGCAGCGCAGTTCTTCAGAGCACCTCTGTGCCTGCAACATGCCTCATTGTGATTTCTGAATAGTAAATGAAAAGCTCATTTTGTGAGGCTCAGAGGCTGGGGTTCGGGTCGAGGGGGCTGCTCAGGGTAACTCAAAGTCACTCTATATGATGAGATTTCAGTTGGTTCATTACTTACATTGCTACCTTTGTAATTCAGGCAGCTGTCAGTATCCAGAGGGACTGAGCATTGGGGAGAGGAAGCTAGATATTTTTGGCAAAGCATTTCTCAGGAAGAGAAAAGGCAAGAATAGAGGAGCTAAATCACAATATGTCCATCAATCCGCCGTGGAGCTTACAGAGAGGCATTTATTTTTGTCTGAAGGAGTAAAGTCTGTACGATAATAGTGTAATTTACCTGGTCAGTGACCATGGCATGTGCAGAGCATTGTAGCATGTACTGGATTATCCTCCAGTGTTTCTGATGCTTCAGCTTTACCGTGTTTCACAAAGGTGCACACAAAATACCCTTACACATGAGACATCCTGCCTCTGTCTCACATCCTCTACATCAAAAATGCCCATTAAAATGGAGAGAAAAAAACAAAACAAATGGAAACTAAAACTATCCAACACATAAAAATCTTACTCCCTCCATCTATTGATTGAAAAATTCTATCCTTTAAATTAATCTCAATTCAAGGCTGTGCACTCTGTAAGGTATCTGAGATAGTGTGGGGGGGAGCAGTCACAGAAGGCTTTCCTCATAGAATAAATCAATATTCTATGTTCTGTTATTACATTTTACACCTGAGAAATAAACCATATGCTCCATATAGGTTATTTTTAAATTATCATTCTAAATCTGCTTTTCAAACATGATTTGATAGATATAGCAGGTAATTTCATATTATAAACATATGCGGAGGATTTTGTGGAAATTCTGCCCAATCATCTTCCTCTCGACTCCTCCTAAATGTCTTGATGATATTAACCACAAATGACATGCCCACCTCTCAGGTTATTGTACTTTTCCTCTGAATGCATTTGTGAGTGAGACGAGCTGCATTATGTAAGGAAAAGAGCAGCACGTTAATGGTAATTCGGACGGCATGATGAAGATGAATTGCCATTGTCTCGTCATCTGTCTCCTGTGAAACCCAGAAGCAAGGAAAAAGAGGGGGAGGCGGCTACTTACTGGCATGGCAGCTCAAGAATGACTCAAATCAAAAGTGCATTAGTGGTTTTGATGGACAATAAGCATGTAAGTTGTGAAGGGGGATGAATATATAAAGCATCTCCCAGCCAGAAAAGACAGACCAATATGCAGACAGCCTGAAGGTGGATTTATAAGCAAATAGCAATAGCATCAACCAATCAGCCAGTGACCTTTAAAAATTTCCTGAAGCTAGGATGAAGCTGAGTAGAAGCAGAGTTTGATGTGTGCTCTTAAACAGTGAACTTTATCAACCCAGGTGAAGGTTTAACAACTGATTCCTGTTCATCGATAACTACTGAAGCAGACTACCAAAAATGAGACATTGTTAAAGTCAAATCTACATTTCAAAGAGCTGTTATTCTACAATATGAAGCTCTAACAGAAGAAGTTAAATCTGTAAGTGTGTTCCAACATGGTGTCAGACGTAATTGCAGTACGTTGACTTGATGGTCCTTGACATGATGAGCTTGGAGTGTACAGACACATTCAGCGCCTTAACAACACTTAGACCACTTGTTCAACTTCAGCTGATTGCACTAATCAAATCCTAAGTAACTTTATAATTTCATACATATCACATGATTCCGTTTTGTGCTCTAATAGGTTTTAGCAAGCACAAGCTGACAATTAGAGTATGTGACACCATGAGCACATTGTTTGACTTCAGTGGCCTAAAGTGTCATAAAGAAAGAATAATTTGAATTTCTGAGTTAAAACATGTCCTCTCTGGTCTTTGGGAGCAAAACTTTTGCCAATGCAGGTGCTGTGTGCAACCCTGTTTCCTAGAAATATTCATACTGCTGGATGCTCCTCATTTTCAACCTCCATTAAGTTTAGCAAGAAATGTAATATCATCTGAATTCTGTTTTGTTTTTTGATTTTTTTTTATCAACATAATGAGGAAACATTTATAAGGAACATGTCTACCAGGTTGCAAAATATTTACACACACATATCTGTAAAATGTGACAAAAAAACCAAAGCATTATATCATTTTGGTTATGATTAGATATTCACCACTTGGTTAAGGTTAGGGAAAGATTGTGGTTTAATACTGAAAAAGTCAACAGTGACATGAAACACATTTTGTTCATTTTATTCAATCTTTCTCAAATCATAACTAAAGTGCTTTTTCTACCTAAACCTAACGCAGAACTCAGTGGCATAAAGAAACCTGTCGATGAAATCTCACCTGGCTGGATATCTCACCTGGCTGGATATACTGATATACTGATTCTGTAGTTTTGTTTGAGTAAGTGAATCACTGTTTCTTTTTATAAAATGAATGTGGCAAAGATGTACTTACATTAACATGCTTTAATTTCACTCCAGAACATTTGAAATCATGTTTTTTTTTGTGTGTGTGTTAAATGGCCAAAAAAGAAAAGCATGCCATCTAGACTTCTAGCTGTGACTCATTTATTTAGCTGATATTGCCATGGAACTTGACAGACATCAAAGTCATCTGTGCTAAATTCACAGATTCCTTTACAGGCTGAACAAACACCTTTGCTTTGATGAAAAGAGATCACTCAAAACTGAGAGCTCTTCAAGTCTACCTTTGACATATTTACATGTTACTGCAGAAAAATAAGCTTCACTTATTTTTGTGGCGACACACAGCACTTATACGAGAGTCAGATGGGTCAGCATGGCTTGTGATGTTTTAATGATATGACTTTAGAATATTAAAATAGTGCAACTACACACCTGAAACCTCGATGTCAATTTGCAAAAGATGGTCCTATCCTTAGGAAAGTATTCTTTGGATTTGAATAACAGATTATTCATTCTCATGTGCTCTGCAATTACCCACACTTGTGTTTGAGGGCTCAAAGTGCCTCTTAATCAGTCTGGAAATCAATGAGAAATGTTCAAAAGCAGTCATACGTGGATTTCTGTAACATTTCTCAAATCCAGCAATTAATCATTTTTCCCCCACGAAGAATTCAATCAAGAAAAGGAACTGAAGTTCAGTTCATGTCATTTGATCTGTTTAAGAGTTTAGCAAAAGAACAGTGCCTCTGTTTTTCAAACCGTCCGATTTGACTCATCATGTGTATTCATATCTGCTTTGAATAGAACAGAGGAAACCGCATTTTTGTAAACAGCTTTAGTTGTTGATTTTGACTTATTTTTTAGTCTCTGTGGAAATCTCAATGCCTCATTAAGGGGAATCGTGTTCAATCTGAAAGCCACTGAGCTCGTGTCCTGTCAAAACAGCTCTGCTTCATAATGCTTTATTTGAACAGTCCGGTGTTGATGTTCGCACAAACGTTCAGATAAGAGTCTCTTGCCTTGTTTTCTGAACTCTACAAACATGGAGCCAATTTTACACCTAAACCTAGTTAATAATATTAAGGTTGAACTGAAATTTGAATTATCTACCACTGCAGTGATAATACATATTTTTCAATCCAGCATAAAACCGTTTTCAGACATATTTGTGGAAACAGCATTTAAGCTTCATACCAGGAGGCGATGTTTCTTTCTTTCTCAACAAGCCCACATAGTGTTGGCCATGTCCTGTTAAACCTGTCTGCAGGTAAACATTTGGGAGAACCAGTATTCTGCTAAAGTGGAGGCAAGCAAGCTAGGCTAACTGCCTTCCATTTTCCAGGTGGATGTTAATTAGCCTTGCTTGTTAACATTAGCTCTGATTTCCAGTGGACGCTACGTTTTGCTCATGTTATTTCATTGGCAGCTCTGACACATTCAGTTTTCTGTGTTCGCCCTGGTCAAAACCAGGAGTTTTGACCAGGTCAAAACTCAGTGAAGTCTCTGAACTCTGTGAGGTGCCGAAGTCATCGATGTGACTAAGTAACAGTTAACAATATCCAACATCGCTTAAACTAGCTGATTAACTGCCAGCGTAGCCACAGCAGCTGAAGAGATACAGAGAGCTGGACTGAAATAACAGGTCTAATTCCAGAAGAAAACCTCATTCAAAACCCAACTGATATGTGTAACTTGTCAACTGTGAAAATTTGGAAAAGAAGTAAAAAAATGCAGCCTTAATTGGAACAGAGCCTTTAGAGCCTTTAGCTGTGAGAGTACGAACAGCGTCAGAGAGCACCAACATACAGCCACTGTAGTTCTGAGTAAAAAAGAATTGTGATTCAGTTTTGACTTTCGCCTGAGTATTTAAATGAAACAGGTTTTAAAGTGCCACATTTTGACCGTATGAGTAGCTGAGTATCAGCACAGGATACATGTTCAAAAACGCTAGTAACCTTTCAAATAACTTTCAATAGTTTGAGAGATGGCTTCAATCTTCTCAAAGAGAGCAGTTCTTGCTCAGTCATAAATAAAGAACTTTTTAAACCTGGCTATATGTGGAAAAGTGAGGCAAAATTAACAAGAAATGTAATGCTAAAGATTAGGGCTTCAGATTTAAATGGGATACTGTATAAGCAGCTTAAAAAAATACATTGTTAAATGAATATGATTATAATGATAAGTCCGTTGTAAAATGGCCTCCAGTGAAGTTGAATGAAGCAGAGTTCATGGCTTTTGATCACCTTTCTCCTGGAGGCCATTAATCTCGATGGTAAGTAAAGAAACACTTCACCACAGGCGTCCACTTGCGGTGCACATTTTCCCATTGCTGTTCATTCTCAATTAGCCACTAACATCTGCTTCCAAAGGTTTTCACTGCTTCCTGTGGTGTTAGCCTCACATATTTTCAAGTGGGGGCTAAAAAATCAGGCTTTAGCGCTGTAACATTCAGCCTAATTATACTGTACCTCCTGTTGAGTTAAAACCTATCAGAATCTGCATTTAAGTTTCACCCTGTCTTATTTCACTGTGGATCTTCTTGCTAAGTGTTTGACAAAATATAAATGTAAATGAGAATAATGTGAATGTGATGTGAATAATTATCAGCACCCACATAGCTGTCTCTGCAAACCCTTATTGAGACGGGCATGTCGCAACAATTAAATCCCCAAACTGGGAGGGTTTATTCATCACGCCGACGGCTTTCCCACATGAATTCCTCCCTCCATTCAAGACAGCATCTCAATCTAAAACACCCTTGGGATGACTATCTGAGACGTCGCCTGGGTGACTCTTAAAATAGGTTGATATCCATTTGTTATTTGGTAAATAAGTTTGCAGTGTCTTTCTCTCACCTGCTTAGGGTTGCCATGAACTGAATTACAAGTGCGAGTAAACAAATTCTGTGTTTAATCGAGAAGTAAATTTAATGGGGCCACAGCCACCTTATCTCTCACAGTGCCGGAAGCAGCACAGAAAACATAGCATCCCCTATCTGTGTACCACACCAAGAGCAGCATGTTAGCTTAGCAAGCAGGGAGCTTTATCATCTTGGGCATCTGGGTCCAGACTCCTTTATTAACAATCATTGGCCCTGCTGAAGTGTCCTTCAGCAACACACTGCTTCCTAAACTCATATTTCCCAGTAGAGTGGGCAACCAGAAAGAGAACCTTCCCACCGAGACCAATAACACATCGTCAGATCATTATTATTATAATCGGCAACCCAAGTGGGATTTGACTTGTACAATACAGAGCATAATGTCAGTAACACTTGGATGGCTTCATTGTGAAGGCAGTGGCTCAGCTTTCACTGACACAGCTCTAGTATGACATTGTGACTTGAGTGCAGAATAGATAACAAGAGACATTTTAAATTGTACAATAAAAGAGAAAGTGATATTTAGTGCTATTGTATGATGTACCGATGTAAACAGGTTGGTGATTGACAGAAGAAACTCCTCAAGGTCTGGCTCACTGTTGAGAGCAGAGCAGCGTGCACGCAGGTCTGGTCTGACACTGAACGCTGTTATTTACTGCACTGTTAAGAGCTCATTTCCCTGTGTCTCTGCACAGAGATATTTATGAGACTAGATAAAAGTGTGTGTCGGTTTCACTCTGTGCCACAATGATTCTTCATGTATTTCCAGTGTCACTGCATAACTGAAACACTGATCAAGATCAATTCCAGCAGCTGAAATGCTTTCACGGGCTTTGCCTCACTTCTTTTATCCCCCTGAATGAGTTTGTGATGGGGTGCCTCCTAAATTTCTGTTTACCCCAACATGGATATTTGAAGCTTTTTCACAGCATTGCAGTTTTTTCTTTCAGATTCTTATTCTAATAGTGACATGAAAAATGTTACGATAAGAAATATATTAGCATCTACTGGATGTACAGCTCTGAAGTTTTGTACAGACATTCATCTGGCAGCATCATCAGGTCAAAATGTCCTTTTGATATCTGACAAAGATAAACTTCGAATCTTGATAATAGTTATATGGATAATTGCCACTTTTTCACAGCAATGCCTTAGTGACACTGTGAACCTTTGAGATTATACTTGAGATATATTTTAATTATTTTAAATTAATTATTAAATGCTTTATTTTGTGCCTGAACCTAATATAGAAGATATTTTTCATCTTCGCAAAACAGCCTGATCAGCCTAATCCTAAAGAACAGCGAGATCTGAAATATCATACATTTCACTGCATAGTTCAGCCAAGTTTTGCCAGTTTATGAACTGTACAAAACATCCAGTCAGACATGCAGATTGGAGCAAATTTAAGACACAACACGATCAGGACATTGTGGTTTGAGTGTTTAACCCTGAGGAGGTAACGTGACTGATGATGCCCCTCGGACCGTGGTAATTTTGGTCTCATCAGCTTTTTCCATAGTCGTGAATCAGATGATGGGCTGAGAATAACAGCACAGGGACCCTGCTGTGTTGGGGTTACAAAAAAGCTGCAAGAGAGGGGAAACTTTCTGGCAACTTGGCAGGAATCACAAACAGTGTCCAGCAACAATTAAGTCTCCAGAGAAGGGAGCAGGAGGATGTGCTTATTCAGAGGGTCTCGGCAAGGATTCTGCTGCCAAACCCGGAGATGATACACACCAAGAGATCCAAAGCAGACTGCTCAGTCTCTGTGCAGGACACAGAATTAGCAAACATCCATCTGTCTATCCTGCTCTGTAGATGGTGTCCAAGCTGCTGTTATACAATGTGTTGTATTTGGATGATAATCATGTGTTTTCACCTCGGAGTGCCGGTGGAGGCAGCCTCCAGGTGTAGCTTGGTCAAATTTAGTGATATTGGTGTGGTGGTTCAGCTGTACAGTGGGACACAGATGGAGACGGCGCCGGTAAATGAAGGATGAAGGTTTGTCTAGAAATGTGTGTGTGTTTGTGAGTGTGTGTGTTTGTGTGTGTATGTGTACAAAACAATGGTGACAGTGAGTCTGTGTGTGGGTGGACAGGTGGGTGGGCCAGTTGGAGAGGAAGACTTATTGCTGTGATTTGAAGACACTGTCTCTACCATCCAGGATTGCATCACTTGCAGACCCCAGTGTTACATTTCTAAAAATCGTCATGTTTATTTTTCTGCATCACATCAGCATGTTTGCTTGCTTTGTGAGCTTACAGCCTAGTAACTATAAAAACATTTTTTGTGATCTTCATCCAACAATTAGAGTGTAGCAGGAAAAGTCAAGGTGCTTCAAACACCAAAAATAACTATAAAGCAAAGAGAGTATCAATAAGACGTGAATAAATGGGATTCTTATGCTCATGCCATCAAGAATAATAATTAAGACCTTGGTGGTGATTGTGACATTTAATTGTCTTACAAGTGTTTTTATTTGCTTATATCCCTCTAAGTGGGGGTGGTAATCTCTGACGGCTTGGGTAGAGAACAATCTGTCTCTTCACAAGCATATTCAAGTCTCCCAAGATCCATCGCTGTCTATTGTTATTATTAGTTTTGGCATAAAAAACTAATTTAGAAATCAGTCGGATAATTAAAAATCCAACTAAATCCGTTCCCGCAGGAGAGAGTGCATCTGATGGCTGAGACTGCTGCCAGCCCAGCCAGAGAGATGAGAGTCTGCAGGCAGGATGCATTTCATTTTCTGTGACACGAACCTTGTGAAAGCCTGCTTGACCTGTCATTGAACAATTCTCAGGACATCTATCCATGTATCCATGTATCCATGTATCCATGTATCCATGTATCCATCCATCCATCTATCTATCTATCTATCTATCTATCTATCTATCTATCTATCTATCTATCTATCTATCTATCTA
>JBBMJY010000012.1:22022789-22042545 GCA_037833715.1 Toxotes lorentzi
AAGAAAGAAAGAAAGAAAGAAAGAAAGAAAGAAAGAAAGAAAGAAAGAAAGAAAGAAAGAAAGAAAGAAAGAAAGGCACAAACAAAAAAAGAAAGAAAACTCTGAGTAAAGTTGGACGACAAACCTGTGCAGCTCCTCTCTGAAGGCAGCACTCTCATTAAATATGCTAATAAATCCAATTATCTCTCAGCTGTTGCATCCATGCATCCATGAAAAATGAAATTTCACACTATAGTTCACCCCACTTGAAAGTTTTCATGTTTTATTGTTTTACATCATTGAATCAAAGGAGATTTAAAACCCTTCTGAAACATCTCTGCAAAGTGATCTAAATAAATTACAAATATGAAATATAAAATCCATGTCTACTTCCTGGTGAGCAAATATTTACAAGTACATATTTATCTTCTTTAATAGGACACAGCTGAATCATCACCGGTGTAGCCTGCTGGTTTTAGCAGTCACATAAATGGAGATCACTTGTGTGGCCTTCAGTTGATGCACCTGTCATATAAAGACACCTTTATCTGGAAGGTCCAACTTTTAAAGCCACACAGGAATGGGTCAAAAACAATAATGTTCATGTCTGGTTTGTGGCTAGACTTAATAACGTCTGTTCAATCACAATCCCAATACAACCAGTCAGATCTGTTAGACTGGTCTGCAGTGTAAGCCGGCTAATGCTGCATGCACATCCTGTGGGAGGGAAGGTAATGATGGGAAAGATGCCTGTGTTTTTGACTTGTGAGTGTTCACGTCATCGGACAACTCAGGATGGCAGCTGTCAGTCTGCAAAATACTTATTGAACTCTTCTAGAAGGAAAACATTTCTTTGTTGGAGCAAACTGAGCAGAGTGGTCTGATGCAGTCGTTGGTGTTTTTTAGTTGGAAAAGTCCTAATTTACTGAGAATTCACGGCAAATTATTCCTACACAAGAAAGTAAAGACCTCGACAGCCTTGTGCAGTGAATGTAGACGTCTGTCTGAAGTCTGACATAGTCTTTGACTGTTGTTGTGAAACTCGCACCAGATGTGCAAAGATGACGGACATCTATCCACACAGAGTCAAAGCTGTGTTTCCTGCCTGAAATGCATCTACAGTTTTAAGTACTGAATCGCAGGGGCTGAATTCTTATGAAAACCTACATTTTGCATTTCATATTTGCAATTAATTTAGATTTCTTTGACACACCTGTTTTCACTTTGAGAAAGGAAGGGCTCTTATTTTGTTGATTAGTGTTTTTTTAAAAAAAGCCATAATAAATCTACTTTCATTCAATATTGTAAGAAAATAAAAGATGAAAACTTCTAAGTAGGTCAGCACCTTTTCTTGGAACTGTGGCTACAGCAATTCTGACTTTTGTGAGAGTATTTGCAAAGGTTTTTCATCTAACATACCCTCAAAATCTGCAACCGACTCATTTGTGCAGCATGTGTATGACAGGAATTACAATCGAGCTGTCATTACCTTGAGGCCAGTTGTACTGGTAATTGTGAGAGGATGACAACAGGTTGGCCAGCATTAAGCCTCATCTTCCTCTGGCTAGTTCAGCACCTCCCTGCTGGCCACCAGCCTAATTTTTCTCTGACAGCCTCTGCAGGAATGATTGATGCCTGAAGGCAGCTGATGGTGTGTGTGTCTCAGTGCCAAGCTGCTCTATCCATACAGTACTCCCTCTCATTTAGGCCACACCTGTCACTGCACACATTGGATGCTTGATGTTTTCCCTTATAGGCTTACTGTCCGTGGGCACACACTCTTTCAAGATAAGCAGGTACTGTGCGGTGCTGATAATATTTTGGAAATTGTAATCACCTTTGGGGCATTTCAGAGGCAGTGTAGGTTAAAAAAAATCTGTAAATCTACATTGTTCAGCTGATGCTGCACAATGCTCGTGGCTGACAATAGGTTTATTAAGGAAAGATACTGCTGGCATCAGGCAGTATAGTTGACAGGAAGATCTTTGTTTACATTATTTCAGAAATACGGGCCAACTATCACAGCTTTTTGTTGTAAAGAGCAATTCCCATGGCCCTTTCACCCCTGTTTTTTCCAGTCTTTCCTCACACATATCATAAGACCACCAATATCGAAAAACTTAGATTTTTCTCCATTGTTTGGTGTCATTAATCTCATCTCATTTGCCTTGTGTATGATGACCTGAATGCATTGCAGTATACTGAACTCTTTATCCTCTTTTTATGCTCTCTCTCTCTCTCTCTCTCTCACACACACACACACACACACACGCACACAGCTCTTTTAGCTCCAAAGAATTTTAAACCACCCAATGTCCTGATACGATTGCATTTTTCATTGGTATTTTAAGCAAAGAGTTGTGAGGTCTTAGAAGTCAGCTGGCATTAATTCCTCTGAGGCAGAGGGATTCGACTTCTCCCTGGAAAGAGGCTTAAAAGAAAGTTCTCCTGCTTCCAAATGACAAAATTTCTCCTTTCTCACATGTAATTTGACATTCTTTAGTTGACGTGAGAACAATAGCTAATTGAATGTGACTATAGTTTGTTCTGTTTAATGTCCAATGATTAATTTAATAAAAGATTTACTTTTTCTTCCATATGCAAATTATAAATAAATTTGACCAAACTGAGAAGACTAATCTCATTGTTCTCTGTGGTTGTGGGCAATGGACTGTCAGGGGTGCAGGTGACTACATAATAGATCAAGGCAAGAAGAAATACAAGGAGACTGAGATCATTAATGCTGCTTTGTGGAAAAAACATGAAATTTAATGTTTTTTTTTTTTTTTCAAACTACCATAACAGCAAGCTGAAGACGAAAGTGACCAGATGTCACTCAGCAGAGAGGTGTTTGCATTGAATGAGACGGGAAGCATAAATTAAGTGAAATACTCTTCATGTGCTGTACAGTGGAGGTTGAATCAGGTGCTGAGGTATAAAGTCCATTTAGGGTTAAATGAACTTCTCCATTCGCATCACATTTATTCGGGCCAGTTTGGAGAACCAGCGATTAGCGTGTGTCTTACTGTGGGATGCAGTTTGAACAAAGCCAAATTTTTTGTACAGAGAAATGGCTGCCGTCTGTGGTGTGCTGACGTCCAGAACCAGGCGGGCGTAGCCTTGCTCTTTGCAGAAGTCCAGGGCCTTCTGCGTCAGCTGTGAGCCCAGGCATTTGCGGCGCCATGGAAACACCACAACCATGTGGGACATCTCACCGTAACTCCCATCTCCAGCATCTTGGACAAACTCTGAGCCTTCTCCCATCACTCCTCCGTTCCAGTCGTCAAACCTCTCAGCTTCTTCCTCCCCCCTCTTCCGCATCACTGCCGTCATCCCCACCACCTTGGGCTGGCCGTTAATGTCTGCCTCAGCCACCCAGAAACCATTATCTGGGTTTTCCAGGTAGTTGGCTGGAATGTCGGCCATGTCTGTACTCAGGCGCCTCATCATGTAGCCTTCGTAGATGTCGTAGCAGCAGTAATAAATGAGGCCAGCCCATGCGCTGCCAAAGAGCAAAGCTTGGAAGTAGGAGCTGCCTCCTAGCACATAGCCGGCCATGGAAATACTCAGAGCAATGCCGATGTGGTCTGGGTGACTCATGGCCTTGAAGAAGGCCGGGTACACATGTTCGAGTATCCCATCACGAAAGAGTGACATGACCATATGTTGATCTGAAGGTCTATATTCCCTGATGGAGAACTGAACTGTATGTTAGCAAAACAGAGAGAGAGAGAGAGAGAGAGAGAGAGGGAGGGGAAGAATGAGAGCTCAGTGAGACTAATCTGTCTGCTGTTGCAATGAGAAATTCCTGCTGGATTTCACAATAGTTTCAATGTGCTCACATAACTTGTTGACAAAAAAAAATCTATGCACCTCTCACAGAATCTTACCTTTTCCATTTTTAATTGAACTCTACTCCACATGAATATAAACGCGGCATTTGCATATGACAAAGTGAGGTGAAAATCACAATTAAAATTATTATAGCATTGTTTCTCTTTAAGATTTCAAGCGTGAGGGTCATTCTGCAATGCAATACAATTAGGTCTGAAAATCAAAGCGAGGGGAGAATCCTGAGGCAACAAAAATCTTTAGTTTTAGAGAAAGGTGCAATGTGTCATCTAGGCATGTTAGTAGTGCCATTCATTTACACCCTAGCCGCCTTATTAGTGATCTTGTTTGTAATCATCTCAACAACTCGAAAAAGGTATAAAAGATTAACATAATCAGAACGTGAACTTACAGTTATTTTTCTGGGCCATGTCGACTCTTTCCCCTTGTCTGTCGCTCACTCTGAAGGGCTTTACGCTGCTGCTCCGCCTGAACCTAAGCTACAGACTGTGATAATCAGCCATTCACAAAAGGGATTGAAATTAGTCTGAGCATGCTCACCTATGAGTGTATACACACACACACGCACACACACTCACTGCAAGAACTTGTAGACCTTAAATGACTTTGAAGTATTCCTGCTACTCATTGTATCTAATGGCGAGGTTTATCTTAGACATTTTACAGTTAGATTGAGATAACGGCGAGGGAGCATGCTTTAAGTTTAATTGAAATTAATCACAGTGTTGCTTTGATTGTGAAACGCAGAATATTTAAAAAAAAAAAACTTAATTAGCTTAGTCAACAGAGTAAAGAAGTCTGTCATTGGATTTCTCAAGGAGGATGAGCACAGCTCCTGAATATATTAAGTGAGAAAACTGAGCAGAATGTGAATTCAGCACTCGTTCAAGCATTTCATAGATATTTCCAAGAATAAAATGTTATTAACCTCTTTTTTTTTGGGTGCTTCAGTTTTGGTGGTGTTCTCTCAGAAATCTGCTGTAGATCTCCACAGCACTCGAAATATAAGGTTAAAGTAAAATTAATATTGTCTAGTCCCCTGACATAAAAGTGTCCTGTGGCGTCAGTGACAGTGTCTTGTGCAATAACCCAGTGGCCCTCTGACATGATTAAATTTCCTCGGCAGGTGAAGGGCCTTTACACCTGTTTAAATCAATAGCACTGCCTCATGAATCTGAGAGAGCTGGAAGGTCAAGCAACTCTGGAACTTTCTCAAACCATTTCACAACCACCGTGTGACTTCTGAATTCTGCACCCAGCGAGTGAAACCTTCTCAGACCTCTGCAATCACATTTGCTGAGCAAGAGTTTATTAGAGGGCTGTGTGGAACCCTGTCTCCCAGAAATTAAGTTTATACATTATGAAATTGTTTTCCTGCTTATGTTGTGGAGGCAAATGGCTGGATTATATACAGAGGCAATGTTTTGTTTGAATGGATGAAGCGCTACATTTATTAACTGCACCACAGGTTGGGGTGGACGGCAGGTGGACGACTATCACACCTGAGTCCAGTTTTCACATCCAGATAACATAACATCAGTTCAATAAACCATGTGACATTTTCACCATTGTTAGAGAGAATCTTCTGATGTCAGATCAGTCTATAAAAATCATTTTTACCCACAAGGTACAGAGAGAAAAAAAAAGAGTTTTAAAAAAACTCATACTTTAAGTTTTCAACCAAGTAAAGTGCATGAAAAATTAGCCTAAAAGAATATCCAGCAAAAAGCTTCAGATAGAGCATGTAGGTAAATAGAAATTAAACAACTTAAAGACCAACTTAACTTCTTGTCATTCTGTGCTTTCACTGTCACTCTTTATAAAGAAGCGGCAGAATTCTCTGTCTAATAGCTGATGAAATTCGTGAGGAAATTTATTAAATTTAACCGAGGAGAAGTGAGAGTGAGCATCACCTACGGAGACTTCATCTGCAAAATACATTTAAAAATCCATCCCTAATGCAGCCTGTGAGAAAACAGAAAACTTGTCTTCCTCCATATCTTCTTTTCGTGGCCTTTTCCATAATTGACCCTGTCATGTTTGAACAAAGCCAAAAAAGGACCATTTATGGAAAAGTCACCTATGTCTTATTTGGTTTGTTGCTTGGTAGGTTGAGCAGCATCCTGCCGGTGACGGCAACTGACGACAGCTCAGTTTGAAATAGGCCGACTGCTACGAGAAGGAAAAGAAGCCTAATGTCAGAGACGTTACGGTTATAAATAACTACAGCGAGCAATGACAAATGTTGGGACCCACTGAAGTAATTTGACCATGTCAAAGAGATTCTGTCACATCACGCTCACTTTGAAAAAGTCAAAACCATTACTTGTTAAATTGTCAGTGTAAGCTGTAGCATTAATCAAATCACATCTGAGAATCATGGTGTGAATTGCTTGAGCACAAAATACTTCATCATCACAAGCAGTATTAATTTCACTTGATAAACTTAGCTAAGTGTGCTTCATTGTTGATTGCACATTGTCTTGAAACATAAAGTCACTAGAAAACAGGTCAAAGTTGCCCTGGAAACTAACCACAGTGGGCTAACTCCGTGCTGCACTTCGAATGGGCCCATGAGAACCCAATGAACTGCATTTTTATTCATGGACATGTACTTGCACAAAGATTGAAAAGGGAAAGAGCCTGTTCGGTATGCTTCGTCAAAGAGCTAAGACATTAAGGGATTAAACCATTACATTATTGAGTTTTTCCCCTCATATCTAGTGGCTAACCATCATTTGAACGCACCTCAGACAATTTTATTTGCAACCCACAGCCTCTTCAGAAACCCTGAGCTGAATCTGCCTTACCTTGTGGCTCCCAGTGACTGAAAAGTGCATGAATACAGAGCTAAAACTCTCCCCGGAGATTTCCATTTAGTTCCAGCCATCTTTCATTATTACGGTAATGCATTTGCTCTTGTATAGAATATATGTTTTGAAATTCTTCAGCGTTTATGATGTGGTAATATCTGAAAGTGCCCCTGTCAGAGTAAAACATGGATATTGAACCACACTGGTGCTTTTCACCTGTGCAGCACAGGCTTCAGCATCTATGGGAAAACACAAAAGAAACAGTCTGCTACGCTTCTACACTATGTCTCACTCCTACTGTATGAAACCATCAAATGAGGGATTTTTTTTTTGTCCAGATGAATGTGCGTCCAGTCAAACTTCATAATGATCAAACTGAGATACAAAACACTCCTATTTTAAACCACGGTGATATCTTCTTTGAGTCACGGGAAAAGAAAGAGCTATGTTCAGTGTCCTAGAAATTACATTTATGTTTGAAATGAACACAGCGCTGCCCTGATTACATTTTTTTATACATAATTAGAAAATGTTAATATGCATATCACAAAATGTTGATACAGAAAATTTCAGCAAAATGTTTGCTGACAACATGTGTTGTTTATTTTTCTCCACTGTATTGAACATTTTTATTATATTTGAGGATTCACACTCACAAGTTTGACATTTGGGCAAATATGCTTATTTGCTTTCTTGTCCTGAGTTAGATGTGAGGATCGATAGCATTCTCATGTGTAATTAATATGTATTGTGTTTGTTCAAAAAATACAAAAGTGCATTTTATAGGGGATTATGTTCTGGACTATTCTTTCGGTGGGAGCAGTAACTTCCTGGCGTCTGTGCTGGTTGACGGACCACTGGTCCTGATCAAGAAATAGTTTGGCACATGAACTGACTGATTTCTGTTTTTGTACGTACTAAACAAAACATTTGGTTTTTCTGGTTTAACATGTAAATTAGAGAGCTTTAGAGGTGGACAGAGCCAGGTTAACTGTTTCCCCAGTTTCAGTCTTTATGCTATGCTATGCTCAGTTAGCCCACTGCTGGTTTTGTATTTACCAAACAATCATGAGTGCTGTATTCATTTCTTATCCAACTCTCAACAAGAAAGCAAATAAATCTATTTCCCAAAATAGAAAACTACTTCTAGGTTATGTAAAGATTGTGGTTTGATTGTTTAATTCAAGTGAACAGTGACTTGAAGCACACAACACGTTTGCTTTGTTAGCATTTCATCAAAACTGCCCTGACCTTAAACAACGTGTTTCTGTTGCTGAAACCTAACAACAGGCGGAATGTGAATCTTCGGGTCCTGTGCTTCTTACACCCACCATCCACCCCGACTACCTCCCCGCAAACTCCTTCGCTTGAAAACATGTTGCCACTGAACATCATTCAGGCAGCAAAAGACTTTCTGTCAATACAAATCAGTACTTTATAAAAGTAATTTGGAGGAGACAGGGTTGGTTTATCTGCACATCGTGAGCATCAACCTGCAAAAAATCAGAAGAGCGCTCTGGGAAGTTTACATCTTAGTTTTATGTTGCCTGAATGCAGATTATCACACTGTGTGTTTCATTTTTTTTAAATCACAGATCTCAAAGTAATTGTACTGAGAATCCAGGGAGCACATTGTGCTTTGGTTGTCTCGTGACACAGTTTTGGTTTTATATTATGAGAGAAATGCTCATAATCAAAGCACAACGGAGCCAAGAGCAGTGAAAGGCTGTCGTCTTTCACATCTTATTCCATGATCATCTTACTTTATCACAATCCAAGTCGAGTCTCCTTCTTTGTAACCGCTAAGACACTTCACCTGGTGTATGCGGACAAAAGTGATTGTTGCACCTCAAAGTGAGAATCCCAGGTAATTTTCACACTGAAAATAACAGGATTTTAGAGATGACATGAAACTCCCTTCAGATGCTACGGTCTACAGTATTTTAAAATTCCACTGAACAATAACAGAAAGACAAGCTGACGATGGGAGAGCGATGATGGGGTCAGATGCAAACAATGCGCGAATGACTGCTGATAAGCTGTGGACATTACCAGGCCTCCTCCTTTCTAAAGCTCACAGACGTTTCATTTTCTCTATAAACACCAGACAGCTGGATGCTTAAAATCTGATATTCTCAGACAACTATGAGGCAAAAAATGTAAGGTTTGGCCTGAGGGTGGCACCATAGAAAAGACCTAAATCAAAGGTACACTGATATATTGATTTTCAAACAAGATATAGGATGAGACATAAATGTTTATATCTATATAGTTTGATGCAGTGGTTAAGTAAGCCATTTGCATAAAGCTGTGCCTGTGTTTGCATCTATACTTATGTGTTTGATGACTTTGTCAGATGAAGTCTTGGTTATAAAATCTGGACTTTATTGGTCTAAATGGCTTGGAAGTGACTGTTGGTTAACATGTCGTCTTAATGGGCCACGTTTCCGGCACTATTTCATACCTGTTCTGATGTCTCACAACAGAAACCGAAAGACATGCAAATGAGAACAGCAAACCAGATAAAGGGCTGAAACTGGTCGACACAAAGCAGAATGCAAACACGGCACAGTGAAGTCATGAAAATGCTAATTAGAGCCTGACGACTTCTGGCAGTATTTAGCAACTTTTCGAGCAGGCTTTAGCTGCTTTCTATTGAAAGCTCTATACTTCAAAACAGGGTAGGCCTGTTGTTATTTCTGTTCTGTTTGCATTCGCATTTGTTATTTGCACAGCTGTGTGTTTTGTTGAGCAGGAGAGGAAAACCTATAACTGTACTCTATCAGTCTGTTATTGTCATTGAAAACAACTGAAGGAGCTTTCTCAGAGACAGGCCTGTTTTTATTTAATGTAGACTTGCTCTGACTTAAAACTAAACATTGAGTCCACTCTGTAGAAAATCCAGAGATATATCCACCCTGACCTCCTCCTCCTGTACACTCTGATGCTCTATAGCAACATCAGCTCACCGCGGTCTTTGCTCCTGATGGACATGAGTCATAATTTCTACAGCCACTTGTCATTTAAATGTAATCATGTTGTTTGTAGGCTGACATAGGCTGCAAGCTGGAAGCCTCTTGATCCACATCAGTTCTGCAGAGAGGCAGAAATTCATATCCAAACCCAGATCAGCACATTCTGGCCTCTGTAACCTGTCTGCTTCTCCTACACAGTGAATCCAGTGTGCACTGTTAATGAAACAATGCTATGTGATGGCGCCAAGTTTACACATTTACATCTTCTGAGATACAGTTTGTAATAAAAAATAAAGCATCAACTGGTACATACTTTTTTAGTTTCCAGTTGGCCTGGGTGCATTTTGATGCACACAGCTGACCATTCATCATTCAAATTGTTATTTTCCACTTGATCTACACCACAAGCCACATGATGGACCACTGGTCTGATTTATGCGTGCCAGCTGCAAAATCAAACTTATCATTAAAGAAATGATTTTACTTTAGCATTTCTGTATCAATTTACAGTTCAACAGAACTGCAACACAGAACATTTAAACAATTTAAAGGATCTACATGAGATATACAACTGACCTTGCATTGCTGTCTCTTCTTTGTACGATTAGTGTTAATGGAATCTAAATACAAATGAATAAAGTCCAACAACAACAAAAGCAAGTCACTGAGTAAAGGTGGTCTGTTTGCTCTTTGCCTGAACACAGATCGACCGACAACAAAAGGCTTTTCAGCAGAACTATATTGTAGCTCAGGCTCATCCCAGGCTCTCTGGGGACGGCTTGGTCAAAGAAGGAAGCTGCAGCAGCAGCAGCAGCCTGAAACTAAACTCCATCTATCACACTTAAAAAGCTGCCCGTCTCCACCTAACCACCAATATGCCAGGAGATGTTGAGGGGATTATATAGGAATTTTGTAGCAAGATAAAGCTGTGAATAACCATTGGCTTGTTCTTCATTACGAGAAGCTGTTATTGTTTATGGTTAATTACTGACTTGGGGACATGGCTCAAAAGAATAAAAGTCCCTGCATGGCTGTTGGCGATATTAAACAACTGATTTGCCTCAGACAAGGCACATTGTGACGAGAAGCATCCTTAGGAAACCCTGAAAGAACAAAGGATGCAGTACTGAGGACAAAAATGAGAATAAGTAGGTGAGGAGAAAGACATGATATGTTTATCTCTCAGTCAGTCGCTGTGATGAGAATGAAGACAGAAACTGCTGCTATACAACCTTTTCTAAGTTTCTAAATACAGGACAAACTTGAAAATCCTTGAAATTTTAATTCTTTTCAATATTTCTTCTTTTTCTTTTTCTCTTGTTTAGTTACAGTTTCTGAGAAATCCACACAGGTACACTTCTGCATGGGAGAATTAACAATGCATCTATATCTGTACATGAGTTACAGCAGGTTTATAACAGAACACATAATTGGGGAAACAAGACTCCAGCTGCGATTATCACACATAGTTTGAATTTAAAGAAAAGCAGAGTGTCACAGCTACTTTTACACAACACAACAATTTAACCCTTCTGACTTCGACTGATCCTGAGATTCTCCACGGAAATTTTGTTTGTGAAAGTTTCATTCATTTTAATGTCATACGGTATTTCTACCCATAAAGTTAAATATTGTCATTTTCATTTCTCCTCCATTTCGGATGTTAATGCACAACAATCTGATGAAACGCCCTGTTTAATGTAGGTCTTAATTTTACACAGCCGTGCTGACAGAGGAGTAGAGTCTGTTATTGGCACTTTCAGTTATTTATTTTTCCATTACCTGGTAGTATAAGTAGTAAACAGCCTCCTGTTTGACTGAAAATACTTTTTTTTAATGGACTCTGCCAAACTGTATCCCAAAATTGGATTAGATGCAGAGAGGATTCAAGTGTAAAATGTTTCTATGCGTCAAATCATTCTGTCTGATAAAACATATTACAAATGCAGATCCCATAATGCACTATGCATAAAAGTGCAACTCTTTTCTCTTTTGAAAAGGTGAAGGCACTATTTGAGAATGCAAATTGAACTCTGGGATTGAAAATATGAATAAAAAAAACAAATTTACTCTGTATTTTTGAGAATATTATTAATTATCGCTGTTTTGGTGAGGCTCCAGTAACAGAGTGATATTTTAGAAAGTACACAAAGTTAATAAGACATCATCATCTTGCTACTCATCACTGCTGTAAAGGAAAGGTTCTCCCAGTGACCTCCGCTCCAGCTAATTTCAGCACTGCACCTCCACCTCTGAACGAAATCAGAATTAGTGAGACAGATGCAACAGCAGCTTCTGCATCGGTTTGTCACAGGGTTTGGATCATTGGGGCTATGTAACCATTGTTTTCTTGTAGAGAAAATGTTGTGCCACTGAAATATTATCTCCAGAGTTAAAATGAACAACACAGCATAGAGAGTATTCTGCAACAACATTATCGAGCTTGCCTGCGCCTAATCTTAGCTTTCACAACAGTCTTTAGCGAGTGGCAGCACAGAGAACCAGGATCAGGGCAAGGCTGAGGTGCTATGAGTGGGCAGTAATCATCAGCAACACGTGTCCAGAGTTTCAAAAGGAGGAATTCAGGTGACGTTGTATACACATCAACAAAACCCACAAAGAAGGAGCTCGGGATGGATGGATGGAGGGCGGATGGTTTGTTTCCCATTTGAAACCGATGGCCACCATTGTGTCTTTTGACCGTGACTGTACCACAGCCTTATGTTTACTATTGTAACCATGACGACACCTCAGTAGGTATGGGAAAAAAACTGCCTGTATGGTCATTGTGGTTGGACAACTTGCATTATAGGTAACAGGGTATTTGTTTTACCAATGTGTTTATGTGTTAACAACATAAAAATGTTGCTCGGGAGATTTCAGGGAGGAGATCATTTACCTACTGGATATACTGTTAGTCGGTTTGATCCGTAACAACGCATCCGCATTTTGTCAAACGCACATTTGTGCAAACTTACTGTGGCTCCCAAACACTGACTGTTTACATCACTCCTCTTCATCTAATATATTCACATGCTCATATTCAACATGATGGTTGGACAGTAGATCCAAGCTAATTCAATGTTATTTGTGAACAGCAGTAAATCTCCCTCTTGAATCTACAGCATCACTGCGAGCAGCGGAGTAGTAAGTGATTCAGTAATTCAACAGCAGACTCTTCAGTCCATTCAACTCGATTCACTAAATACTTCAATCAATTATAAATACAAAAACTAACCGTAACGGTAAATTACCATTTATTTAGGTATATCCATCAAATGAACACGAAATAAACAAATATAATCGGGCAGATGAAGTAGATTTCGGCCCCTCCAGACAACAAGGCCAGGTGGTGCTCAGTAGCTGGACAGAGAAGTCTAATATAGCAATCTAATATAACCCTCAGCAGGAACATGAATAGGTGGATTTCCAAAAATATCAAACTATTCCTAATAACTAATAATGTGTTTAGATGATATTCTACTTAAGTGGTGTAAATGTACAATTAATCAAATTATGAAAAGCCAAGTGACAGACAGTGAACCTGGGGGCTTCGGGGGGCCCCCCAAGGGGCCTGGAGGCCTAGAGGTAGTTGTCCATTTTCATAGGCACTTCTAAAAATGCAAAATGTTGTGTTGTGTTCCTCATAACTTTTCTCTGCATTGTTGGCAATATATGGCTGGTGCTAACAGCACCCATTCAAATTTACTTGTTCAGAAGTTCCAGAGGAAAAAAAAAATCTAGGTTGTCTTTCTTCAAAGGCTTTGAAAACATCGCACTTAAAAATACTCAGATGGAAATGGGCTCGCTGAGAGCAAATGAGGTTAGCAGTCTCTCACTGGCAATGAGAGCTGATTAGGAGAAAATGGTTTTAAACACAAATATGTTACAGTGTCAGACACTGGTGTGTGTGTCTTTCAGCATGGCGCCACACCTGTCCTGTGACAGAGCATGACTAGACAGCTGAGACTTGTTTTGACATCCAGGTGCAATGTAATGAACACTTGTTTTGGATCACTGGTGTTAGAGCATGCGTCACATTTCCTCAAACCCCTGATTCTACATAGGAAAAAAAAAAAAGGAATTTCTATTTCCAAGAACAATGGTTTCATTTTTCTCCGAACATGTAAACACTTGTTAAAATATTAATTGGTTTACTCATTATATTGTAAAACTAGTCTTTTCATGCATCGTCCTATCTACCCTACAGAGACGTTCACTTTTTCCACACTGCCACTTCAGAGATATTCAGATACATCGTACGGTCTGGTTTACAAACACACAATGGCAAAATACAAAGATAAATACATGTGTCATGATGAAGGAGACTGGAATTCCCATGATCATTTCTAAAGCTTCTGTAGGAAGGAAGGGCTCTAACCCATATCCTCAATGAGGTCGGCCTGTACTGTGTGAACGCTGCAAAGCATCAGGATTATCTTTAGATCTGTACATTCAATATGAAGTTTCACGGGCTGAGCTGCCACAGAAGTTAATCTAGTTATGTAAGACAAAACTAATTAAACAGATTTTCTGATCAGTGGTGAAATGCTATTCTCTTTTTGTTGGGCTTCTGGTGTTATATTGTGCATAATGAGTGTCAAAATATCAACCCGTTCTTTTACACTATTCCTGTGCTCCATAATGAAAAATAAATAAGTGTGACGTAAAAAAAAACTGCTGTCACACAGAGCTAATTACATATGCAAAACACAGTGAAAATCTCACATCAAAAATATAAATTACTGTCAAATATCAGGATTAAAACTTGCATCTCTTTATGCTGTTCTCCATTATCCAAGCTACACATTTACACATAAGGTTCCTTATCATCGTCTTTCCTGTGGGTGCATTTATACTGATAAATGATTATTCTAAATGTTGTCATACACAATAACATCCTCATAGCATCATCCTAAGTGACTTTAAGTCTCTGCATACTGCTCCTTTTATTCTTACTAAACAGGTCTGAACAGGCCTTCAGGCTAGTTGAGAATGTGAAATTACAAGTGTGCTGTTAAGTACGAGTGTGTCTCTACCATAACTAAATTATCCGTAAATGACGACCAATATATTTGAGCTCACTGCTTCTATCACTGTTCACATCTAAAGCCCAGAAAGTGATGATCCGATCATAGCTAAGTAAACATGAGCAACTGAATTTCTCCACATACAAAAGCAATGGGCTTGAATAAGTGCAATACACATTAACCTGAGTGTCACTTGTTTAAGTATGTTTTTATATAGTAAGTATCCAAACACACTTTACATTTTAAATGAATTTTTTATTTAAACCAGTGTACTATAATACGAGGGTTAACTGGCTGTAATGTTACACTGCAGGAACCAATGCACTCTTTTCTCCATGGATCATCAGCCGGTGAGAACCACCAGCTTTAGTCTCAGTCTTTTAGCCATCAGGTGCATTTTTAAAAGGGTTCTGTCTTCAAAATAAATCAGCTAAAAACACTTAAAAAAAACTTTTCAACCAACTCTCAGTGTTACTGTTAGCTATGCGCTCCCTAAATTACAGCTGATAAAATCTGCTCACAACAGTCTTCATTTCAGCCAACGAAATCCATGATCATCAGCGAGAAATGAGAAGCTTGCTTCTGTTCGCTTCTGTGTGAAATCGATGCCCCAGTGACTCAATGTTTCAGATTTCGAGTGGTAAATCTGCCATTATTTGATTATAGATCTGCGTATATACAGCACAGTGATTAATTTTGAGATTACCAAAAACACAACCTGGCTCAGAAGCATTCAGCTTCCTGAACAAGTCATCTAAACAGGAGTTAAACTAGGAAGATATAATGTGGGCTAACCCCATAAAAAGATACAGGAGCATAGAGACAGGTAGATTATGAACTAGGGGGGGGGGATAAAAATCCTATTTTCAATGATACTGTGATGTGATCAGTTCCATATTCCTTAAACCTCTATCTGTCCATGAATTATAGCTTTAGATGCTTCAGTAATCTCGTCGCTGAAATCAACACCATCAGTACTGTTATGCATATTTCTGACCTCTCTCCAAAAACCTTTAGAAGTTTTACTTTGGAATCCTTTTGTATCGAGCATATCAGCCCTCACAGTGCTCTCATTTCATTTAATGAAGTTGAGCTCATACTTAAATCTCGCTCTAGCTGTTTTTTTTTTTTCTTTCTTTAAGCCCACCAAAAAGCCCTTGCTAAAGATTTTCCAGCCTCAACCCAAAACATAAAGGCCTCTAATGTTGTTCATCCCAGCCAGGATTAATATTACATACTTTATTTTTACATTCATAAACTGGCTCACCTGCACAATGGTGTCATAGCCCTTGAAGCGACTGCCATGCATTTTTACATCAGTGTAACATCTCCAAGAAAGTTTATGCTATTCAAAAGTTGCTCAGTTTTCCTGGCATACTTGACACTGTTACCTTCGCTGGTTAATGCAGGTCAGGTCTCATTTACAATCACCGCAGCAGGGAGAAGGCTTGTAATGGTAATCCTGTAAAAGATCTCCAACCAAGGAGCCCTGCACAGATACAGTGACACACAGTGTGTTCTAGTCTTCACTTTGTAAACTTCACTTCACTTTTCATATACAACAAAATTTTACTGGATAGGATAACATCATCCCAAAAAATTTTTAGTGGAAATTAGTGTATGAACCCCTGCGTGAAATGTCCTCATGTCATAAACACAAGTGGAATGCTTTCACACAATGAAACAGCCTTCAACCTATTTTTTTTTCAGAGTTCTCAAGATTAAACTGTGAAATGTATGTGCATGCTGCCATCTGATCAACAACACAACAAAGCTAAAAACAAAAAAGGAAAAGAAAAGAAGCAGCGTGAGTATCCAACCCTTTGTTCTACTATGCTCTTGATAATCAGTCTGCTGTAGACCCCTCATTGCAGATAGTCCACGCTAAAGCTAAGTTTAGCTACTGATCTTCCACTACTTATCTGTACATAAAAAAAATAAATCAATTTTAATGAACTAACATTTTGTTTACTCAGTTTGTTATTCCACATAATTAAATCAGACAGCAGCTAAAATCACTTCATGATGGAGAAGGAAAAGCTAAATACCTGCTAAAGGTAGCTAGCTTAGCAGATTGCAGTAGCTGCCATATATATATATATATATATGGAGAGAGAGAGAGAGAGAGAGATTTGGGTGTATTTGGGTGGATAGAAACACAGAACACTTGATTTCTTTATGTTGTGGACCATAAATAATGATAAACTTTGGTTAAGATTCTGTTAAGATTATCCACCGGCAGAGTAAAGTGACTGCAATTTTTAGGTATTGTGTGGGTTCTGTGGCAATGATTTCTGTGTGTAATCCGTCTACAAAGACATCAAATGAACGCTTTACACCCTTTCTGTCTGTTATACAGTTTGCCTTCCAGCCTGAAAAACTTCAGTATTTCTGCTGTTACTGTGGGGAGCAGGGAACATAAATCACACACTGTCAGTCACAATTATACACCATGCTGATGTTGTTCCCAAATCTAATATTGTATCTTTTGTGGTAGGAGTCTTTTCTCAGTATTGCATGGGAGGCTGCCAAATAGAGTCACATTTAATTTATTAAAGGCCCTAAAAAACACATTTTCTCAATGAGCTTCTTAAAATGAGCCAAGGGGTCTGACATGAACATTATGATTTTCTGCCATAATTTTTCTTCTTTTTTTTTTTTTTTTATATTTCTGTCTTTGCTGTTTTGTCTCAGCTCTTCTTTCTGGTTTCTACTGGGCAGAGATCTGTTGGAGGAAGGTGCTGTCACGATGTGCCTCAATGCACCAACCTTCCCCCTCTGATACAAAGGGGCTGGGCAAAGTAATAGAATACACTGAGTATGTATCCATGTATCTGACAAATTTCTCACAGAGATCACATCACCTTGAATGTCTCTTATGCAAAGAGTTAATTTAGCATTACACGATCCTGCCTTGATAACCATATTGAATACACAAGATGTCATAATCCCCGGAAAACTCTTCAGCCACAAGTGAAGTGCCCTACATGCAGGACATGTGCGTGGTTAGATGACACAGTCCAGATTGTTTTTTGTTTTCTGCCACTGAGCTCTATCCAATTAAAACACCTACGATCCGGCTAGACTTAATTGTGCTGCAATATTACGTGTCCCTCTGCATACCTTTTTGATGCTATTCTCCTCTGAGCTGGTCGAGTGGCCTAATTGAAAGTATTCAATAGACGATTTATTGGCAGGATGACACTGGCTTACTGGCACACATCGAAGTTACATTTGCCAGTTGGAGCCAACCGAAGCACTAAAACCAAAGCTGAAGTGAAAACACAGCACAGCACCTACTGAGGTGTTAACAGAAGAGATTCAGCAGCAGGATCACGGTGAACAACACCCACAGACATAACAGTGTCAGGTTTTATAAAGGAATTCGTAAACCACAAGAATGAGGATTTATAATGGAATTCAGGAACAGAGATGAATGCAATGCTATAATTTGATGAACTCTTTTACTGCTCAGGCACAATGCAGATGCTGAGTTTGTTCGTGCTTACATTTGGGCAGCATGTTGACCAATTAGATTTAATTGGGTGAAAAGCCGACAAGTCATAATTCATCCTCGTTTTCCCCCTTCTTTCTTCTTTTCTTTTTTTTATTACATCATTAATTAAACTATTTGTAAGTTTAAAAGAAGGGGGGGAAACCTGGATACTAGAGCGATTAGAGAAATCACAGAAAAATGTCACCCTAAAGGACGACTGTATGAAATCTTCTGTGCTGTTATTTGCTGTTGTTGCACCATAAATTGAAGCTAATTGGGTGACAGCGGGGCTGAGTCGGTGCAACACTAATATGACTGAAGGATCATTGGTTTAAAATCTCTACTTGGGGAAAATCCTGCTGCAGTGAATGTGAAGCATTCATTCTTCTTCGGTTAATACCATTAGAGTAATGTTGTGCAATACACAGAACTTTGGATTGGCCTGCTGAAGCTGCCCAGTGGTCATCAGCTCAGCATAGGCAGTGGCACTGGACCACCAAGACTGTGGTGCCCTGTTGTATGCGTGCTTAAAAATAACACTCCCCTACAAGGAAACTAAAATACGACTCTAACACCTTATTAGCAACAAGACTGAGAGTCTGAAGCCATGCTAGCAGCGCTGTGAGGCTGTACTTAGGGCACAGCAGCACTTTGAGCTATCAAAAATCTGAATTTTAACATGCCCACAATGACAGTGCTACAGTTCTTAGCAGATACCATGTTCACCACCTCGGAAGATGTCCACCTCATGGGGGAACTAAAGGTAAGATCAGGAGCAACAAAGTCAATGTAGCTGCAAAGTTGGAGCGCGTCAACCGTGAATGTCTGTACAAATTTTCAAGGCAATCTATTCAGTAGTAGAAATTTCAGACTGGACCAGAGTGGTGGACTTACAGCATGACATTGCCACTCCACTAGTGTGGCTGAAAAGATTTAAACTCACCAGTGCTTTAAATGCACTGGTTCCATAAAATCCATGGAACGTCCCTATCCAAATGTACCATTTGGATAGGGACTTTTAAGGTAAAGCTGCTACTTTTAAGGTAAAGATTTTGGCCTTAAAAGTAGCAGGGACTTTTAAGGTAAAGCTGCTACTTTTAAGGTAAAGATTTTGGCACAATTCAGACTGTCTCCCAACAGCTCTGACAGTTTCTTCAAGGTCTCTGCAATGTAACTGACATAAACTCAGTCTTTGGTAATGATATTCATTGAAATATTTAGAGGCAGTCTACTGTCTTTCATATGGTAAGTTATGTGGTCCATTGTTCCATGGTGGATATGGAAATGTGTTTCTGAAGTAATATTCTCAGCATATTAGGGGCCTCTGATTAAAGTAGATAACTGACGAAAACATACAAGCTTAGACTCCCACACATTTGAGACGCTCTGGACGGCGACGTGATGAAACATGAGCGAAAGTTTTAATTTCCAACTCAGCTATTCATAAATGAAAGATAAACAAATCTTTAAATAAACCACTGGATGTTGGCTCTGGGACACCAATTTGTTTTCAAGTCTTGATTGCTACACTGATGCGCCACACACACACACACACACACACACACACACACACACACACACACACACACACACACACACACACACACACAC
>JBBMJY010000012.1:22042645-22095118 GCA_037833715.1 Toxotes lorentzi
ACACACACACACACACACACACACACACACACACACACACACACACACACACACACACACACACACACACAGAGGGATCAGTCCACACAAAGACTTGTCTTCATCATTCAGATGATTCATGCTCGGCCGCAGTGGAACTGTGCCTTTATTGCCTCGGCTGATCAACTTGACAGACAGTAATGAAATGAATGACAGAAGATATCCCTGCATAGTGCCCAGCCTCCACACATAAAGCAGTCCAGAGTCTCTGTCCACCGGAAGCAAAGGAATTCATTATTAACAAATTAATTAGTCTTAAAAGTCTCACGCAGAACTTATCAGGCCTTTGGTCCATCTGCAGTTTAAGCCCTGTGTCCTTTCGCTGCTTCCTAAATGATCCCCAACATTTGATCACAGAGATGCGTTGCTGCATTGTGCCTCTCACTGCGTCTGACACATGGCCTCTTCACTGCACTCAATCTTGCTTGTGCTTTTTAGGATTCTTTTCTTAATCCCCATGATATACTGTAGCGTACTTGACATTCTCTCATAATGTGTTTCACTACAGTTGTCGAGGCTAAGGACCCTCATATCCTGCTCCATCACTCAGAAACTCTGCTGGGTTTTCAAATCTAGTTGACTGGGGCATGCAGGTGGCCCACTGGTCTGAGACTAGTGCTGCAACTAATGATTATGTCCACTGTCGATTAAACGCTGTGATTAATCACTTTGTTTGGTCCACGAAATGTGGAGAAAAAAAAATACTGGAAAATGTCCATCACAGTTCCCTGAAGAATAAAGTGACATATTCAAATGTCTTTCCTCCGTCGGACCAACAGTCCAAAACCCCCAAAATATCCACCATACAATGATATAAAACAGAGGAAAGAAACAAACCTTCACACTGGAAAAGCTGCAACCAGAGAATCTTTCACATCTTTGCTCGAAAAATTACAACGAATATCCTGACAATCAATTAACAGACAAATCATTTCAGCTCCGAGACACATACGGTGTAATTCACTGTTCAAATCAGACCGTGCAGTATTTGTTGCATTTATCTCCCTTTCCTTAAGTTACCTGTCATTCTTCACTGTGATGCAACTGCTCAGTGATCACAGAAAACAATAAAAAAAATTCCAAATTCCGAAGGGGGGAACAAACACGAGAACTACACACTTACAGCGAAACACCAATATGTTGTCTGTGCATTTTTTTTATTTTGCAAATACGAGTATTAATGGTCACAAATATGAACTGCACGTTACATTTTGCTTTTCAGAAGTGTTGAGATTGTTCCTCTCTTGTAATGAATAAAAGCTGGGTGAGACAGAACAGCTGCAAGTGATGAAGAATGGATGTAGCTGCAGTGGATTTTTCAAACTGTCTGGGTTGACTCTCCTGACATTTAAGCTAACATGCACTATTTTTCTCTGTAGCATCTGTGCAGAAAATGACAAAGTGCTCACAAACTCTGAAGAAGACACCAACCACAGGCTAAACCTGCACTGACTTCATGATTGCACTTTGACAAAGCAGAGGGGGAATGTGGTCAAAATGTAGTTGTGGAGTATCACTGAACCAAACCCAAGCCAAAAACATATGATTATAATATGACTCTTTATTCAAAAAATCATCTTATCATCTGCACATCTCTGTAATTTTCTCTACATCTCATTCATAATTCTTCACGAGGATTTATGAAGTGACCATGTTTGTCCAATATTTACAATGTGCAAGTCATATCCAATAAACAGAGAGCTTGTCCTAATGCTACTTAAAGCTGTTTGATTTCACTGTTAAATTACTGGGGAGACAGAGACACCCTCTGGTCTGTTTCTGCTGTTACTGCAGTCGGCTCCGGCTTAACAATCAGTGAATACCACATATATTACACTTAATTTTCGGACAAAATCAACATATTTTCACATGTCGATAAGATCAGTAACTGACAAACAGTTTTAGTATGGCATTACAGTGTTTTGTGAAGATCAGCATGTCATCCCGACATGCTGACGTTACGAGTCATGAGTACTCAGTTGTCACAACTACATTATTACTTGAGTATTCAGTACTCATGGGTCAGGCCACACCCTTCTTCGGACTCTTCCTTTATTTTCATCTCAGCAACACACCTGTAAAGGTTCGTGACTGCCTAGTGATTCTATCACAGTACTGACACATTAACAACTGCCAAAGTACTTAAAACCGCCTCTGTGGTAGTCCTCTCCACAGTAGGTGTCCCCAGGACTATATACTGCCATGATGGCAGGTGAAAACAATACCAGCCCTGCTGTCGCGGATGGCGATCAATGGATCGTCACATTCTACCTCACAATGACAATTAAGTGATACTGGCTGCTTCAGTGGAAATCACACCAATTTAAAGACTGTCACAGTGCTCTGAATGCTCAGAATGAATGCCCATTGTTCCAGCTGCACAATGGATAAATATCAACATCTGTGCCATCAGAGGAAGCAGAGGAGTGAGAGGACAGATAAAAACGAACAGATTAAGAGAGAGAGAGAGAGAGAAAGAGAGAGAGAGGGAACAGAGAGTAAACAAGGCCATCAGGGAAATAAGTCCAGTCATTTCCATGTGTGCTCCTCTGAGCTGGGGTTTAACAAGCTGTGCATAAAGACAAGCCCGTGTGGGTGGAGTTCCTCTTAATCATAGCTATGAATGTTGAGAAATCTACCGGGAGGAGAAACTTGTTAATTGGGATCTTGATCCTCCGGAGGTCTCTGCTATAACTTCAAGCTCTCCATTTCTTTCCTCAGATATTTTATTAGCTTATGCAGGCCACACTTGAGGGCACAATTTAATGAGGTTTGTGCATTGTTGATATTTGTGGGAGCCACCAACCATCCAGCACACTGAGAATTATCTGGAAAAATGGAGTACAGATATTCAGAGAACACAATCTAGTACGATTTCACCAGAATTCATTACTCTTTTATTTGTGACAAAAACTCTGAGGGCAATGTGCATTTTTTTGATTCATAGATTGATTTGCTGAACTGCTGCAAAATCAATTTCCTATCTGAGTGTTTTATTTTTTTTTTAAACTGATGCAAATAAAGACAACCCCTCTGTACGACAAAGGACTGCAACAAACACTTATTTTCATTATTGATTAATTTACAGATTCATTTATGATAATCTATCAATTGTTTGTTTTATGGCAAATGTATTGTTTTGTCATTCACTGATCTCTAATCTCTTAAGTAAGTTCCGTTTGTCTTGGGACAAACGGAACTTACATATAATCTCTGAATTAGTTTTACCCCATGGATAACAATGATTAGTATGACAGTAAAATTAGTGCAGTATCATATTATTTAAATGCTATTAGTGTCCAGTCTCTATTTCAAGGCAACTAAACAAAAGCTGAGTTATTGTTTTTAGCTTCATGAAACAAGAGCAGACGTGTTTGGCCGTTTCAGCCATTAATGAGCTGCTTTTCCATGAGGTGCTTGTGATCACTCGCTTTCAAAAGAAGGGCACCGACTGTCGTCCCTCTCGAAACACCGTCCACCACAACCAAAGCCTCACACACAACTGCACAGATGACCAACTCTTGAAAGCGACTGTGTAGTTTATTTTTACCTTTACCTGCTAATGATGACAGCTTCTGTTTCTGAATTCCAGACAGTTCTGTGGATTTCAGGGTTAACTTTCCACTCCATCATTTGTAAATCATGGCTAATTAAACATTGTGGCCACAGATCAAATTGAGATAACTTATTTAAGAAATTTGGATGTGCATTAGCTCAGTTTGTGACAGAGGGTACCAATTTAACTCTCACTTGATTCGAAGTCTTAACACCACAAAATTCTTAATAAGGTCAAGTATGTTTGATGCTTTTGTGCACTTTCATTTTAAGGAAACAAATTCACCAAGCAGAGAGCACTGTTGTGTCAAAGAGAGAACTTTTGTTCACTTCATCCAAACCTTTGGGGTCGTCAAATATGCAGCAGGGTCACAAATGAAATGGGTTCTGTAGCAGAATGTAAAATTTGAAAGAAGTTAAAAAGCTACACAGTTGTTTTGTTCCTAATTTTTTACTTCAGCTTGATCCACAGAGTAAAAAAAATAAAATAAGCACAAGCTTTAAATAAAGGGCCAGTTAAAATAGACAAGAAATTATGTGAATTTATTTAACTTCCAAATCTTTACCTTTGTTGTCTTAGTGAATTTGTTTTCCAAAACTAAACACATACATCATCTGAGTAACCAAAAGCCAGAATCTACAAACCTAAGCTGTTCTTGTCGATGCTTTGTTTGGCAAACGTCCTGTGGATGTGATACGAGAGCTGCATGAAAAAGTCCATGTTGGGGCAGCTGTCAATGTCCATTTCACTGCTCAGCTTTCATCTGCCTCCAGGTTAATATTGTTACCAAACTTGGCATAGAGCTGGACCTTCAGATCACCCAACACTTGCTGTATCGCTGACACTTGTTCCTCAAGGCCTTTGACCTCCTGCTCCAGTGCTTCCTGATTACAGAATAATGGAAACTCAGATCATATGACAGCCACTGCAATTTCCCCACAGAAGGCAAGCAACAACAGCGTGAAGACATTTACATAAACCGGCTTTAATAAATGACTTTTAGCAGTAGCGTCATCAAAAACACATTCTAAAGGCGGGAGGAGAAAAACTTTGATGAGGAAAGAGGAAAAACTTAAAATGATATAAATGTGCATCAGATTATAATCAGCAGATATAATGAGTGAGCTGTTTAACACACTTGTCATTCACTGTGTGTGGCAGACAACTCCACATCACTCAGTACAGGCCTGTGCAGTGCGCTTGTGTTGTGTGTAAACACAAGGACAAACATCCTGAAGTGACAGAAGGGAGGGCAAGGTCTAATCCAGAATCCCTCTTGTTCAGTGCCTGCCCTCTATAAGGTTTATCATCTATGGAGCACTGACACAGTCCAGCTCTTCTCCCACAGGGGCACCCGCCTTTGTGGAAACTGCCATCTGGCCAGCCTGGGGTAGTGGTGTTATTCTACTCTATTCAATCCGTGTTGTGGTGTTCTATTCAATATCACCTGCACGTACACTTAAAGAAGTAGAGGTTCTAGATTTTATGAAATACTCTTATTTGCTCTGTTGCCGGGAGTTGGCTGAGAAGATCGTTTGCACTCACATGTCTGGAGTCTTGTTGTAACTGTGAGGATGCCAGAAAGCAAATAAGCATCTCTCACAAAAGTTACAGTATTTACATATTCTGTTTCCATCAGTTTTTATAGTCTGATAATGAAGTCAGCCAACACTGCACATTTGTGAATCTGGAAATACTGGCACATCTTAACTTTAATAAAACTGAATTTTTGAAGGGGGTGTACAACAGCATTGTGCATCCTTGGCAGGCTTTTTTGGACTGAACCTCAGGAAGAGAAAGACGTGTGTTTTGCAAACTGACTGTTAACAGTGTAACAATGTGAAATAACTAACATGGGTTTCAATACAATCCATAAAGATGGCACAACGTGTGTGCAAAACATTTTATGATTTGTGGTGTATTTATTGGTCTAAACAGCAATTTCCAAATGCGGCAACTAATGTTTTCTGTCCACAGAAAGAGTATTTTACAAGTTTGGATGTTGTGTTACAAGTGGAAGAGCACAGCAATCTGTGTGTGAACAGATGCATGAAGCATGTGAAACCCTGCTTTTTCAGAGGCTGCAACAAAACATAACACTTAACAGTGATTCATATGAACAAGATGATTTTCAATGGAATACAGTCCTTCAGATTCAAAATGATTCAGCTGCAAGAGCATTATATGAAGATATATGAATACATATTTATAACACTCGAGGCTTCACTCACATTGAGACGGGAGATTCTGTTTGCCGTTTTACAACCTAGACCTCATTGTAATGTGTATAACCAGCAGCTATTCACAGATTTAAAACTGTCTAACATGTCAATAGGGTTTAGATAGTCCTGCACCAGAAGCAGAAATCTGTGCAAAATATACTCAATACAACTTAAAAGAAAGCATGTAGCGCTGCTCTTTTTTCAAATCCAGATTGGTTAGGGAAAGAGCTTTCCTGATATTTTTATTCAGTACAATTTGTTCAATAAAATGCTTTGAAAATATTTGCCACGTTGAATTTTCTTTTAATAATAAAACTAAAAAATGAGAAAACTCATTTTAGATTTACATATTCTGTTACACTGTCAGTTTTAAAATTGATTCACTATAACATTCTTATTCTAGAGGTTAACTGTTTATCAAATGGGTTTCTATATCTATCACTGTATGTTAAATTCTCCCCCACAGTCCTTTACCTTGATGACTTTGGTTTAATGAGGATCTTTCACTGATGATTTAATGTCTGAGGAGCATGAAAAAATATTAAGAAACCTACCTTTGCTGCTTCCAACATCTCTTGCGTTTCTTCCTGGGTGTGACTGATAAAGACATCACCAATTTGATAAGGGATCAATAATGAGTCGTCATCCACCATCATTAGGTCATCACTGGCATCCTGTAAGTTCTGCAGCAATTTCTGCATGGAGACATCAGCAGACCATTACAGAGTCTTAATGAAGGCTGCTCACAAATCAGCATTAGTAATTAAACAGCTGCAGTGCTCTTCAGAATACAATTAAGTGTGACTCATCAGAACAAATTGGCTTTCAAAGGAATCAGGAAGTGTTGACTCAACTTTATGGTCAGTTTATGGTCAACTTTACATTCTCATGAATTGAAGTGTGAGGGTAGACTACATATTAGAAAAACCTTTCAGTAACGCAATAAAGTTCAACACAATTGCACATAAAAAAAGAGGAAAAAGCCATGAAGTTGAATCAATGATTCTCTTAAACAGTGTCAACAATCACTGAACATTATAACCCTCATGAAAACGTATTCCTAGCTAGGTGCACCAAATAAACTGGCAACTGAATTTAAGTACATCATATCAGTCTGTTAAGCAGTCACAAGATTGTGTGAGGTCTAAACAAAATGCCATTATTCTCAAACCCCATTATGATAATAAAAATCTGACTTATGTAAACTTGGCTGATGGTACAGTGAACCCTGACTCTGTGATATGACAGTGTTCACAACATACAGCACTTACTTTTTTTGCTTCTATTTCACTTTTTAGTTCTGTCATCCGGCTCGTGTTCCTGGCGAATTTATTGATCTTCTGCTGGTCTTCAAAAGTGACATTCACATCTTCAACCGCCTGCAAACAAGAAGAAATACTCAGAACCTGTACTTAAAAAATACTCCATTACAACTACATCCTAAGTCCTAAGTGTATTAGCAGCAAAATGTACTTGAATAAAAGTAAAAATACCCACTACGTACAACACATGTAATAATATGTGACACGACAAACTAATCAACTAATTATTTCTGCTCCAGTCACTTATCTGTTGTGTTGAGTAGTTTGATTTGATAAATAATTAATATAGTGCAGTGAAAAGGACTGAAGCTGCCTGATACTGATCCTTAAATGCAGCGGAGTAGCAGTATCAAGTGTCATGAAATGGAAACACTCAAGCAAAGTACATGTAACTCAAATGTTTACTTAAACACAGCACTTGAGTAAATGTAATCAGTGACTTTCCACCTCTGGAAATTAATTAAATCTATAGTCATGCTCGTGTTATCCAGTTAAACCGAACAAAGCAACGAGCAAACCTATCGTACACTTACATATGGGTGGTCAATTTAGCTAATGTTAGCTAGCAAGTTGAGTCCTGTCGCCGTTGTCGGGTATCACAGACCTCCTCTAGCTAGTTACCATCAACATGACATTATTATCATTGTATGTATTATCACATGTGTAAGCTGGTGAACTCTGAGTTAGCACTGACTGTAAATAATCAACTAATCGCAGTATAAGTCTAGCTACCGCGTTAGCTACCAAGCTAACTCACCGAGATGAGCTACACGAGGGCGTGACTGCGCTTTTAAATATCACAGACACCAGAGATTGTAGCTGTTTCACCACATGCACTTATACGCGTCTTTATTTGAAACCCAACACTTATACGCGATGAAATATCTCGAAAGCAAACTAGGCTTTTAAGAAAACATATATATTTTTTAAACTTACGACAGGTCCCTTCACAGTGGCTGCCATCTTGGCTTCTTCGGCTGCACAAAGACAGCGGAACTAAATACCACAATATAGCTATACCGCCATCTAGCGGAGCGGAAACTCTGGAGTGTTGCAGTAAAATATGTCGGTAAAATGCTTAATTTTGTCAGCTTTGTCCATTTAGTAGCATATTCTGTTTGTCCCACGATCGCACAGCTGCTTTTCAAACAAACTAATTTTACTGTAACATGAAACTTGACCTTTAACTGAACAGTTTAACACTCTAGGACATTTTTATCAGTTTCTCCAGAAGTGGAAAAAATCAGCCAGTTGGCTTACATTTATCATTAATTATCTCAAGAAATGTGCAAACCTGCTTAGAATATGTCAGACTAGTTATTATATCAACCGGAACTGCTGCTCTGTAAATATTTCTACAGCAAACAGTACTGCACCCAAGTTCAAATATTTACTGAATACATCTGCAAAGCTAAAGCACTTTTAATCCAATTTAGATTGGCTGCTGAAGATGTCAGTGAATTTAATGAACAGCACCACATCAAAGATAGGCATGTCCTGTTACATGCTATCTGTCACTGGGCAGCATCATGCTAAAACCTACTGCATTGACCTGAGTTGATATGTTGTTCCTTCCAACTAGTCTTAAAATCAATGGCCTTTTTGTAAGAATCGTGCCGCTAAAACTAGTAGGCTGTTATGCGTTGGTACATCATAAAGAGTTTGCTTGAGGTCTCTCAGCTGCAAGCCCCGCATGAAGTCAGAAGTGCACGATCCAAACAGGGAAATCCAACTCCCACCTCAGTGTGCAAGCTATAGGCTACAATTGGGACATTGTGTTCAAAGATTCCAAGCCTTGTCGTAGTAAATTCAATAACTACAGCAGGGTAAAACACAGATAGGCTACTTTGTGGTTGGGCCGATTTGCATAAACAGGCTTGGATTCGTTGAGGCTATAAGAAGTAAAACAAAATGAGTGTCAAGGAGCTTTAATCAGCACAATCAATGCACATTTACTCACAAAAATAACAAACAAAATATAAAGATGAGAATAATAAAAGAAGGAATAAATCAAATGATGAACTACTGTCAGTTTGCCTTTGATAGCTGAATGCCTCTCAGACAGGCTTGTGTCTTGATGCATTGACAGACCCTGAAAGTCATTTAAATGTGACTATGTGGAGGCATTTGAAGAGAGATGATTTCATTACAGAGCTCTTTGTCTGTCTTGATCAATAAAGCAAATACCTGATCCTTTCAACTCAAAAAAAGCTTTTTAATCAAATAATATCAAAGTAATACAGTAGACATTTTAAGGCACATGTCACTTTGATTAATTTTAACTCGGCTCTGAGTGTAATGACCTAAATGATAAAATGCTTAAAGTTTTCTCTTCAAAACCACAGTAACCAGGTTAAAGGAACAGGGCTGTGATTGCAAACATATTTATTTTTGTTTTGGCAGGGTGGAAACATGTAAGACTAATATCCTTAATACACATCCTGTTACTTCACAGGTACATTTGTCAACAGAAGTGTGATGCGACATATTATCATAGGGTGCTTGATTGGAGCGTAACCTTATTATGATCTTGTCGGGGTATTTTCTGACAATTCAGAAAGAGATTATTGTGAGCTAATCATGTGCTTTAATCAAAGAGCACCAACAGTCCGCTGGGCGGATGCCAAGCTTTTCACTGGAGGAAGTCCAATTGATTACCTAAAAAAAGTCCCACCCATTTTAAAGCACACATAAAATAGCCTGTTAACAACAGCCTATATACGCAGCAAGTCCATCTCACTGACAGAGTGACAGACACTTTCCATATTAGTTTTCTTCAGGAGGATATCACTTGCTTGACTTGCAGAGGTGTAATAAGGTAAGACACAATTACAACATTTTTACTTAGCCATAGTCATAGAGAAGTGTTTTATTTCTTGTATATTTTTGCTTGTCAGTGTAACAACAACACAACATAACAAAACTATGCTTCTGTTTTTTTCCTATTTAAGTTGCTCCAGTTGAATTTGAGCTGAAAGCTGTGGGTCTGGACTGGGGAAAATATGGGAAACGAGCATTCCAAGAACAAAGAGCTAACCAAGGTAAAATAAAGCAAATAAACCTGTAATGCTGTATCTGTAGTATCTATAACTTGCCTCTAAGACACACATGCAAAGTAAATTTTCAACCCCCCAGATTTCCAACATGCTGGATTCTTTAAGTGTCTGTTTAAGGTCAAAACCAGAGCTTCTCTTGACATCAAACCCCCCTTTATAGACAACACCTTGTGAAGAGCAGAGCTGACACAGGTCAACCTTTATTTTTTCTTTATTATTTAATCCATAGAATGGGAAAATTCCTGAGAAGCATGAAAATGGATCAGTGAATGGCCTCTCAGCAAGCATCCCATCTAATGGATTGGAGATTGAGGGTGAGTGATGACATTTTTTCCCCCTTTTCTTATTAAGATAAATAAAAAGGAAAGTAGTAAATGATAATGCCTTACCTGTAAAATAATATGGTGTTAATACATAAATGCAAAGACTCTTTTCTTAGAATTTGGAGAATCTCAGGATGAGAGAATAGGTTTTAACTGCCCTTTATTCTGTTTAATTGTATCAGGAGGACATGAACATGGGAAAATACTGTATATCAGTCTGTGACAGACAAAATCAGCTGATCTTTCCATGTCCATGTTGGATTAGTCCTTTGGACTCTTATAATACTCTGTAAACACACTGACTCCCTGCTGCACTGTATCTTGAGTTGTCCAATGTAAACTATAGGCGTAGTCTCAGACATTGACAAGGAGCAACTATTTGACCTGTCTGCAGTGACAATAACTCTGTAAGATTCCCACTGGCACTTGAGTTTGTCTAAGAGCTAATGTTGACGCTGGAGATAAAGAGAACGTTACTTTCTTGATTTGACGAGCCCATGTTTACTTCATGGAGCGCAGCACAAGTAGCTATCGTGCATGAGTTTAATGCTGCATGCAAAGAGTTGAACATTCACTATAACCACAGTGAACTACGGCACCTTTCTCACATTTGTTATAATTAAGTCAGATTTATTATTAAAATTACAGAAATCACATGTTTAAAGAACCTATCAGCAACATTTTGATAATTTGAAGAACATATATATAAACAAGCAATTTGACTTACAAGCGAAAATAAAATGATTAATGAGCAATTCATTTTTTTATATTTTGAGATTTGGTGCATGAACCAAAAACCCTTTGTTTATATTTTAATCAAATATTCTTCTATTTTGCAGTTAAAGGTGAGACCATAGTCCACCAAAACGGCGAACCCTTGTCCTTAAACCTTGCCACAGAATCGACTGACTTTGTGATAGTCGAATCAGACTGTCAGCCAGCTCAGGCCCAAGTTATTTCTGAAATCCCTGAACCCACCCAGAAGGAAGAGGTCCAGAAGGAAGAGGTCAAGAAAAATAAAGGAGAAAAAGTTAGTTTTTTTGGCAAAATGTTGAAAAAGAAAGCAGAGCCTCCAGCTGTCGTCGAGAGTGTTCAGGAAAAAGAGACGTCAAATAAAGATCAAACGGACGTAAGCCTTCCTGCCACTGATCCACAGCTGGTGAGTAGACTTTCTGTGCTTATTTTTAAAGGACAAGTCCAGTGATAGTCTTCATTTCTTTATGGTGAACAAGTCTAATGAAAAGACCAAAACCAACAATGAATTGATTCTGCTAATAAGTGTTGCCTATGTAGCTGAGGCCTGACATATCCTTTCCCTCTTTATCACAGAGCTCCATTGTTGTCACACATCAGTGAGCCACATAATCACACTGGGTGACATATTCTTTCTTTACAGTGAACATGGACACAGTTTCCTCCTGTCTGAGTAAAACTTATATTCACTATATAAGTCACTATATTTGTGACACGTTTTTACAAGTAAAAGTTTCAGTAAGAACAAATGGACTTGGGGCTTTATCGGTGTATTTTAGTCATAAAGTGCTAAGAGATGGCCTAAGAAATTGTTGGTATTTGTCTTTTCATGGGATTTGTTGACTAAAACAAATCGAAAACGACCCATTATTGTTTTGTTCTAATCTCTTAAACAATCTGCCTGCCAAATTGCTCACAATAATTTAGATTATTTTAATAATTTCACTTTTAGCAAAACATAAACCATTCCAGAAAGATATTGCAAAAGGAAAATGAAATAATTTTTGAGACCACCTGAGAGACCACAAAAATACAAACACATGCAAAATGTAACGCATTGCAATACAGCAGCCCTGCAATAAGTCTGCTATCTTGACTGAATTCAGTGGTACATTTTGAAGCTTTGGTGTTTTTGTATTGGACAACATTATACTGAGAGGTGTTAATGATATTTTGTCCACCTCATTTACAGTACTTACTGTAAATGAAGCAGAAAAAACATGACAGAAAGACCTTACAATACAATGCAATCCAATACAACAACAACACAAGCTACAACCTTATTTTTTTTGGTCAATCAGTGTACAGTGTGATCAAGAAGACTGTTATTCTATGTGTCCCACATGCAAAAACCAAATATACTTCATCTAAACGTGAATGTCGATTTTCATGATAAAGGCGTTGAACTCAAACGGAGAAGAAGCTGCCACCACAACGGTCATTGAGCTCCAAAAGGAGGCTGAACACCCACATCAAAAAGCTGAAACATCAACGCGAACGGACAGAAAAACTGAAGCTGATATTTCAACGCAAACCAGCAAAGATGATGATGCAACTGTTTATTCTGAGGGCCCAGTGGAAGAGGCGGTCGCGATGGAGCCGGTAACGTCTGAGGAAGATTCACTGATGCCATTGCAGGTCTCTTCCAGTCTTCCTAAAGTGGTGGCGGACTGTCTTGAGGTGGTTTTCCCTGCTAATTCTGAATCCACTGACTACATTGCTGCAAATGTGTCCGAGCCAAGAGTAGATGAAGTAATTACTGAGGACGACGGTAAAGGAGCTGGAGACATATCAGCTGATGTAGCACTGATTGAAACCACCGAACCTGAGCCTAATGTTGTCACTCCTGAGGCCGGGGAAGAAAATGGTGTTCCCTCCCTAGACGAAGAGTTAGTGACAATGGTGATGGAAACAGTGTCTGCGTTTGCTCATGAGGAGGCAAATCCTACACCTGCAAACCAAGATGCACCTGTAGAAGAACTTCCTGCCATTCTTGAGACAGAGATTCTAATTAAGGAGGAATCTGCCCATGAAGAGGGCAGCACTGATGATGCTGTTGCAGTTGGTGATGTACGAGAAATAAACATACAAGACAAACCCTGCCCTGCGACTGCTGATGAGCCTTCAGAGAAGAGTGACCGCTGCCCCGAGGAAGAAATTTTCACTGCCGATGAGAACGCTGAGATTGGTAAAGATGAAATATCTGATGTGCAACCAGAAACAGTCGAAGAATCAGAGTCAAGTCCTGCCGTCAGTGAAGGTGAGGTGGTGATACCAGAGGCAGCAATTAATGTCCTCTCTAAAGAATTAGAAGTGAGTGCTACCACTCCTCAGGAGTCTGAAGCAGATAATGGTATCCCTGTGGAAGAAGAGGTTATTGCTGCAACAGTTTTTTCGCCCCTCTATGCGGAGATAGAAGTAAGCCTTACAATTCCAGAAGAGCCTGTGGATGAGATAAGTATCCCATCCAAAGATAAGGCAGTTGCTGAAGAGATGATTGAAGAAGCTGTAGAGATTTTATCAAAAGAATTTGAAGCTGTGCCAGAAAGTCTTGAGGAAGACACCACTGTCCAAAAAGGACAAGAAGCCACTGAGGTTGCCATTTCTGAAGAACCTAAAGAAGAAAATGATATTGCAGCGGAAAAAACTGAAGCATCTGAAGATGTTTTGGCACAAACTGAAAGCACTGAAACACCTGAACAAATTCCTGTAATCTCAGAGGAACCGGCAGAGGAAGATCCAAGCCAATGTGAGGAAGAATCAGTCGCTGAAGCTATTTCAGAGGAGCCTGAAGTCACTGAAAACATAGTTGAGGAACCTGAGGATGTACACGTAGATGTGCCACCAATGGAGGCCACAAAAGAGTCTGAGCCTTGTGTTTCAGTCCAAGAGGAGGAGTGTGTTGTGGCCATTCTTGAGACTATTGTAGAGGAAATAATTGCAGAGGAAGCTGAATGTAACCTTGTGACTTCAGAGGAGGGAGACCCAGACATCACTGCAGAGGAAGAAACTGAAGAGAAGGCAGAGAATGAATCAGGACTGAACGCAACAGATTCAGCACTGGACTCACAAAGTGCCAAAATTAGCGAAGGTACCTCAGTGACAAGTACAGACATGGAAGCTTTGCTTGATAGGTTGCAGTCAGCTTGTACATCAGCTGTTGAAGAATCAGCATATACGCTTGGCGGTTTAGCGATATCTTCAGTGGGATATAGTATTACTGCTACCATTCATGTGAATGCAAAGACAGAGCAGCAATGAAATGTGGAAGAAATGATCCAAATGTTGCTTATGTTTTGAAAAATATTGGTCTACTTCATTAGAATATTACGTGTGTTATGATATGCAACAGGATTGTAAGATGATTGGTGTCTTATAATAACACAGAGTGCCTCTGTTTGTATATATCACTGACAAAATGTTCACATTGCAAAGTGATCACATATTTTGACACATTTTCCAATAAAATGAAAAATGAAAGCTGTTCCTCATTGATGATTTTGTTCTGAATTTATTTGCATTCTTGTTTGAATACTTCAGAATAGATTCAGTAAAAAAAAATAAAAATCTTAAAATCAGGACCAGGGCAGCTCTATATTTTTAAGATACACGCTATAAGCAAGGTATTTTAGTTTTCTGACATTTCTCAGGGCATAACTCTCACGCATCGTTGAATATCAATGAGTGAAGGGTGGGACACACACATTAATAAAAGGGTGATTGTTGACAGTGCCCCGAGTAGGCAGAGGCATGGTTGGAATTGTGCGCCCATCTCAATGCTGCGATTAAGACACTCACTGCTTGCATATCAGCTCCACTGCTCTAACATAATTCTCAAAGGCTAATTCTTTGTGATGGTGTATAGGAGACAGCTAACCTAAAGCAAGAATCAGAATCATTGACGAAGCCACGAAGTGTGACTCTAGACCCAAGTCCAGAGGAAGAAAAAGCTCCTGAAACAGACAACGGACACAGTCAACCTTTGGAAAACCAAGAGGAGAGTAACCCTGAAGATAATCCAGTTATGAACTTCTTCAAAACACTAGTAAGTGACACAATTTGAGAAATTAAGTGTGGTTTCATATGCTCTTGATATTTCCATTCGTTTCTCTTGTAAAATCAGACTGTTTGGCAAAGTGGAAAAAAAAAACCCCATCAAATCTAACATTGTTTTCTCTAACTATTTCTGAAGGCAAACAGCTGCTCAAATAAGAAAAATGAAGTGTGTTCTACTTGCTGTCGAGACCTTTGGTAAAATGCCTGATAAAGTGGGGATCAGTGACAGTAAATTAAAGAGTGACGGTGTTTACAGTGTTCAGTTTTGATTTCTCTGTTTGTAATTCCGCTTATTCCATGTTGATGTATGTGAAAGTGAAGTTTTAAACGTATCCATATCAAATTCTGTGATGATGACAGTTCCTAATGGAAAACCTACAACAAGCAGCTATTGTATTTCCTCTTCATCATGCTGTCTTTGGGATTCATGCTGTTTTAAAGAGTTACCATTGCCCTAGCCCCATGCTAATCCAGCCTTTGAACATGCGGGAATGTGGCGGCCCATTGTTCAGCCCATAGTGTGAGCTCACAAGGGAGGCCTGTGCGGTTGGAAGTCGAGATTTGTGAAGATAGAGCGAGGGCAGGCCTACGCCATCGCCGGAGCACAATGGCTGTCACAATGACAGCGCATGTACTGTATGTGCTCTGTCAGGGACCTCAGAGTGCACTCTGTGCGCCTTAGTTAGCTTACCATAAAGGCCTATGTCTGCATTCATGAAAGGCTTCTGTTTTATCAAAATAATAATTTTTCTGTCCCTGTTACATCAACTGCATCCTCTGTTTCTGGCTTTACTAGCCAACTACATTAAATAACATAATACTCCATGATGCTTACACATTTAACATTTGAAGGTTAGGGAACTTTTCTTCTCATTATTTGTGTCATGTGTAAAAAGCTGTTGAAGACGGGTAATTTTCCTTCCCTTGTTCCACAGGTGACTCCCATTAAAACACCCAAAAAGGAAACAACTGCTCCTGATGCCACAAAAGAGCAGGTGAACAGATGTTCATGAAACATTACACGACACAAAACACAGCTCTTATCTGATTTCCTCTCATTGCTTCATGTCACATTCATTTCTATTTCCAAAGCCGTATGAGTGAAGTGAATAACATTAGGGCTAATTATCGAACACAGGCTGCCGCTAGTTCAGGAACTGCAGGTGCAAGTTTCTGTGACAGGTATCAGTTTCTGTTCATTTCTGTTTCTGTTCTGTTTGTGACTTAAATTGAGGATTATTCTGATTTCAAAAGAGTCCACTTTATTTCTCAGGGACCAGCATTTACAGGACACGAACACAAGCTTTTTGCAGAGATTTGTTTGCTTCAGTTTTACTTTATTTCTCTAACTGCTTCCTTTTTTTCTGTTGCCAAATAGTCCCAGAAGGAGACCCAACCAGCGGCAACCACTACTGTGAGCACATAGCCAATAAAGTGTTTAAATTTGTGTAATAGATCTTGCAGATCACAAGAAAGGCATAGATTTCTGATTCATGGCTGGATTCAGCCATCAGTTCTAGAAATGACACTTTATTTGCCAATTTTACATTTTGCAAACTAATTAAAATTTTAATGGTTGAAGTTGGAAGAAAATGTAATTGCTGATACTATAACTGATACTATACTTCACCTAAAATTGCCATTATGTAAAATGTATTTGCTGCTAAAGGTGACGGTATTGGCCGTTTCCTACGGTTTTCCTCAACAATCATTTTAACATCCTTTCCCCCTCTTCAATAGGCTGCACAAGTATCTGAACCTCCCGCAGCAACCAAAGGAATGTCTATCCCACCACCACCTCCCCCGGAGCCACCAAAAATGGAAATCAAGGGAGAACCTGCTGCCAAACCTGTAAAACCCACACCAAAAGAAGAACCAAAAGCTGCTGCAAAGGAACCTGAGCCCTCAAAAGGAAAATCAGCCAAAGATGCTCTGAGCAAATTCTTCCGCCCAAAGGTAAAGAAACAACTGGAGATTGTAACATCATTATTTTAAGGGGTGTTTATTCATGTGGAGTTTCAGTGGGTGAATGTTCCACAAGGTGCCAGATTATAACATAGTGTGAAACGTGCTCTATGTGAATTTGAGGTACTGCTAGGTGTCAAGGCATCCAAAGGCAAGGGTGCTTCAGCAAGTGGAGCCAATGCCCCAGCCAAGACTGCAGCAGTGGTACAGTAGATTATCATATTCTCAAACTGACCGTGGCTCATCCTGGTACTAACTGCACAAGAGCTGATTTGTCTGGAGGTGGCAGAAACTGAGCAATTTGCTGTTTCTTAATTGGAACTGCAATTACATGAGATAGTATTTGTCCTGTTTTGAAATTCATCCAGGAGAATCTCGTTTTGTTTTGCTCTTTCACAAATGTGACCCCTTCAGTCAGACGTGCAATAATAGGGTGACTTTGGTCAAAAGGTTTCATTGGAAAATAGCACCACTGTTTCTACCACAGTCCAATTTTCATGAAAAATCATATTACCAAAATCAACAGTGCATTGAGGATTCATTTAATTAAAAAAGTAGTTTGACATTTTGGGAAATTTGAGAATGACAGAGTGTGGATGAGTGTTTCCCAGAATGTCAAACTGTTCCTTTAACCAGTTCAAATTAGTTATCATTCTTTGCCATGTTAACATAATAAACCCTTCGTGATTTAAATATTACATGCATTTGTGAGGTTCTGAGGACATTTGCTTTCTGTCTTGTCAACTTTAACTAACACTGAGAACTCCTTCACTGTCCTGCAGACAATCAAAGGGGCCCCACAGCCAGCAGTAGAAGTCCAGGTAAACCAGCTGTGTTCAGGGAATGTTAAATTAATGTGTTCTGGTGTGTGTGAATCTTCCCTCACAGGATTTCAAACCTCTAACTAGCACAGGCGGTCTTGTTTTGAACTGAACTATCACTTGAGTATTTACAAAGCATAATCTCTATGGTACATAACAAACATGCTGCATGGTAAATTGTTTAAATTTGCATGCTCAGAATTAACAAGCAGTTTTACTCAGCAGGAGACACCAGTGGAGGCACCAGAGCCAGTTGTAGAACTCCAGGTAATTCAAAGAAGAGTTCTCAACAGTGTTTTTTTCTTAGGGAGTGGATTAATCCTCTGATTATATCACATCACCACGTTCTAAATTGGCGTGTTATTTTTTTCACATGTTCTGATACATTTGCATTTGCTCAGAGTGAAAATAAGGTTGAACCTCAGGAGACAGCAGAGGAGGTGGCACAGCCAGTTGTAGACAAGCAGGTAAATCAGCATGAAGTCCCCGAGAATAATAATTCTTAATTTTCTTCACTCTACAGGCACCTCCGACATGATTGTTACAGATGTGCCAAATATTATGTTGTACCAATAATCTTTCATTCATTTCAGTAAAAACATCAAACTAAGAAGGAGTTAAACTATTTTTAATGGTTTGATTAATAAATACTTTGATTGATTAGAGCATTTTAGCAAGTTGCCCTCCATTGGTCTTTGTTGTCCATCATGACAGATGAGTCAGGTCTTGATTTACTGCATTTGATACAAATAAGTTTTCCTTCCCTGCAGATGGTGGATGGGTTAACACCTCCAGTGGTAGAAGCTGAGGTAAATTAAAGGAGTTCAACATTTTGGGAGATACGCTTATTTGCTTTTTCTTATTTTTATACTTGTTGCTTTCATACGGCCAATCTCCTTATCTAAGTCTTTGCAATAAAGGGAATACGAGTAATTCCCAAAATGTCAAGCTATTCCTTTAAAGAAAGACAATCTCAGACTCTTCAGTGGAAACTGAAACATTTATTTTCCTTTCTTCTTTCACAGAAAATATTTTTGGGGGGCATGATGGTGTGGGTTCTCTCTGATTTTTCGGCCTCCTCTCTGCTGCGATCCTGGATATTTCCTCCCCTTTTTACCTCTTCTTTCACTTACAGGTGGCAGATCCTGCTCTCACTCAGTCAGCTTCAATGATGGTCATGCCTTTAACTTGTAAATAGCTCATGATATATATTTTCCTCTCTTGACAAAAGAAAGTGGATCCCTCAAAAGCTAACACCCTGGAGGCTGCCGCAAAGCCAGAACCGCCACCGCCTGTTCAGGAGGAAATGAAAACAGCCTCAAAATCATCCTTCCTTACTTTCTTCAAGCCTAAAGTAAGGACCTATTCACTTATTTTTTTCATAAGCCAGTATCTGAAAATCTCTGAGTGTGAACTGTGGTGGAATCACTAAACAGAAAGTAACAGATTGATGTGAATTTGAGGTACTGTTAGACCACATGACCACAAAAGTCCAGGCAGCCTCCACAAGTGGAGTTCGGCTCCTCAGGAGAACAACTGGAGTGGTAAATACAGTAAAATCACCTCTCGAGAACAGACGCAATATTAACCAGAGTGATTTCATTAATTACATCTGGTATTAAAACCTGCTCTAAAACAACTTTTTTTTTTTTGGCTGAAGTATTTTTTTCCATTTGTTGTTATATTTGACAACCATAACAGCACACATCAGTACTTCTGTGATCATCCCTCATAATGTTGCAGTCACTAAGAGAGACTGGATCCTAACAGCAGATGTACATCTTAATGTCACTTCAAATGTCAATCTGCACTTAATGACAGGAGCCAATTAGACGCTGCTATTGTCTGTTGCTCTAGAGCTGGAATAATTTAGGTTTTCGACATGTACCTCAACACTTTCAGGCTGCTGAACCCAAGAAGGCGACCTCTGCCCCAGCTGCAGCAGCAGAGGCAGCTCAGACAGCTAAACCCAAGGAGGAGCCCAAAGCAGCAGCAAAGTCGTCAGAGGTGGTTGTAGATAACAAACAAGCTTCAGTGGCCTCCCCAGCTGGAGATGATGCAGCCAGTGTTCCCAGGAAACTGGAGAAGAGGAACTCCATCCAGCTATTCTTTAAAAATCTGGTAAGGAGAGCATCACCCTTCCACAGGTATTACTGACTACAGCTCTGATGCAGAGATGAAAACACTCTGAAAACACATACAACATGTAAGAATATTAATACAGGTCTGTCTGATGGCGTTTGTTTTGAATGCAGCTGCATATTGCAACATGTTGTCGCTTCATCCCCACTAGATGGCAGCAGCAACTCACTGAGTAAATAAAGGTGTAGGCCTATTTCACAGTGCAGTGTACACTGTTACACTTCCTGAAAATTGTTTTGCAGTTTGATTTTAATAACTTACATTTATTGAATTTGACTGGGTCCTATGTGTGAACTAATTCAGAGGACTCACATTTCGTGCTGCATTGCAAGTTATGAAGTATAGTGAAATCATGTGAGGAGGGAGAAAAAGGAGGAAAAAACAAAGAACTCAAGTTGGAAATTGCTTCCCTCAACTAGCATAAAAAACAAGATTTTTAGGAGACTCGAGTGAAACAGAAATAAATGTCTAATAAGTTCAAATTTAACCTGGATGACATGGCTCTTTAAAGACAAGAGCTGTACAGTAAAATACTGTGAGTGAAAAAAAACATTTTTTGATTTTCTCCCTTCAAATTTCAGGGTCAGAAACGTCATTCCACAGATGCCGGAGTCCAGACAGAGCCAGTCACTGTTGCTCCAGCAGCAGAGAAGGCCAAATGAAACCAAAAACAACACTGAAGTTTCCCTGTACAGACTCCCTTACTCAGAATTTACCTCTCTCTGTCTCGTCACCCCTTCAAACCCTTGAATTACTTTAACTACATTTTTTGTTTGTTGTTGTTTAGAAGATACAATATGAAAGAAGAGGTTACTGGATAAAAGGATAAAAGCAAGTTGTCAGAGAGAACAGCAAGTAGTGGTGATTTGAAATGGTCAAGGGCCTCCTTGATGGTAAGGTTGTTGAGGTATACACAAATATATATATTTTTGGTCATACAAATGTCTTGACAAGTATCACAATGTGAGTGTGAAACCTTTTCTACATACATTTAAAGCGACTTCTCTCTGATCTTGCGACCTAACACACTGGGCTTATGCAACATACAGTACCACGCTTTGCTCTTAGCAGCTAATTTGTCTGAAACATTTAAAAACACATTGTCAAATAGGTTCTATTTTTACACTTGGTACCAGAAAAATCATGCAGTTGTTGCTATGCAGAGGTTACTATGAAATGATATTGAGAAAAGTACTTAAATATATATGACTTTAAAACTGAAAGCTCCTAATAGAGCTAACTGCACTTACAGATTTTATTTTAACTCTATGTGAGCTATTTGTAAACTAAAGCATGTATGTACGTATCTGAACAGTCATATATTGGGCCATATGGGAAATCACAATCTTTAGTGTTCTATGGGGAACTGATTGTAAGTACTCATATTAACAAACGCATCTGAGGTGGCAAAATGGTGTCATTGTGCAAATGTGTCCTTGTGGTATGTTTTGCTGTCATAGTAGCAATAAATCACAGCCAATTAGCTTTTAATTTGATAGCAGCACTTTTTGTCATGTCACTTAATTAAAGTCTCAAAGTGGTTTTTTTTTCCATTTGTCCTTGGCATGTGTGCAATTGATATCATGCTTTTTGTTTGCCTATGTGTGTCGCGTATATGTGTAACTTCAGTTATCTTGAAGCCAATAAATTTGTTCGCCATTTGTCTCTTCTTCATCAGTGTAAAACTACAGTGGAACTGAGAAACTTAAACATAACTGGGTGTTGCACATCTGCAAAAATATGTGGCTTAACAAGCTGCTCTACACCCAACTTCGCTATGTTGGGTGTAGAGACAAATACTCCAAGCCCTGATCATTTATGTATTTATTTGTATCTGACAGAGACTGACAGGTTTCTGACAGATGTGGTCACTGCTGGCCATCATTTGTAGCTCTGACAGACCGAGCGATGAGTGTTGGACCTCAACACTGAATACTAATTTACATTTTTAGAGTGAGACATGCCTTTAGAAATAAAAGATGTAAAACAAGATCAAAGGAATTGTATTGCCCTCAAATCTTCTTTTACCTTTTATGATGTAATTTCTATGATTGATGGCACAGTGTGCAGTCTTTGGAAGGATGTGTTTTAGATAGCAATGTCTGAGACCCACCATTCACCCACCATTAAGTGATGAGTCGCAGCCCCTGAAGGCATAACTCACACTGCTCCTTTGTTATCAATGAGAGACACTCTTCTTGTATTACCCTCTATAATAGGTGTGATCATTTTAAATTGTGCATCAAGGTAATTGCCATGGGACTGAAGGTGAAAAAGTGCTTGCAGAGTTAAGGCATGCTAGCCATTGTCTGTCTTTTTCCCTGAGGACTGGTTCAAATTAAGATGCAGTGTGACATTTTTTGCCACAAGTATGTGAGGGAAGAGCTCGTGTTCATTACTGAACATAAAGCATACTGCTAATGGAAGTAGAAGAAACAAAATCTGAAGGAGTTCTGGTGAGACAGGAGGCTATGAAACAGAGAAATAACAATACTGAACTTTTGAAATATCTGTTCTACGCTTGTCAAATTAATTGGAAAATTCTGCAAACCAAAATGTCCTCATACAATATTTCAACAAACCAAAAATCATTGCAAACTCATTTACATCATCTGGATATGAAAATCTTCATAGAACCCACACTGAACCTCACCATCAGTTCTTGATGTCTTTACTTTCTTATGTTGTTGTTCAGAAACTTGCCCAGCCCTTTTTGTATCTGGGTGTCCTGACAAGAAACGGTGCGGACTGAGATAACACTCGTATTTCCCTACACACACTATGTCAGAACTGTGAGCTTTTAAAGGGAAGAGATGAAAGAAATCACTTTTCATGAGGGCTGCTCAATCCTTTCTGCAAAATCACAGACAAAGATAAAGTGGAAATTATTGTACGTATGGGTTTAACCATGCAGGACCTGCTTTTCCACCATGTTGCTGCAGTTCATCCCAGGACAATGCATGTGACTGTGTGAATGCACTGAGCTTGGAGGGGGTGGAACAAGGGAACAGGGGGCAGGGAGGCCTGACAGGAGGCCTGCCATCAGGGCTAATGTGCATCACGGCACTGCTCATTATTAACAGGTCTGTTCTGCTTGATTCTGATCTGATGACAAATTAATAGTGGTGATTTTAACCGAGGGTGAATCATCAGGTCCTGCAGGCATGTTAGGTTGGCATTCCAGTGCAGGCTCTCGCTAGTGATTTTTAGGGATGGTATTTTGCTGGAGGGACAAAAAGCATCTGTAGTGTAATACTTGAAATGGCATCAGTGACTAAAACAATCATTCATGCCATTCAAAGTAATGAGATGTTGGATAATCTTCAAACATTTGCTTGATATGCAAATTAGTAATGTGATCAGGTTTTAACCTCAACTGAAAGACAATATGGTGCTGCATGTTGAGAATGTGTGCTGAGAAAAATCCCAATGTATGTAAGAGTTTTAAGGCAATCGCGGAGATATCAACACAGAATACGTAAAGTTTCAGGTTAACCTTAATTGTGGATATGGATCTCCAGGATTGACATACGGAGACTGATTTTGTTTTTGAAAATTGATCTGCTTAGCTCTGGGTACAGAGCAAATCTGTCTAAAGTTAGGTGTGATGCCATTATTTGCCAGTTTCAAAGATATTTATGTCAGTTCTTTATGTTTAATTATATATTTGTTTGTTCTGGTTTTGATGTGAGAGAAACGGTTTGGTTGAACAATACTTCGGGTTTATTCGAAGTAACTATTGAATCTATGTTAAATTTACTCATTTGTTTAGTTTTGTGTTATTTTCTAATTAATTATATTGTATTTGCCAATTACAAGTGTTGCTGCCCACTTACTTGATATAGCTTGTATCTTTTGTTTTCTATGTGCAACTGTCTATGTACGTCATTGAAGAGTCACTGTGTGAAAAACACATTTGAAAAAAGTCTAAAACTCAAAAAAGGTTACACAGACAAGCATGACACCAGCAGAAGACCAAAGAGACTCCTCCTTTTCTCAATTTCTCCTCAGGAAAGAGGCAAAATAGTTCAAACGTGCAGAAAAGTTGGACCAAGGAAGGCTTTTGGTGACTGATAAAATTTCTCTGATGATCAACAACACAACAGCTGGTTGCATTGAATAAACATTACCGGCTAGGGGTGAGAAAGGAGATTATATATTATCAGTGTCTTTCAGGAGTGACACCAGGATTATGAAAGAAGCCAGGCTGTGAATCTGGAGGAGAACAATGCAGTCAGCTGCTCCTGACACATCAAGACAAAAACAAGCCACTACAGCCTTTCCCCATCCGTTGATCCAGTTCCTATCAGGGTGTCTGTCTACTGAATACATAATCATTCATTCAAGAATTTGGTTTTTCAATAATATTATTATTATTATTATTATATGCTGCTTTCTGTTTAGTGCTGAATGCATACATATATGTTTTGCTTTGTGAAGAAACAATCTGAGACAACGAGCTTGGAGGATTTTTGGAAGAGAAATTACATTAGCATAAAGTCAAACAATGGGACAAAGTTAATTAAATCAGTTAAAAGTAAACAGTGTTTGCCCACTTGTTGCTGTCATTACCACTACAGATGACGAATGCTAATCAAATAACTGCTACAGAATTTATTATTATTATTTCAAGTTAAAGAAATGTTTGTGTGGTCAAACACAAACTACCACCACCTCCACATGGAGGGATTTTTATGATCAGCTCAAAATCTCTCTGCAATTTCATCATCCAGGGGCATCATACTGCTGCTCCAGATTGATAGCCTTTCACAGAGCCTTTGTGGTCACAGAACAATAGGAAATGAGCGGGAGGCCTCGATGTGTCACATGTGGTGCCTTTGATTAACATACTAGACTTGTTTGTGTAACAGGATCTCGGGGTGAGGCAAGAATACCAAAAACTGAATCAGAGTTTTGCAGGGGGTAGGAAAATGTTTTAATTTAGGGCAGCACACGTAAGTGATTGAGTCCCTCTTATGCAAAACACATACAGGATATCTTGTTTTATATTCGAGGTACTCAAAGAACATGTGGCCTATCTAACTGTCAGTTTTACAAGATTTGATAAGATAAAATAAACATTAAACACCGCATTTGTCTGACCTGCTTGGGAACTACAAGGATTTGAACACAGCTTTTAATAAAATCACAAAACACTTTAATAGCCTATAGAAAGAAGGGGGTGCAGGGAACAGCCCAGCCTAATGTGTGAGATGGCTTTGGAAAATGGAGTCTTCCAGTCTTTGTTCACTGTTCATCAGCTGGGAGTGGTTACTGATAAAGTTTTTTTTTTCCTTTCAGACATTGCTGGCATTCAGGGGGAGATTATGTGTGTGTCTCAATAATCAGTGTACACTGTAGTCTACTGAATATCTTCATTGATTGCATGGTGTAAGGCTTTCTTTAAGCTACCATCACTGCCTGATGTCTGTTTGGAAGGGTTCAAGGGTGGAGGATGGGCTGTTATTTAACTACACATGCTACTGTAGGTGATGGTCTTTATCTCACAAACTTAGTGTATTATTTTTTTTTTTTATTTTGTGTCCACACAATCATGTAGTGACTTAACAGTTTCCCTAAGCCTTAAGCCTGTTAGTACATTAGCAGCCTTCCATAATAGACTATAGAAAGCATCCTGATCTATAACACATACAGATCAGGATATATATATGTGTGTGTGTGTGTGTGTGTGTGTGTGTGTGTGTGTGTGTGTGCCAGCAAACTTGAAACTTGAAAACTTGATATAAGATTGATCTACTCAAGTTTTTATGCACGTTCTATAGGAAATAGGAAGAACCTGAAATTTCTTATGACTCAACTAACCAGCTTCTGCAAAAACCCTCATGTATCTGTGAAAAAGTTTGAGGCACCCCTCCCCCATCTCCACATGGTAGCTGATGCATGACGTGAGAGCGTGGAAGAAGAAGGGCTACACTTTGAGGTAGGTTCGGCGCAGCGTTACATATCAAACAGTGTTGTTGTGTGGCCTGTGGCTGTAAACGACACACTAACTCACTGTGCGACGGTTTACATATATTAAAGGAGCTCCAGGGCGCACTATCAGCAGGATAAGCCAAGGTCTTGTGAACCAAACGGGGAAAAGCATAATATTAGACACCACTGTATACAAGTGATAGTGTAAAGTGGGTGACTTAAAATACAAATGGAGCCCACATCATGACAATGTTTAAATGGCCAGACTGGCATACCTGCTGGTACGTGGTAGGTGGGACTGAGCAGGATGTCCTATAAAATATATATTAAACAGATAAACAAATGCATCGCACGTGTTTTGTGACTGTGTTCGTTTTGCGTTTTACTTTTAATATTATGCGCACTAATCCTTTTTCTGTTACTCGCGACCACGTGACCGCCCTACGGGGTTTTTTTTTGGGGGGGGGGGGGACGTGCACGCGCCCCATCTTGAGGGAACGTTGAGGGAGCGAGCGTCGGAACTCAACAGCTGCACAGTGAGGACTCTCCAAGTAGAACAAATATGATTCACATTCAGACAATTGAATAGGTGAGCTGTCCACCAGCAACGCCTTGTGAAATGAAGAAGCAGCCCACACAAACAGCTTAGCTCACTGACTCCGGTCGCACGTAGTATCAGTATCATTATTAATCCGGAAATTCACAGTTGGTAGGTATTGTTTGGTGAGTTTCTACAACTTCAAGTCGGACTAGAGACAACAGAAAGTGCAGCTTTGCTAACGTTAGTTAGTGTCGTTGGGCTGCGAGCGAATTCGTGGCTTTTACTCAACTCGGGTTTCGCGACGTTAGCGTGTCGTTAAGTTTGAAAAAAAAAAACTGGCGTTAAACAAATAATTAAGCACCAACGTAAGTACACACGGTATGGTCCATGTTGATTTGAAGCAATCTGTTGCTATGAAAATAACGTTGTCGTTTCTGGAACGTGTCGGTTGTTGAGTTCATGCTAGCTAAATTAAGTTTCTTTAAAAAAAAAAAAAGATTTCAAGCTTTCCCAATCAGGGTTAACAGCAGCAGTAAGATGATTGATATTGATCCGTATCGCTGAGAAAGTACCGGATTCCTCGTGCTTTGCTTATTAAGTGCACATAGAAATGTAATAGCTAATCCTTTAATTATACGATTGGCTCTGATTAAGTTAACGCCAGGCTGCGTTGTGGGATCTTTACGGTTAACTTTGAGCATCTCCACACGTGTAAGCTACGTTAGTGGTCTTAACGAAGACTGTGCTTACTGAAATAACAAGGTGGCTAACGTTAACGCTGCCCCACACAAAGCATGGGTGTGCTTTTAAAAGACAGAGAGAAAGGGGGAGAAAAAAAAACACTGTCATTATCGATAGTTGCCTGTGCTCACCTGGATTATGTCGAAAGTACACACAGGCAAGTTAATTATAGCTCGATAGGCTATGGTTAATGCCCAAAGTTTAGATTATCGAGAAGAATAGGGCTCAGTTACAGGAAGGTAACTAGAAACTTGAAGTTGGGATTTCCACCTTACCAGCTGCATTGCCCAATTGTAACACTATATTGGTGGCACAATATCGGTTAGAATAATAAAAAAAAACCAACAAACTAATATAGACACATATAAATAGAGGCAACAATGGGCTGCTATATGCTATGCTTTTGTCACGTTCTTCACTTGCATTTGTATTTAGTCTCTTGACTTGCTGGTGCAGTTATTCCACTCTTTAGCGACTCAGTGTGATTTTGAGTTTCCTGAACTTTCTCTTTCTCTATATAAGCAGTTCATTATACATGCTGAAACACCTTCTATGGCAAAGTCACAAGGAAGTAGTCCCAGCAGACACAAAACAAAAGGGAAACAACATTATACACCTGGAGCATACAACAAGATGGCCAAGGATTTTAGGATAGTATAACATGTTTAACCAGAGTATTTGATTTTACAGGTGCCTGACTGTTTAATGCTGTTAAATGTAAAAAAAAAAAAAATGCTGGTTATTACGTTAAGGGCTTTGAGTACTGTTTTTATTCAACTGTCGCATACTGTATTCAGTAATAACTATTATCATTTAACTAATAAGGTAATTTGAAACAGTGCAGTTTATAAAACAGTCTTTCTTTTAACAAAAAGAACAGGAATGGCAATATTAACTTATACATTTATATTAACCATATTAAAGTGGCATGATTGTTTAAGTAGTTTACTACTCAGACAGTCAAAGTAATATAGATACTAAGAATTAAGAAAAATGTTTGTGAGCAGGAAAAACATTGTTTTCATGTTTTATCAGTGGCCTCCATATAGAGGAAATGACTTGTCTGTGCAGTTGATTGCTAAAAAGATACATTTCCTGTTTCAGTATGAGCAAAGGCAATTCTTTCTGTGTGGTGTATTTTAAACTGATTCTGATTCTCTATCTTAAGTGAGGTAGTTGCTGCCTGATCCTATTTTTGATACTGAGCAAAGCCTAACTACACTTCTTCCCATTTTTCCCAGGTTCCTAACAGTCTGGACAGTGTATGCAGCATTGTTGCCCCGCCCTCTGAGGACAATGCCCACTCACTCGTTGTTGCCGTTTGAGGAGAGCCCAGATGGACTTGCCCAAGACATTCTGATTAGCAACAATGCAAGCATCCCAGGGCCAGGCTCTAGCATGACGCCACACACCACCAACTCAGAAAAGGCTGTGTTGCAATCTGGAGGAAGTGCACTGCTATCTTGTATGTTCTGTGATCAGACTTTTACTCATCAGGATGAGCTTGGACCCCATGTATTAACACAGCACCCCACCACTTTCTTTGAACCCGCTGTGCTTCGAGTGGAAGCAGAATTCAGGATCCCAGGAGAGAGATCCCGACCCAAACCGAGCGGCGTCCCTACTGAAAAAGACGAGGTTCACAGCTGCATTGTGTGTGGCCAGGTATCGCAAGATGCCGGTGAGCTGGAGACCCATATGAGGAAGCACAAGGACTACTTTACGTACTGCTGCAATGTCTGTGGACGGCGGTTCAGAGAGCCATGGTTTCTTAAGAACCACATGAAGATGCATGTAAAACCAGGAGCAAAGAGCAAGGCCCAGCAAGACCTGGAGACCCCAGTAACAATCAATGGCATTGTCCAAGATCCAGTTTCAGAGCCTGTGGTCACTGCTTACAAAATGTGCATGGTTTGTGGGTTTTTCTTCCCTGACCATGACAGTTTGGTTGAACATAGTAAAGTACATAATAGAGAAGTGGAGCATGGCAGAGATAAAGACAAGGAGAACATGGATGCCACTACTGAATCCCTTGCCAAACAGGAAACATTTCTTCACAGTCTAAACCTTCTGCCTCGTTCTACAGGAAATAGTTTGCAACATGAGAGATCATCAAAATGGATTCCACAATTAGATCCTTTCAACACCTATCAGGCCTGGCAACTTGCTACAAAAGGCAAGATAGCAGTTGGTCCTAATAATTCAAAAGATACTGGCCAGGAAGCAAGCACAGACAATGAAGACAGCAACTCTGATAAGGAGGAGTTGAGTAATATTTGGTCTGAGGCCCAAGCAGACAAGGCTGTGAAAGAGGTCCTTGGCAAAGAGCTCCGGTCTCAGCAGCAGACTGCAGCAGAAAACCCAGAACCACAGCGGAGGTCTCTGATGCAGAAAGATAAGGACAAAGAAAGGCCAACAACTTGTGAGGAATGTCAGAGAACCTTCAGGACATACCACCAGTTAGTCCTACACTCCAGAGTGCATAAGCGTGAGAGAGGTGGTGAGGAGAGTCCGACTTCTTCTGTTGATGGAAAGTTGTCCAGAGTAGGCTCACTGGAGCAGGCAGAGGAAGGCTCTGAGGAGGGCTTTGAGGAGGCACCATTGACAGAAAACCTTGGTTCAGGTAAATTTAGGAATCATTACACACACTCGCTTCACTCATTCTGTTTTGTCTGTCTTTCAAAGAACTCTGGGACCAAGTGCTCCCTCTGCTGATGAGGGATGATAACACATTTTTTGTGATTTTAAACAGCCATCTTCCTTTCTGTGTATTCATTTATGTCTTTGTGTCTTTTTCCAAAGGTGAAGATGGTTTTGACCGATCAAAGGTCAGATCAAAAGAATGCAGTTACTGTGGCAAATCATTCCGATCAAGCTACTACCTCACTGTTCATCTGAGGACTCACACAGGTTCATTCATCACATTTGTATTGAACGATTTATGCATAAATATAGGTCCAATTCTGTGATTGATATTTATAACTGTAATTATTCTTTACTGTTTGTTTCAGGTGAAAAACCGTTCAAGTGTGCTTACTGTGACTATGCTGCGGCCCAGAAGACTTCACTGAAATATCACCTGGATCGTCGCCACAAGAACAAACCTTATGTGGAGATCTCCAGCAAACCTGTGCCTTCAGTGCCCTCTCCCAGTGATGGAAAACAGGGAAATGACAATGAAAATCCTGTCCCAAATCGATCCAAACTCTGGGTTCCTGGAGCCAGATCGTGCACCAGTGGAACACCAGAAGACAGACTGGATAGCGTAGGTAGCAAGCTTGGCAAACCAGTCACTGAGATGAATGATGAGCATGATAAATTAATTGCTAAGTCTGCTTACTCCCCCACTGATAACGTGCTCATAAAGTGCCCCACACCTGTTAACCTGAAGGTAGAACGGGAGGAGATAAAAGAAGAAAACTCTGAGGCCCCATTAAATCTGTCCTTAAAAGTGTCGCTCTCCATCTCTGCCAGCACAGAACCCAGAAATGCATTAAGTCCACTTGCCTGTTCTTTTTGTGCGTATAAAACCATGTACCCGGAGGTTCTGATAATGCACAAAAAGCTGACTCATAAAGACAAGTCAGACAGTACCAAAAAGAACGGATTTGGAGGCAGTTTGAAACAAAAACGTTATACAGGCTGCCCCCCTGCGCTTGACGGGAAAGATGTCAGCCCACTGCCGATGACCGACAGGCCCCACCCTCGTCGAACCAAATCACCACCTCCTCAACCTGCCAAACCACAGGAGAAGACACCTAGTAACCCACCTCATGGTCCTAGGCGGTCCCCTATCCATGCACCCCAACGTGATGTTGTTCAGGAGACCCAGCATTTTAGACAGAACATTGATTCACATCTCAGTCAGGAATCCTCTAGGTATACAGAGCTCATACGGAAATCCAACACAGGCAGCAAGTATGTAATGGACCGACCAGGCCCCCCAGACAGATTGGGAATTGGTGAGAGGAGTTACCCGGCTCGAAGTGGCGTCATGTGGCACTCGGAAGCTGCCAGACTGTGTCTGTCAAGCCGCTTTGGGAGCCTCCCCCAGATGGATTTTGGTGAACCTTCCAACAAGAGACTGAAGTACTCGGTACCTACAGGCAGGGAAGCCGACATCGGTGAGAAACCTGGCTTTAGAGGAGCAGCAACGGATGGATCCAGCAGGCTGATGATCTCAGGGAGAAGTGTGAAAACCACATCACAGGGGTCAGGTCCCTCCACAGTTCCTGAGATGTTGGGTCCTGTGAAGAACACATCGACAGCTATCGCAGGAAGTTTGGACACTGAGTGGAGCATGATGAACCTTCTGCGCCCCTACACACCCAATGACCTGGCATCTCTCTATCACAGCACACCAGCTAACCCCAGTCATGGAGGACTGTCCAACCCAAGAGCAGGTATGTATTAGGTTAGGTGCTCCAGGAGAGATACATACAGTAATAGGTTTTTTAAATTTTAAACTAGGCTTCTTTATATCTGCATTTTCTGGCAGTTTGTAAAGTTAACATTAAAGATTTTTTCTCAGGGGGCAGAGCTGTGCTGTACCAACACTTACCCACTCTGCCCAACCTGCAGAGGAGAGACCCCACAGGCCCGTTCCCTAATCAACGCTATGGGGCCACTGACAAAAGTGCCTAAAGTGGCACCAAGGTAACAGGTTGAAAACTGCTCTGAAATTCATACAGAAGGGCTTCCTTTTTTGGGGGGGATTTTCAAACTCAGACCAAAGTCTTTGAAACGTTTTACCTGGTACTTGATATAAATGAATCAAGTTTTATTTGAAAAGTATTTTTTGCCCTCTCTCTAGATTGAACTGTGCTGCTACCTTATTTTGGAGAACTTTGGAAAATTTGTTCAATGTACAGATTTAAGAAGAGAGATGCTTTGTGCTCAGAAAGTGTCTAATTTAAGATTTTTTTCAGCAGAGGAAAATTTATGTTGCATACACATTTCAGGGCTCAGGCTTTCAGTGTCCAGTTTTGCTTTTTTGAATGAGAAAGTGCTGAAGATCTCTCTGAAGATATTATTAATCCACTGGTGTGCACTGTGATACTTTTTTTTTTCCACCCACAACTGTTGTGTAATCCATATTTGACCCACACTAATGTCCAGATACCAGTAACAGTAAAATGTGTATGTGGAATAACAAAAGTATTGTGGGATAATATAAATTTATCTGCAAGCTTTCAGTACATGACAGTTGTATTAAGTAAAAACCTAAGAAGAATGATTTGTGTGGAAAAATTGCTGCTCTGTTCACTTACTGTTGATGTCCAAGCAGTAATTAAGCACTATTCTGTTTGTTTGATTTTTTTTTTTTTTACTTTTCCAAAGCACTGGAGGGTGGGGATTTTCTGTCGAATAACTTGATGGCTTCGGCCCAGTGGTTTACAAACAGGCCACAATAACAACTCCTTCTGTGTTTGTTGAAGTGGTCTACCTCATGTTGTGCCCTAGACACTGTTATTCTCGTTAAGCTGCTGTAGCATTCGTATCAGCTCAACCCCTTTGTCTAGTTGTGTAGTGACCAGAGACATGCTTTGAGTCTAAATAGAGGGACATGTGTTTGTCAGGCATCAGTATTTTTCAAACACCACATAAAACACAAGCTCATCCGGTGATAAAAGAGCAGCTACTGCTGATGCCGTATCGACCAGTGGCACATGATTAACTGTAACACAATTTGGGCTGTGGATTTCTTTGATACACTCGGTATTTACAAGCCCAGTTTTAAACACAGAACAGATTTCGTGGTCATTATTTATCCTTTTGAAATGGCAAATGGTTATCATCTGCTTTAGTGGTGCCTCAAATCCATAAGCTGTGAAATGTACCAAATTTCACGGAGTTCTGTTTGTGTGTTAAATAGCCATGCTGTTTTTGTTTTTTTGTTTGTTTGTTTTTGGGCTGCATATTTAGTCACTGTTCAGGAGCTTGCTTTTACTATGCAGTCTTGAAAGTGGTGTTTTGTTTCGAGGGACAGCAGTCAGTCCCAGCTGATCATAAAGTGGCCTTTTAGATGTCGTATGACTGTGGTTTGGGGAAAAAGAAAAAAAACAAAACAAAAGCAGCTATGTTGATTAATGGCTCAATTAATTATACACTGTGAACAGAAAAAAAGCCTCAGGTTAACCCATATTTACAAGCAAGTTTAGTTTGTTGTGTAATTTAGTATGTTTTGCCACTTTGAAAGGCTTTGGTTAAGTTATTTGTTTTTGTTTATTCACATTACATGTGTACTTATGTAAAAATCAAAATATTGTTTGATATTTGTATGACACATTTCAATAATAAAGTGAGATGCGAAGAGCTCTGCAGCATGATTTGTTATCTGACCGACAGGCACCTGCTCACCCACAATCCCCATGACTTCTGTCCCCTAGGCACCTTTGGATGGCTCAGAAAACAGACTGTGGTTTTACGGGCGTACGTGCACTTCATGAGACAGTCATTGTTTGGTTTTGGACATACCTGTCCTTAATTTGGATAACTGTGTCACACATACCTGTAGCTGAAATGAACAGCTGTTTTGAGTTGTTGTATCATAGCACTTGACTCTTGACACTGTATGATATTTTTCTGTAGGCTGTTCATTGTTCAAAGAATCCCTATTGTCTTCAATCTTCCCAGGGTCACAGTACTCTAAGGGGACACCCTACAATGACACACTAAGTAAGTGGATAATCTGGCTGTGGATCTGAAAAGCAGATGGTTCTAAATTGTTTTTACATATCCAGTCTTTCATCTTTTCCGTTTCTTTATTCAAGATTTCAGCTATATCATCAGTGGACTGTAATATGCATGGTGCTGCAGTAATGTGATAATTTCAGAGTAATATTCCTCAGTATTCTCAGTCCCTTAACAAGAAGCAATTTATGCATCAGGTATCATCCACATTCCTCCATGACAAAATGAACCAAAGAAAGAACGTTTAAATCATATTTATTTGGCATAAGATTTTATCATTGGTAAAACTGTGAAAGGTCATGGGACTGAAGAATGTGTGGCATGCATTTCCTGTCCCCATCAATGACTCTGACTGACCGCTAGAGGGCAGTATTTACAAAGTGTAGATTACAGCCTTGTTGTTCACAGCCTTGCATGTTCAGTCTGAATAGCAGACCCACAGTGTTTAGTGGGTCAGTCAGCTTTGATAACACAGCACACTATGGCCAAGTTGAAACTGGAATTGTTAGAACATAAGTGCAAATTACAGTAGTGTTTATTGGCCTTGATACTGAATAGAGATTAAAATACATGATTGTCTTCCTTTTAAAAACACACCTTTCTGCATAGGAGCTGCTGCACTCATCTTTTTACTTCAGTGATAAATATGCTGCACCTGTGGCCACACCCTAATTGGTGATGTCACACAGGTGCTGCCTGTCAGCTGTGAAGGCCAACACACCTGCTGTGACAGCAGTCGTTATGATTGAAAGTTTCAAACAGAGCAGTGCAGCAGCAGTTTTTCTCTTTGTGATTCACTGAGCATGTAGACCTTAAAATAAATAAAGCCTCCTCAGAGAAGTTTGGTAATAGCTTCTACATCTGCAAGACATGAGCACACGATTGTTGACCTTCCTCATTTCTATAAAAGGAGAAGACTGACAAAGCCCATCATAGCTGTGCATTCTGTAAACAATACATTGCAAAGGACAATCTTCAGCGCATTGAACACTTTAAACTTTGATTTTTTTTTTCTTCCCTCTTCCCTTTTTGAGTAGACCACATCTGTTTGCTGTCTGTTCCCCTGGGCCAGTGCTGTGTAATCTATTGCATTAGCTCACATTAGTGCATATCGCCCATGGGCCTTGGTAATCACAAATGCAAAATGAGCATTTCACTTAGCATCACCCTCATATTCCCCCCACACTGTGGTAAACTTAGTGCAAACGCGTGGCAGAGAACGCAAGTCGACAACCGCTTATGACATGCGTCCTGTTACTCTCGATCCCCGTGTCCAGAATGCTGTGAGGGTTTTCATGTCAAAAGCCCTTTTAATGGGCAAAGACACACTTTGAATTCTCCCCATGCTTTCTTCCTATTGTGTATGTTTTCCTATGTAATTTGTGCATTTCTGCCAGAATTGTCACCTTACCTTTACTTACATTTTTATTCCTTGTAGATGAATGACACTGCAGGCCTCCCTTTCCCTAAGCATCATCTCTGGGCCTTCACATGGTCTACAATCAGAATACAGGCAAAATCATTTTTGATTAATAGAGTAATCTCATGGAAATTAAGTTACAGAAAACAGATCTTATGAATCTGATTAGAACTTTTATTTTATTTTTTACCACATATTAAATTTTTATTCCTCCATACCCCGTCTCATTGCCAACTATGCACAGTTTCATGCAAATTCACGTGGGATTTTTCTTTTTTTCTCAGAAAGCTTTGGCACAAAACACCTGAGGTCTTCACAGCTCCTTATCAAGTTCCTTTCATCAAATTAGGTTTTGTGTGTTGATATGGATTCACACAGTAGCCCCTTTTAGAGCACAATTCAATACACAAATGGCATTTTATGCTTGCATTGAGATCCATTCATCTGTTCAGTGTGTTTGGTTTTAGAAGAGGTTATGTTTAAGAGTCATGGATATATTCATCTGTGACTGAGGATGTGTTTACCAATTCCATCCTCTCTCTCCCTCTCTCTCTCTCTCTCTGGTAGTGTGAGTATCAAATCTCCTACCTCCCTCCTTCCTTGTAAAGTAAACTTCATGTTTTTCTCCTTCCCCTTAAGTGCTCTCTCCTCTTATTTTCAGTCCTTTCATCACTCATAATTGTTGCCTCCAGATTGTCAACTTGCATGAATTAGCAATTGGGCCAACAAAGCGGATACGGTCAATTGTTGAATATCCTGTCAGAATTTGAGGCAGAAAGTCTGCTCTGGCTGTGATTGCTCATCATCGTCACCCCATTCCTCTGAGGAAGAGGAGCAATGTAATGGTTCCCACAAAAACAGCCCCTGGCCTAAGGAAAGGGATTTGGGTGTCTGGAGACAACAGGGGCCATATGGAGCAGGCTGAGATAGCAAGGCACATGTACAGAATAATGGATGACGTGTCATGTTTCATGTTGCCGAGAAGCCATCAAGAGACTTGGTTTGGGGAAATCAAAAGGCTCACATACAGCAAAAGCGACTGTTGGACCATTTAGCATTTTTTGTTTATTTTTATGTTGAGAGAATGCTGAACACACACACACACACACACACACACACACACACACACACACACACACACACACACACACATATATATCCTTGAAGAATGTGTTGCTCTATTTTCAGTGCCTTTTGTCTGTTGAGGTTATTTGTAAGTAAACACAATGAGAATTCTGGTTGGCTACTAATTATAGGCATATATCTGAAATCAGAGCAGATGCTTTACAAGCAGAGAGAACCAACCACCTGTTTAACTGAAACTAAGAAAATTTCGATCTAAAGGAACAATGAAGCAAAGAGTAGTACAATCTAAACACTCAGTACAAATATAACTTGTTTATCACGACAGTTGTACTCCACAAATCATTTTTGGCACGCTAGCAGGTGGCAGTGTGGGTTGGTCGACCACTTGGGTCCAGACACAAGTATCTCAACTATTGGATGAACTGACATGAAACTTTGTGCAGACATTCACAGTCACCAGATGATCTATCCTAATGACTGTGGCGATGCCCTGACTTTTCCTTTAATTCTACCAAATACTTTTAAAATATATGACATTCCAAAAAGGCCTCAGCTCTACTTTGTGTTTAAAACTGATTAACGAATGTTAGTATGCTAACAGTAAACTAAAATGGTGAACAGGGTAAACGTTAGCCTATAGCTAAACATCAGCATTGACATTGTGAGCATGTTAGCGTTTAGCTCAGAGCACCACCGGGCTGCCTCACAGAGGCACTAGCATGGATATACTGTAGACTCGTAGTCCTGTTTCAGTTTCAATAAATGTAAAAATCACCCAGTAACTCAACATGGATGTATTGTAAATCCATAATGTCAATATCAGGTTTTCAGGAGAAAGGAAGCGCACAGAAGATTAAATCCACTGCTGCTGTGGAAATAAAAATTCCACTGTCCAGAGTTTTCCAGCCAGGGGGTGGGGGGGCTGTATACTTAGTCCCTCCTCCGTATCTGCTCTACCTGCATGTGGAATAAGCCGAGCACCTCACCTCTGTTTTTCAGTGTCAGAACTACACTTAAGTGCTGTTTCCGATACCCATGAGTAAGCCCCATAAAAGCTGGCCCATCGCCGCAGCGTTATTGTTTCTTGCGGATGATTGATTGATGGATGAGGGCTGACACTTCAATGAAGCCATTTCCACTGGCATCTCTATCCGATGATGTGCAGCGTATATTTTCCATCCACGCCTCATTGCTCGCCTGTGTCATTCCTGGAACTTCATTTACACCATGTTCCCTGAAGGACCTTTTTTAGCCCCATCTCCCTTTTTCTCTCCCTGGCTCCTCTTTTTATCTCCTCTTTTTTCCATGCCATAAAATAATGCTATTTCTTGTCGACTCTGGAGGGGCCTGGAATCATTTGCAGGGAATGATAAAACCAAAGGCATGGAGGGGTTATTTACAGGAAGTGTAACACTGACAGGGTCCCACTGTTCTGCCTTTTTCACTGTCTGATGCCAAGTTCATGCTGAGACAGGGCAGGGCTATGATATACATTTCAAATGCACTCGACCTACACCGCATGCACACACAATCATTTACTGTTATCTCCACGAAACAAATAGGGGCTCCCGGCACTTCAGATTCTACCAAGATGTTGTCCGAAGCTACCCGAAAAATACGTTAAAGTATATTAGTTCAATGACAGTGTGATTGAGGTGCCTTCTCTGAGACAATTGCCTGTTTTTGCTCATATGGGGAGCAGATGGTAAGCAGGCATCAGTGCAGCAGGCTTTCTGGGATGACAGCCATGAGATTCCCCCTCAGGTGCCATTGGAGCCCCTTTAGAAGGGGGAGAGTGATTGGTAGGACATGGCACCTCCTAAGCAACTGTTTTTTCCAGACTTTCCCCATGTTACAGTTCTCATCAACAAGCTACAGTGCAGTAAATATGCACACAATGTCACCTCAGAAATCATGATTGTTTTTGGGTTTTTTTGTTTTCTTTTAATCATGTATGAAAAGGATATTTACTACCAATGATAATGTCTCTTTTTTTAGATTTATTAATTGTTCGTTCATCTATACAAAATACTTGAAATACTCCAAATTAAGTACTATAGATCTCGGTCTGTGTATTTATAAACAGTATGTAAACAATTAATAAATGTTTATAACAGACTATAGTGACTATGAGGCATGCATAACTGGTGTTGGGGATTATGGATGTTAAACAGTTAATGAATTATCGACACTACAATATAACATAGTTTTAATTATATATCATAACATATCTTCAGTGCTGCTGCACATGTTTTCAAACATGTACAGCAGGTTTAATAAATGCTTTATAGCGCAGTCTAAAATTGATAATATAGGTTCTATGTTAATATTTTGTAACTGCAAACCCATATCAGGACATTAAAACAATTAGAAATCCTACCTCTACGTGTGCATAAGCAGTTAAGAAACTTTTAATAAACTCTATAAATTATTTTAAGGATACATTTTATTTTAATATTCTTATATATGATCAATACGAAACCACAATCCTTCCTCATTTCCTCATCAAAAGTGTGCTGTTGGGCATTGATTATTTATACAATGAAACCAGTGTGTGAAACCAATTTCCTGCTGATCATAACTGTGCACTGTACATTTAGAACCAGGGCCTGTTCCAAGAAGCATGTTTACTGAGTTATGTGGATGAGTTTGCTGAGAAAAACCTGGAACCTTCTCAAAACTGAAACATGGACTTGTGTAAAAAGGTTCTGTTCAGGGGAGGACTCAGCCAAGTTATCCAGATTATTCAGAAAACTTAATCTATGCAATAAATACTTAATAACTACATCAATAAATACTATGTATTTATTAATGTAGCTATTAACTATTTATTCCTCTGAGATGGTAAGCTAATATGTGAACTATTTGTGTTTTATTAATACTGATGAATGCTTATGAAATGTTAACTTTAAGTTGTTGATTGGATGTTGAAGTTTCTTTTTGCTGAACATGAATGTGCATTTTTTTAGGAACTATATTTGCTGATGCAAGTATGTTCATCTTATGAGTGCATTCAGAGATTACTACTTATTAATGTTGCATAAACATACTTGTTAGCTGTTTATTGCCCTGAAAAGGGAACAAAAATTTTTTTTTTAATTAACCAATTATAAGATATCTGTATATTATTTTAATAATTTCACAGTGTGTTATACTTATTTAATGCTTATAAATGTGCAAATCACCCACAGGCAAGTTTAAAATCTGTCCATAAATGTGTTTAGAACAACTGAAGATCAAACATTCATTAGCTGACAACTAAAACGATGCCTTACTTACTGATTTATTTATTTATTTTTGCCACCTCTGTGATAGCTCAATCCCCAAAAAGGATTCAAGTACACAAAGCTTCATGTCCTGTTTGCAATTAATTCACTATTCATCAGTTGACTCCTGCAAAATTTACTTAAAGTTGCCATTTAATGCAATGTTCTATATTGTTTTCTTGTTACTGAAATATTATCTTAACCTCTTATGTTTCATATGTTGTTGTGCTGTCTGGATGCTGTTTGGACTAATACAAAAAACTGTTTAGAAACCAAATACGAATGCCTACAGTGAGTTATAGCTGTTAACAAAGACAATAACACACACTTAAAATGTTTTTATATCTGTTTATAGCTACATTACAGTGCGTCATAAAATATTTATGAATTGTTTATATACTTGTAATAAATGCTGACTAGGCTGGGTTCATTTTTCTGCAGTCTATATGTGATTACAAAGACAAACAGTCTAGTTCCAGGTTTAAACAGAACTGACTGTAAGCTACATTATTATACATGTTAATGTGATATTACATTTGAGGCATGTTCCTCTCAGCACTTTAAGATCACAACGTACCCTCTAGTGGACTAAAGGGCAAGATGAGAGACAATGCACAGTTGAGCACATGATGCATCTACTGTAGCCCTATGTGTGTGTCTGTGTGTGTCTGTGTGTGCCTGTGTGTGTGGGCTCAGTGTATTTGACCTTGGCTGCTATAGGACATTTTGGTTCATCAGGAAAGATGATTGTTTCCTTTAAAAGATATTAGGAGGACTGTATCTAAAGGAAGCGGACATGGCTCCCTGCATCCCTGATGGTTTCCACTCCGTTTCTTTTATAGTCACTCAATAGGTAAGGGAATAGTGTCCCACCACAGTATTTATACATTAGGCAAGGTCTCCCTCTCCAGAAACAAGAGAAGAGCGGTGATTGGCCCCAGAGTATAATTTCTCTCGAGTCTACATTGGCGTGTCATCCTTTATCAATAATCACCTTGGAGAGAGTGCTGGTCTTGTTCGAGGAGGCTTGACCTCTGTGGTGATGAGGGTACGTGGACGGTGGTCATCCGTTACCACAACCCATACTCGACCCAGTGTAATATCTGCAAATGGGGAGGGTGGGAGGTCGGGAAGCAGCCCTATTATTGACATACCACATGCAGTCGGTGGCCTCCTGGCCATGTGACCTCACCAGTAAACCCATCTCAATTCCGTCACCTCCACCACAAGCCTGGTAGTGAGGAAGAAGACAAACACTGTTGCCTTCAAAAAGAAGAAATGACGAGAGTAAGAAGTGCAGATGCTCAGGCCTGGATTTTTCTTTTAAATGCATCCCTTAAAGCCATTATCTGATTGCAGTACATTTGCATTTGACCGTTTTGTTAATCTATGTGGTTGTGCAATGCAAAAAAAAAAGAAAAAGAAGAAGAAACATGGGAATGAATGAGCAGACAGAACTGGGAAAGGAGGAGCGAGGAAGTTACGCATCCATTCCACAAAGCAATAGTCCTCCTCTTCTAATGCAATGTGACACTGAATACTACACACAGAGAAACAAGTAACCTCAAATTGGGTTATTCTTCCTACCTGCCAGTAATCCAGTTGATAAGCACTATACATGTAGATTTCTGGGGAGCAGAGAAATCAGATTACCCTGAGCTGAACTGGGATTTTCGGTCTAAATTGGCTGTTGTTCCTCGGGTCTCTCATTCTATCAGGATGAATGAGGGGAAATAAATAATTTGACTTTGCACCAGATAAATTGTCTGCACAGGAGGAACACCGTAGTTTAAAAAAAGAAACAATTTTAGGTTATTGAGCACACAGAGACACGTCACATGTGCACATTTAATACAAAAATACGAGTTTAAAAATCTACAAAATTGTTGGGTGATTTGTGTGAAGATGTCCCCACCATATTTAAACCAATCTAGAGGCAACAACTGTGCAGTTTTTCCTCACCCATCATCCCAAACACAGGTGAGATGTCTGAAGGTGTTTTCTTTGTGTGTGTGTGTGTTTAGAAAAAGGGCACACAGTGAAACATCAGCTGGAACAATGTAAGACACTGTAACAGTTACTGGGACCTTTATTAAACAACAAAGACTAATCTGGTGTCATGGATGACCAGAGGGGTGCTTCATAAAGGTGACTCAGAAAAACAGGGCTTTAACAAGACTGCAGTCTAAAGTTATGCTCACTGTGGCAGTGCTAACATGCAAGTGTTAAGCTGGCAATAATGTAAGCTTGTTAGCATGCTAACATTTGCTAATTAGGGCTAAGCACAAAGTACACCTGGAGCTGATGGGAATGTCTTTAGATTTACAGGCATTTGGTCAAAAACCAAACCACTAGACAAACCGATCATTTCATCTGATGATCGTGCTCAATGAAAACCTAAAAGATCATTAAACTATAGTTCAACCTGAGGAGAACATGAATGTCCGTACCAAATTTAATAGCAATCTTTATCTCCTCCATCAAATATATTAAATAGTTGCAGGGACTTCTAACACAAAACCTCATAGTGGCGCTAGAGTGAGAGGATCATCAGGTTTCATCCTCTGGGGACCATGAATGTCTATCTATGATTCAAGAATTTGAAACACACACCCAAGACAATGAGAGCAGATCGCAGTAAAATCACAATAAAGAAAATGGATATGTAAAGACAAAGCTGCCATGTTTGCAGCCACAGAGCAGCACTTATAAATATATGATATAAAGCATAAAAGAATGAAAGGAAAACAAACAAAACCACAGCGATTACCAAAGTAAACAAGCGCTTTTAGCAGCATGTTGTAGAGCATCAGAGAGCTCAGACTTTGACACAAGCAGAGACAAACTGAGCACAGCTGAACTGCTCTGTGAGCACTGTAAACATGTCACTGAGGGTTCAGTTCCTGTGTGAGTAATGTGAATTTTCTTTGAATCATTAAGTGTTGAAAATGACTGTACAAGATGTGTAAGATGCAACATGGCGTCGATGTATCAACTCTACACCACTGGATAGTGAACTTTAATTCTGCCTCAACATGGTGAACATACAGTTCAATAGATGGATTTCTGGGTGTTTGTATCTTTAATTCTATTTAAAGGTACCTTGTGGAGATTTTGACCACTAGCAGTGCTATGGAGCTATGTTTTTAGAGCAGTTTGTGCTACTCAACTGATTGAAAACTGTTAGCAGCAATCAACAAAGAAGCGTAGCTATGTGCTAAAAAAGGTAGGGAGAAATGCTGATTCGGCCTGAAGGATGCACACTATGTGTTTTGTTGAGTAGCAACAAATGTAAACATAACATAAAAAAATCTAGTGACATTTACAAAGAGACCATATGGTGGCTACAGCCGTGTGTCAAAGCTGTTTTAAAAGCACATATTTTGATTGGAATACTATGCAGGTACTTTAAAAAGATATGAGCACAGATTTTAAGCTTGCAGTTAGTACGAGCTATCTCAAAATTTGATTGACATGTGACTCACAATGCGACAGAGGTGAAGCTCAGCTGGAAAACCATTCTGACTTAGACCTAGCACAAGCACAAAAGATTTTTTATTCATTCATACATGGATTTCACTGTGGGGGGGGGGGCAGACACACTGAAAAATGGACAGCACAAATTAACAGAGATTAACTTCTAACCTTCACCTATTTGTTTTTGTTAGTAATGGTGCACTCAGTAATGTAAGAACACAGTTTAAACAAGAAAATTGAAAATCAAGCATTTATGTGGCTCTCGCATCCGTGCACATGTGACTCGCATGTAACATCTCAGCATGATTTATGTCCTAAGCAGCATTTTCTTGCATTGCAAATCGCCAGAGTCTCAGATTCTCCTCTGCTGTTTTTGTATTTTCTGACATGACACATGAATCTCCAGTGGCCCTGGAAATCAGACAACCCAGGTGCAACACTAATATCCTCCCAGTATCCAAACATTTCCTTTAAAAGTAACTGGCACATTGGGGCCCATAAATTAGAGCTGAACGCTGCTCAAGATGTCTGGCTTCCAATAAGACCGTACCCAGAGCAATAAACTTTGACATTGCTGCTTGAAAAATGCCTGCCCTTTTTCATTGTCAAGTGTTACAAATTGATGAAATGAGTTCATCGATGTTCTCTGGTCATTATCTCTCCAGTGGCACTTTGTTTTACAGACAGTGGGAAAAGGGACAGTGCAGATTAGAGGCCCAGGCACAGTTTATCAAACAAAATCTAATATCATCCATAAGAGAGGAATCTGGAAATCAATACTTCATTACTAAATTGTTAGTGGGGATGAAGAGTAATTGTGTGAGTTCAGAGTTGTGTCTCGGCGGCCGGGGCATAGGAAGTTCAATGTCACCCGGGAAGTGATAAGTAAAGGCACTGATGGGAAGAAACATTTCTGTAATGGGGGGTGCTGGAGGAGGGCAGTGGCCTGAGCACAGAACAGACAATAGACACTGGTTTGCCATTGATTGGCTCAGCTATAAAGATGGAATGGTTTAAAGAGCCGGAGTGTGAAAGAGGGGGAGACAGAACGAGAGAGGAAAAGAGAGTTAGAGCGAACACCACCTTCTGAATTTACCCTTGTCTTGTCACCAGTTTTGTGCATTGCGTAAGTCATTTGCATCCTGACAGAGATAAGTGCAAAGATAAAACAGTTCCTCTGCAAAAATGGAAGACCGCTTGATGATGTGGCCTTTACTGTTGGCTGATGGCGTGTCTTTGAAATGGCTTTGTGCTAATGAACATTAATAAATACCTAAGATGATTAATCGTAGTCATTGGCGTATGTTCTGTAATGTTTACAGAACGTCCAGTTATCTGTTAGGTGTGTGATCTTAGCAGAAGCCTCCAGCTCCTCTTTTGTTCGCACAGTGTGTGAGGTCACATCAGTACAATGAGCACATCACCTCCGTGCAGCTCGGCGCAGCCTCATCCCTCTAAAAGCCTGAGTCTGGAGTCCCTCTGACCTGCTCCCCTGCCTCACCATGTTCAGCCATGCAAATCAGAGTGCCTTCAATTTGAACACTCATAAGCTGAACCTGTAGCTTGTGTTTGGGGCCAGTGGGAGCGCGGAGGGGCCACAGCCCTCGATGATGGAGGATAGGCCACTTTTATATTTTGATCAAAGGACAAAAGGTGAGGCATAGGTATAGAAATATTTTGTTCTGTACTAAACAAAATGTGAATTGTTTGGTCTGTCAGTTGGTTCACTACTGACACAGACTCAAAGATCTCAACAACAACTGGATGGATTTCCATGAAATTTTAAATAATCCCCAGATGATTAATCACAATGATTAGTAATCATGATCCCCTCACCTTTTAGCTAGCACCACCGTCATTTTGAAATTTTTGTTTTGTGTGAAACGTCTTGCTGTTAGATAGACAGCTAACAACTGTTAGATAGATTGCTGTGAAATTTGCTAAACATGTTCAAGATCCCTAGAGGATAAATTCTGATTACCTTTGATGATCTCCTGCAAAATTAATGGAGGTCTCATCACCCTCAGCTGGTTTTTGTGCTAATTAGCAAATGTTAGCATGTTAGTGGTCTAAACTATGCACCATTGTGAGCATGTTAGCATTTAGCTCAAATCAATGTGAACTTCCCTTTTAGCTCTTTTTGTGTCTCCACCAACTGCTAAGAGAACTGTCTGGCTTTTTAGCTGCTAAATGCTCCACTAAGTTCACAAGCTAGTTTCTAACATCGTCTATCTGTTTTTTGGTTGTGAGCAAGAAGCAATAGGTGTTTTTTTTTTTTTTTTAGAGCTTTTCCCACTGAAAAGGTTTTCTTATTGTATATGGAAACAATGCTGATTAGATTGTTGACAGTGCACCACAACAAGCTGCGGGCCATGAAGCCAAAACAATTAGCTTAAAGACATTAAAACTTTGTCATTTGATCCATTGTTAATACAAAAATATTGGTCAAAGCACTGATTATAAGGGAGTGCAGAGCAGTAAAACTAAATGTTAGGCAGAGAGTCTCACAGTGTATTCTTACACTTTTCATCTTACTTATGTGTAAATATCCACCACAGTAGATTGTACAGATGGAGTGCTTTTCTAATTAACAAAAACACCACCTCGCTTACACATCAAAACTAGTGCCGGTAGTGATATAACAAGCTGCTCGGATCCACATACTCTCATTTCATAACATGTTTGAATGTTCAGCAAGTATACTGCTCCATTTAAAAAGAGCCTTTCCCTGTTGTTGACAGAGATAAACATTTTTTTATTGCAAAGCTTTGACGTCGGTGAAGCGAAGTTGACAGTCCAGTAACAGGGGCCGTTTGCTAATGATTTTTGAGCAGCCCCCAACTGAGTCCTAAATGTCTGCAATATCCATAAACAACTCTATACTGTCCAATTAGGCAGACAGAGATGTACTGGGCTGTCAGACAGATTTGCATGGCTAAGCACCTGAGATCCAGAGGATGATGAGGGGGATGGTTCACCGGCCAGGGAGAGAATGTGCACAATGGATGACTTTCATTACAGCATTACCGCATTACATACACACTCATCCAATTACTGCCTGGATTAATTGATCATCGTACCTTTCTTTTCCCAGCACCAGAGCAGGAGCTGGTGTGTTTTTCTCCCTTCTGTACCAACTACACGACCCGCTGCTTTCATTCCTTCTGCTCTATAGCTCCTGTCCCAGGTTTACAGCCACAGCTCTTCATAAAAAGTTTGAGGGGACATTTTGAGAAGGGAGGGGGGTTTTGTTAGAGAAAACCGTCGTCGGCCACCACTGTGAGGACGGCCATTTGCAGGATCGCATACATTGGGAATAATTAGAATTTATGTGTGCTCGTCAATCCCGCCTCATCCTCTTCTCTGCTGTAGACCCATCAGTGGTCAGAAGGGTTCACCGGAGCATGACTCATCCCTGAGTGCGTTTGATCAGAATGAATTATGCCTTTTAGATTCATTATGGCACTTTATTTCTCCTCTCTGTCCTCCTCCCTTGTCCGTTCAGCACCGGGAATGAAACGTACAAGACAGGCTACATATTTTATTGTATGCATGCTGTCATGCACGCACAGTTAAGGATAAGAGGTAGGCAGTGGTGCTATAGTCTGGCTACCCAATATAATACACTTCACTAAACACAGTTTTATAAGAGACAGTGCAAAGTGTGTTAGAGAAAACAGCCACAAAACATGAATGTTCCACAATATCTATAATTTCAGTGCACAGGCCTCAAACCTCATGGCACGGAAACAGATTTGTCGCAGCCATCTTGCAGATAATTTGAAAAAAAAAGCACGACTGGAAGACTTCAAACGTGGCATCGCGAAAGCACTTTAATATGACAAAAATCTAATTGAACTCACGCTGTTTAGTGTACAGGACTATGACAAGTGCTAATGGGATCATTTAAGATAATTTAAAATACAAACGAGTCTTCGCTTTCTGTTCATTAATTACTGCTAATTATACGAACAGCTAGCCTTGGCGGGGCAGTGCATTTGGCTGTCTCTGAGTCGGGAACATCAGGTCTGAACGAGAGGATGTCCCATTTCCCTCCTGGATGACTGGCTGAAAATGTGCGGTGGTGATACAATGAATAAACATCACTGTGCTAGAAACAATGGCTTCATTCATGAATGAGTCTTTGTCTTTTTACTTGCTTAACTTATCTTACTTTACTTGATGGGGCTCTCATGTTTTATTCTTTTATTTTGTAAATTTTTTTTTGCATACTGAAGTTGTTTTTCTTGACTACTTTTACCTTGTGTTTTTGTAACCTTGTTTTGAAAAGTGCTATATGAATGAAATTTTCTATTTTTCATTCTGTGAATTGCAACAAAGAAGTATGAATTATCTGGAGATATTTGGATATTTAATGAACATTATTTTATTTTAAATATATATAATCCTTTCTTTTAGGCCTCTGTAGTTCACAACTGTCCATTTTCTAAAATGTAGAACAGCATTTGAGATTTCATGGAAATAAGTCCACAACATCATTTAGTGCAAGCAGATTGCATCAACTCATTTCTGCATTTTTAATTGTTTTTTTTTTTTTGTTTTTTTTTTCTGTGCCCCCATTCCCCTTCAGGGAAAGAGCCCAGTCTAACAGAAAGGTTAGTAATCTCTGATGCAAGCAAGCTGTTAGATTTCAGATCATGTCAAGTCCTTCTCTGTTAGCGTTTCCAGCCTGGTTAATAATGTAGTTACCTATCCTCGTCCATTTATGCATGCCAACATTACCTATCCAGTTTTTTTTTTAACTGGTATCTGAAATAATTACCACTACCGAGTGGTCAATCTTTTTTTAACTGTTGTTTTCAGCCTGTGTTCAGAGCTTCATCAGTAATCAAGGGTTAATTTCACACCTCAGTGGATTGCCTGCCTTAATCTCTATTCAGTGTAATTAAATCTGTCCAATAAAGTGAGCTCTTTTCCTCTTTGTTCTCTCCCATCTCCTGCTCTTTTTTTTTATTGTTTTACACCCATCACATCTCATCGTCTGAACTACAGGCCATCCAGCCTCGTTTGACAGGCAGAATCTATCCCTAAAATTAAAACATTCCTGACCGAGATTGTAAGAGGGAAAGCGGGGGAGGGAGAGGGAGGGAGAGAAAGGGGGAGTTTGCTGAGCTCGGGAGAGGAAAAGGAAAGGGAAGGGAAGCTGACGCATCCAGTGTCTATTTTACTTTCCTTTTTTTTTTTCTCATTTCAGCAGGATGGAATGTGAAGATTTGACCCTGTCAATCAGGTCTCTTGACAAGTTTAATCACGGTGTGCCCTCCGCAAAATCATGGCTAAATAGGAATGCAAATAATAGAGCGCTGGGGCCTCTTATAAATGGTAATCAAGAGGACTAATCAACTGACAGGTCCACAGATCTGGCTTGCTCAAGGAGTCACTCAAACTTCTTCTGTTTTTTCTATATTTAAACCCTCAAACATTTTTTACAACATGAAAATGAGGAAAAATTAAGGAACGTTTACATTTTTTAACAACTGCATGCATGTATGTAACAGTTATTGTGTTCCTGACTATGTGTTTTTTTTGTTCTAACTTTTTCCCTCTGCAGAATATGAGACAAAAGGTTATATTTAAGCCTTGTAAAGGGTATCTTTCTTTTCAAGAGAGACCAGCAGCAGATTTCTGAACAATGTAAATGAGTCTTGCCAATCCACTTCTCTGTGATCTGCCACAAAAGTCAAGGGCTCCATGAAGACTTTGAAATGTTGATTCGGTTGAGTGTGGTGACTTCCCTTTGCACCTTTAAAAATACAACTGATCTAAGTTTTATGTGCGCTTGAAAGTTGTGAAGGTTGCCTCTCTCTCCCCAATTGTCAAGATGTCAAAGCTAAATATGAAATTCTGTCTTGCCATGACTGCATCAAGAGTCAGGGCATTTTTTTTCCTTTTAAGTCCATAAGATCAGACACGTGGTACAAATCCCACTACTTTGCCATAAGCATGTCTATTGGGCTGAATCCATCACATCTAAAATCATCCAAATAAATCAATTAATCACTTAGAATTTCATCTTTAATTTGCACGACACAAGTAGAATAGGGATCCAAATCCAGAGATATCCTTTGTGAAATACTGCCGTTGCTTTATGTTTCTGAATCTTTAATTCATGTATTTAGAAAACCTTTCATTCAGAAGGGGTAAATTGGATTTACCTCGCCATAATTATACATGATTTTAGATGGTTTGGTTTGTCACTGGGAATAAAAGGGGTTATATGGCACGTCAGCTGGATCTAACGTTTTAAAGACTTACACTTCTCCGCTCGCTAATGATGGTTTACAGGCCAATTCTCTGGGGGCAGTCTGAGTGCTTCCAAGATATCACATCTTCACAGGCAATCCACATAACTTAGTCTGGCAATGCCAAAGGGAGGTTTAAAGACAAGCCAAAAGCGTGAGTAAGAGACGTGTCAGAAAACAGCACCATATATAAATCTGTGCAAACAAAACATTAGAAGATCAAATCCTCTTTCACCTTCTCGCTCTTGCTCCAGCTCATTTCTCTGAATTACAAAATTAACCACTAATGGGAATTTTTGAGGCTTCATTGTAAATCCGGTGCCTTTGATTTTCTTTCTTGGATTCATGTTCATCCACCGAGGCACACCCATGCGTCGCACTGGCATGTCATATAACATGAAAAAAACCTCATCAGTGATATTCACCCTGTGTTGGATTACAGTCCAGTAACATTGAGCCGCCTACCTCACCTGCAGAGGAAGATCAACATCCAAACAATGGAGCAGCCAAGACCAGACATCATTAGGCTTCTTAACACCTCACAAGACACAGACAGACTGACATCCAGCCAATTTGGCCATGAGCTGAGATAGCTACTAGTAGTCTGCAACCTCACTATGGACTAATGATGGTCTAAGCCTGTCTTGGCCCTTCACAGGCTTATTTGATCAGGTACAGTAGAGATCCAGTGTGACGTGAAGTTCACTATACATTCAGCAGTATTTACCTGTTTGAATCGCAAGACTTTGGCAGATGATCAACAGAAGTGTTATTCAAACTGATGTATATCAGCTTTACGATACAGCACCTGCCACCTGACACTCTATGTTCTGTCTATGTATTAAAATTAAGAGAGCGGGAGAAGGCCGGACAGAACGATAAACAGAGCCGATAAACAAAGACGCATGCTGATGTGTCACATAATTAATATTCCAGAAAAGACACATAAAGAAAGAATGTGCCATCATTAGGTTATGAGCTTAACTATACTGTTCATTTTGATTAAAAACAAATAGCAGAGCTTGTTTGTCACCGAGCAGACCATCTACTCAGGACTGCAGACAGCTGGATGGATGGTATGAAGGCAAATATAAGGAGGAAGGATGCACGGTATTTATAGCATCCAGATAACACTAGGTTGGAAATTGACAGGCCCACCTAATGATGCTCCTCAAAGTGGCATGGATGCAGACGAGTGGACCTCTTCAAATGGGAGGCCAATCCCTGCTGACACAGGGGATAATAGCCCAGCATTGAGCCCATTGTCTGGGCACCCCACACCATGGCATTTGGAACTGAGCGGCCCCTGTTCCTGTGGACAAATGATCCACACTCTGCCAGGGGATGTCAGCCATCATGTCTCTCAGTCAGTCCGTTCACATGAGAGATGATGGCAGAGGCCACTTTCTCTTAACCTTATTAGGTTATGAATAATTAGCCCTGTGGCAACAAATAGGACAAGTATCTATCTATCTTTCTATTGGACCGTGATTTGAACCACAATTTCAAAAATGGAACAATTTTGTGAAAAAAAAAAGGAACAATAACTGTTAATGCTCTGGATCAGTTTTTACATTTTACAGAAGGAGGCCGAGATGCAAACTTACCACTAATTTGCAACAGCAACTACAATTTGGAAGAAAGTTCTGTTTTTATCAGCATCATGTGGAAGCATTGTCAATAAATGGTGTTAAATGTGTCCAAACTAAACATATTAGCAAAAATATTCACTAGTAACATATCACATTTGTTTTTCTTGAGATATCCACTCAGAGCAGCTAAAGCGGCAAGAGTTTTTTACACAGCACTTGGTTACGGTTAAGGAAAGAATTTTTGAGTTGACTTTATATGGATAAAAGTACAAGATAAAATGTGATTGATTTACCTGATTTAACATTTAACCAAAACCACAATCTTTCCCTGACATTAACTAAAGTCCTTTTGTTGCCTGAATCTGACCACATGCCGGACGACTCCAGTGTCAAAGTCCTGCGCTTCATGGTTCCACCGCCCACCCACTCCACCTCTCTGTGACTTCTGTGCTGAATGAAAACTTAGCTCTTCCGCCACTCAGAGAGACCACTTGTACAACAATGTAATAAGGAAAGAAAATGCATAGTTTTATAAATGTAATTTCTGGGAGGTTTGCATGATGAATGTGACATTGGTCTGAAGTGATCATGAAAAGAAATGAGAAAGCTATTGATGAAAATCTGAAAAAGCTCTCTTGGCCATTTTGTGTGCACTTTTAACTCCAGCTCGTCATTTTTCTACTGTCAAGTCTCCAGAGTGCGAGTATGGGAACATGAGGTAAAAATAACAGCTGTGCAACATCAGCCAGGCTTTGTATCCTGCACTGCACAACTCATCTGGTGAACACTGATGAAAACTCAACCTCGCCAAACGTCTAATTAATCAAACTTAAAACTATCTACACCCCTGTGTTTTCAGCCTATAGCTGCTTTAGCTGCTGTCAGTTTCCATTCACAGTGTCACACAATCACCTGGATTAATCTGACACTGAAGAAAAAGTCTGAATGTGATTATTATGAGCCAATAATAATCAGAATATTACTGCAAATTCAATTCAATACGTTATTGTCATTGTTTTAAATAACACATATAAATAACAAATAATTTGGATGATGACTGTATTTGTTCAGAGCTCATTATCTGTCCATATGTAAACAATCCAGTTCTTTACACCCCTGAAATCAATCAGTCTATCTATCTATCTATCTATCTATCTATCTATCTATCTATCTATCTATCTATCTATCTATCTATCTATCTATCT
>JBBMJY010000012.1:22095218-22142718 GCA_037833715.1 Toxotes lorentzi
TGTCTGTCTGTCTGTCTGTCTGTCTGTCTGTCTGTCTGTCTGTCTGTCTATCTATCTATCTATCTATCTATCTATCTCACCCCAGATCTGTGTTATAATTGCGAGTAAACAAAAGAAACACTCTACAGTCATTATAAACCCACCCACAGCTGCCACTGGGACCTCCATTAAGCCCAGTGTTCCTGAGATGCTCTGGTCTTATCTGATTCATCAACAAGACGTTGGCTGGCATGATTTATCTATGCCACTTACTTGTTTTCATTTTGCCCGGGGGCTGCTGCCAGCATCAGGGGCTTCTTTTTACAATGTGACAGCTCCATCTCAAGAGAAAAGACTCCCCATGCAAAAACAGTGCATCAAAACAAATAAGGCCCGAGCCACTTAAGAGAAGTGGCTGCGTTCAGGACCCATTTTCTCTACATGTCAACCAAATGATGCAATGGCACGCACAAATCTGCATTACTTCTGTGCTTATGCCTTTTGTCTGGAAATTCCATGTATGAGACTAAAAATAGGGTTTGAATACAAACATACTTTGGGATGCATTTGTTGTTGCTTTTTATTTAGAACATGAACTTGACCTCAAAATTATGTGTAATGATATTTTTTATTGATTATCTGTATTTTCTCTCTCTCTCTGCAGGTTTCCATTCACCCATCGCCATTGTGAGAATTCTCAACCTCCTGGTTTACATCTCCCTTCCCCTTCTCTTCTCCCCAAATCTACAGGCAACGGGACGCTCTTGTACATTAAATAAGAACTGTCACCCTGGGCAACTTGCAGCAATGAAGCATTTATTCTGCCTCACATTTCCTGGCACTTAGAATTATTTCCTTCATGCCTGATAACCAAATTACAATATGGCAGGTCTCCGCGGAGCCACAGGATTGTTAGTGCCAGCTCACAACATACTTTCAACTGATGTGGCATTTCATGTACAGCTGCCAATCAAAGCCAGCAGAAGGGAGAGATGTAAATGAGGGCGGGCCCGACGGTGTTCAATTACTGCTCTGAGCTCTGCATAATCCCCCTTCCCACTGACTGACTGACTGACAGCTCCACATTCCTCCTCATCCCCAGCTTTCTCCCCTAATTTCACTACCTAGGTTTTGCTTCATACTGGGACATAGAATCAGACATTGGAGCGAATTCCTGTCATTTCTGTTTCCATTTAGAATCGTGCAAAAAAAAAAAAAAAGAATGGATTATTTGACATCTGAAGGACTGTGAGGGAACTGCACGTGTATTAAGAAAGTAAATTATTGCTTACTACAAATTTCCTACAATTTGTGACCCAAAGCTCAAAGCCAGACAAAGTCTCCTATAGGGTATGTCAGTGTCTTTTCCACTGTTGAATATAATTTTCTCTCTTTCCCATTATAAAAAAATGAGAATTTCAACAGCTGAGTGGGCTGAGATACTCTTAGCTGCCTACTCAGCATCAACCTTTGGTAAATACTCAGATTAAAAAATCCATGAATAGCACTGGTATCTTTTGCTCTTTCTGTCATAAAGACGCCTTTAGATTCCTCTTAATCCCCGTGTTAAAGGTACGCCAGCTTAAGCAATGTTCTGCTTGTGACTGAGAAATGATGCCATTAGACCTGCAGGATTCAAAATGCTGTGTTTTGTACAGGAGCCCTTTAATGCCACAATGTATCATCGGATATAATTCTATATGGCTCGCCTGGCTTCATTTAATTTTAAAATATCAAATTGTTTTTCTCCACAGTCACCTGATTTTGTCTGCCGTCGTCTTCGTCATTCTCCCTTCTCATCTGTCTAAAACTGGCACTTTTGTTGCATTCCGAGAGGTTGATAAATCAATCCATCAAAAAATTCTTTGCGGTGAAACTCAATCAAGAAAGGTCATGTCGGCGGGAAAAGAACAGATTAAATTAGCATTGAATTAGACATGGAAAGTGAGCTCTGTCAAAACCATCACTGTGCTCAGCACAATTAGAATATGTTAATTATGCATTTCATTAAGGGGCCTCAGCGCTCTTTGAATGTGAGATGAAATGTCACTGGTGTAGGCAGCCGAAAAATGGAAGATTGCCAGGCACAACTTTCTTTGTGCAATGTGTGACACCTTCATTAACATCAGGGATTGCTAGTCTGATTAGACTTTTTGTATTAGTTTAAGCCTTTAGGCTTTCAAATGCTATGCCTTTTTTCTCCATTTTGATGTGGCAGCTAAGACCCTTCTCCATTTCCAAGCAGATATTGTCTATGGTTCAATTCTTTGTTTAAATTCTCCAACATAATGCCATGACATTGGACGTAACATCTCATTGTCTTTGCGCACATGACGGCATTTACCACGTCTTTGTTTCACATAATCTTGGGTCACTTTCAGCAGTGCCAGGCTTAAAGAGCCAAATTCCCACACTTGTGCAGGACAGTGAGTGTGGCCTTTACATTAACTGTGGATGGTTCGAATTTTCCGTTTCAGCTTGAAAACATCAGTATTGTCATTTTGAAATTATGTGAAAGCAATTTGATAGATAGACAGACAGACAGACAGACGTGGGTACTTACAGCAAAACACGTGTGGCTCTTCATCACGGCAGGACGGCCTCATTTCTCGGCACCAGTGATTAACTCCTCAGTGAACTCGGGAATATCCCACACATGGCGTAATGCTCAGGTCATCATATTGTGCTCTGTGGCAATCACACGGAGAACAGATGATAGGTAAGTCAAAGTTGGACCGCAGCAGCAGCAGCTTACATTACAGATCAGCCAACTTTTAAAACTTCATTAAAACAAAATGAAAGCACTTCCCGGCACACTTAAATTAAATCAAAATGCTTTGGGAAGAGATGATGAAAGCCAGAAGTGGGAGCTGCCTGACAATTTCTGCGCTCACATACTTTCATGACATAAGATGATTCTTGTGCTGAAAGTGAATCGTAGGAACGATTGTCTCTGGAAGACCCCATCTCACAGATGTAATATAGATGTCGTGAATGAGTGACTACCTGCTGGTCTGTCTTTGTACCCATAACTAAGAATATACACTACCTGTAGAATTGAGCTCCCATCTCAGTAGCTACACCATGAGATTGCCTTCTTATGCCAACCACATGAGGGTTACAGAGGTGAGACTGTAGATGGGATCAATTTTTTTATGTCTTTATGGTTTTCTGTATAGCGGTCATTAATGTAAAATCAATCACTGCTAGGATATTATATTTTAATCACAAGATTTCCTTTTTTATCAAGGACTTTAACTCGGAGAACATCTTCTGCAGAGCCCTTAATCTTTGCCTGAAAGGATGTATTAGAGTGTGCGACGGTTCATATTTTCTGTGGCTACTCTTCACTTTATCCACCTCGCACGGTCAGCATTACGGTTCACATGAGAGATGGTTCAGAAACATCCACAAGGATGAGGGTCCTGTAAACGATGGAGTCGGATCATTCACTGTCTCTGCTTCGTTTGAGGCTTTGGTTTATGGCGATCATGGGGTTACACTTGAAGCCTCTGACATGTGCAGGACTGAGTGCTCAGGTGGGAGAAATTCAGTACCTTCCCAGGTTTGCCACAGGTGTGCCATTTGCCTTTCTTGTCTCGCTGTCAAGCATTTGTCACATTAAAACCTCAGCAGCTCTGACAGTTGCACTCCTAAGAGAAGTGGAGTAATTAAAATGTATCAATCACTTGTTTTAGCATGTGAGGCTGTTTGATCTCTTACGGACGACAATAACGAAACGAACAATGAAAGCGTCATGTTAGAAAATAATCTACTTACGGAGGCAGAACTGCAGGGAAGCACTCGATCAAAAGTGAAAAATGGAAGTCCGTGTCCAAGGCCTAAATGTATTCCATGGCCGGAGAATGAACTTGCTGCCCATGTGACACATGATTTACACAGGAAAAGGCCTGTGACTCTCTACAATGATAGATCTATGCCTAAGTCTGCCTGGGCTCACTCTATGACATATAATCCTTCTCTTTTAAGTTGTAAGATAGAGATAGATAACAAAATGCTGTATTGATTTCCCTGTCTGCACAGTGGCTGGGTTTTTAAGACTGCACATGTCCATGTCTGAATCTTGACCACAGTGACAACTGTCTCTGCAGCTCATACTATCACTGTTGCTTGAATTTGCATCATTAGATGAATTTAGCCGCTCTGATATCCAGTGCACGTTCTGCATAAAAATGACATTAAATAAACACCTCAGTGTCCTGTAAGTTATCTGATGTCTTCGTTTCCTTTACAGAGCTATTTAACCGTAGACAGCTGCAATATTTTCTATATGTTACAGCATGCTCAGCATGCAGACGTACATCGGCTTTCGCCAGCGTAATTTTGTTTTCCTCTGATCATGGAGCTGCTACTGTGGCTGCTATTCACGCTTGGAGAGGTAGCTTTTTCATAAGTTCAGAAGCGGTTATGAATTTGTGGCATTAGTTCACACATGAGGCCGGAGAGGACTTTTCTCAAAATGGGTCATTTGTTTTGGTGAAGTCAGAAAGACTGACAAGGGTTCTTAATATGGCTTAGTTAATGTAATACTGTGTCCTAAAAAGGCCTTAAAGTGGCCTTTACGCCAATAAGGGCAACAATGAGTGAGGTCAATTCACTGTTTTCACAAAAACACAGTGAAGCTACACACAGTGTGTCACACAAACAAAAATATGGGAAAAACAGAGCTTTCAGTGTCTACCCCATCTGACATTTTTGAAACATGCCTGCCTTTTATCCATGACTCTTAAAATGTCAATAAGGACAAAAATAATATTTTTCCACTAAACAATGTGTAACATTATGTTCATATTAGAATATAAACTGTGTGTTTGCCAAGTGGGTTGATTTACCAAAGAATATTGTTCAGTCATCGGGAATCTCACTGTGTTTGTTGAACATAAGACACCAGTGTAATGTTTTAGATTAAAGCTGACGATCTACAGTGAAATTATTTTGTTGATCTGGGCTGATACTTACTTACCTGGCACCTGTACTGGTTCATAAGACAAGGGGTACATAAGAGGTTAGGAAATGAGGGGGTAACAACTTTGTGTTTAAGACAGATTTAGAAATAAATTTCATTTTTTCAATCACAAAGTACCGATTCAAAAATTAGAGGCTATGATGATATTGTTTTAATTTTTTCGGACCTCATGGCAATTCTGCCTTATGTCATAAAAACATGGTGTGTTAGATTGATGGGAGATTTAGTGCCAGGCCCTGTGTTTCCTCTGTCTGAGACAGTGTCCTCATCTGCGGCTGGAAAAGTGAGTTGCAGCAGCATGTCATGTCACATTAACACAACCTGATTGTCATTCCTCATTTAATTGGAGCTATATCAGAAAAAATACAAAACAAACATGTCTAAACATATTCAAGCTCTTATGGGTCATTAGACAACGTTCAGTCGTTTTTGGCTGGGTGGTGCGGGGTGTGTGTGTTTGTTTTTTTTCTTATTTGTTCTTGTTTTATTTTGCTGGAGGCCCATAGACCCAGGCTCTGTTTATAGACTGAGAGGAATAGCTTAAATCTGCTGGCGTCAATGCTGATTCATGTCAAACTGAGTGACAGGTGACCCGAGAGCCGGCAGCCAGACAGTGAGACGGATTACAAGTGAGCAAAACGCCAACAACCTCTGGCCTGCTGTGGGGCAACAGATGACAGCAGAGGAGGGCAAGAGGTGGAGAGCTCTGTACTCAACACCCCCCACCCCCCTTCCAACCATCCATCCATCAACCCATCCCCCTCCTGGCCACTATCCACTCAGGCTGACTGATAGACAAGGGAAAATGAGAACATTCAGTTGTTAAAATAATATGGCTCTGTCAGGTATTCTGGTCATATGTTACCGATTTAGTGTTTTACTATTCAGGTGTCATTGCTCCTGTGACTATGCTTTGTCCGCTTAGGGTTAAAATCCAAATTATGTCAAGTGATGCTGTTGCAGTAAATGTACAAAGCAGCTGTTTCATTGTTTCTTATGTGGTAGTAGCAGCGGTAATTACATCGAAGCCTAGCACAAGCGAGGAATAAGTGTTTCTGGCTTTAGGGCCAACAAGGCTGCAAGTCAGGAAGTTATCTATTAATAGGAAGGTGTGAACAGTCCATGGTCCTCATGAAAAAGTGAACAAAAAAAGAAAAAAAAGAGGGGAAAGGAAAATGCTTCAGCCTACACATTTATAACGGCAAAAAGAAAGCACTCGTGTGCTCTTGTTGACTGCGGGCTGCAACAGAGCCAACAAACCCTGAATTCTCCTGACAGTATCTGAGGGGTCCAAATCCAATCTCATCCAGTTCTGGTTGTTGGTTTACAGCGAAGATGACCTTGTACAGTGCTGACAGTCAACTTCTTTCCAGGCTCCTTCCTTGGGTTTTTATAATTGTTATACCTCACTGTGCTATGAAGTTAAAAAAAAGAAGAAAACAGAGAGTATTGATGTTTGGATGTGTAACCCTAACCCGATTCAAAACCTTCATGTTCAATAATGTGTAATAAAAATACATCCTGAAAAAAAATTATACTTTTAAAACAAAGTAATAGCCATGACCCAAAGAATGTCCCCTTCTGGGCCGATCAGCGACAAATGTGCCACTTTATTTTGAAATGTAATTTCCCCTTGGACCAATCAGCGTAATTCTGAAAGCCAGAAAGCAGCGGCGAGATGCATCATTTTTCCAAGTTTTGTCAAAGTGACATCAGTCATGTCTGATGTTGTGTGTTTGACACATAAATGAGCAAACAGATGTTGCACAGCTCCTTCTCGGGCTCGTCTGTGTAATTCTGAAAATCTGAAAACACAGCTGTGAGTTTCATCATTTTTCTAAGTTTCAGCAGAATCCAACCAGTAAGCAAACACTGTGCTGCAACAGAAGGTTATGATAAACCTACTCTATGCTAACGGGCCAGAACCAGACAACAAACAGACAATGTTAGCAACTAGCTGGAGAACACGTGGAGCATTTAGCAGCTAAAGAACCAGATATTTCCCTCAGGAGGTGATAGAGACCGAAAACTACAAATAAATGCTAATGTTTGTCTCCGCTGAATGTGCATCTGAACAGCACGTCCTTAGCTAGCATAGCAACCCTGGCTAATATTCTAACAAGCTAATGTTGGTGGTGGAACCAATCTGACAAATGAGAAAACAACTGCAACTTTTGGGGCTGTAGGAAAGAATTAGTGACAATAAACATGTCTTATTATGGTCTGCTCATGATCCTCAGCAGCTATGCTAAAGCTCCTGACCTCATACAGAACGTATGAATCACTATCCAACATACTTGACACCAGTCTTCCAGTGTGAGTGGTCAGACGAGCCTAATTCTCACTGTGGTGAGTGAGTGCCTGGTCTTACAGAAAGCTGTGGTCAACTGCTATCTTGTTCCTCTTGGCACTGGCTGTTTAGTTCAGTTTATCTTTGAAGAACATTTAAAGCCCCCTTGTCACACACTGGCACTCTGTGGTATCACACACTCAGGAAAAATGGGTTTCTGTTGGCTAGAATCTGACAAAAACTGACTGTTCTCCAGATATAAGTCTCTATGGTTCCTGTTAGGATATATTTTGCCTGTCCACACATCACAGGATGCAGCTGATGTGCTCATGATTATGAACTTCTTAACAACACGATCATCTGGACCAGCAGCATAAACCATAACGATTTCACGATTTTTCATTAATGTTCCTCAGAGTTCTCCATACTTCTTATTTTATTCCCCATGGATCGTGATGTTTTCGGAAGCCTGTCTTTGAAAACTTTTTACAGTGTCATTTCTAAAGCTTCATTTTTTTAGCCCACTGTAAACAACAACTGAGTGAACTGAAATTTTTATAATTTCCCAAAGTTATTTCATCAGTACTTTTTCTACATGTCCTATTGGTTCTCTGTCTCTACCTGGTAATTGTTTAATATTTACTGGATAATTTAAAAAGTTCTTACTTACTGTAAGTGCAATTGATTTCTAGGTCACTCCTAATTGCAAATTTGTTATCACTTATTGGCTGCGATTACTGATCTGGTTTTCAGACTGGAAAGACAAATTAGGTTTAAGATCCGAAAATCTGACTATTTTTACATTCCTCTTGGTTGGACCTTTACTTGGACAATTAAAAACAGGAAACTGCCACAGCTCAGAAAATGCAGTTGAATTGACATTAATTTCATTATCTATCCTGTGTGTGTGTTTTCCATCAGTGTTTTTTCATTTCTGTCCTTGTGGCAGCAACACTTCTCTGAGTTTCCAAACATAACTCCTACGCAACTCCATGCTAAAGGTTCAGAGGCAAAATATTAATTGAAAATAAATATCAAATGCGAATGCAAAAGTCAAACAACTGAATAATCCAGTGAATCAAATTGATGTCCATTATTCATCTGTCACAAGATCCAAATATGTTCGAGCATGTTTCCAGGTACAATCCTTATTTACCGCTCATCCATAGATCAGTCAGAGCACAGGCCTGTTACACATATTAAAGCATCCTAATAAGCGCAGGTGTCACCCCCGTCTCTGGTGTCTGGCCATTTGCTTTTGCTCTGTGAGTCCAGAGATGCTTGGGAGACACAAGCAGCCAGTCGACAAGAATTAGAGCAGCATCCATGATTGTGCTGACGTCTGCAAGGGGCTAGGCTGGAGATTAAGCCCAATAAAAATGTGTGATTTGTTGCTTTCATATTTGGAAGATGTCAGCTTCAATTTGAGCTAGCATGCTGCCTTGAGGCGGGCTGGGTGACAAATATGAAGGATGCACTGATGAACTGCTGGCAATCAAGTGTTAGTTCTCTCATCCAGTATATGATGGCAATGAAAACCTCCACACAGTGTTACACAGAGGTTTTGCCACAGCTAATGGTATCATTAAAAAAAAAAAAAGTCATATATCAGCTAAAATAGAAGGAGAATTGATTTATTTATTCATCTTTTGTTCACTCATTTTGTTATGAATCAATTATTCATTTATGCTTCTGCTAAAGGTTTCTACTGCTACAGGAAAAAATGTGAAGCTTCACTCTGACATGTAGTCTACATACAATATAACATGCCCAATTTGAAAACACCTTTTTTTAGTATATTTTGCATTTATAAGCAGTATCACAAACATTAATAAACAGTATAATGTTAGTTGTATGGATATGGGTCGGCTGAGAAAATTTTGTTTTATTACATTAATAATCACTATATCTACTTACAACTATACAACATTTATTAATGGTTTGCTGCTTATAAATCCTAAATTTGGAGATGTAAAGTAAACTTTTGACTAAAACGTTGAATTTTAGATAAAAAATGTTAATGAAATCTAAATAAAAATAAAATAATTAATCAATTACTTTGAAATACGCTCCTTCAGCTGGAGCCTGGCTCACTGGCAAAACCTCAAAAGTTCTAAAACTAATCAATAGCTCTTTTCAAAGCAAGGCAGTTGTGAATATCTGTAATTATTAAGCGAATTACCAGCGAATATCTAAAAGACAGAAAAAAATGGGTGGGGAGGGGATAATTAAAAAGCCAAACGTGCGAAGGGTTAGGATCGTCAGGAGCAAGGATTGACTGACTGTTTAAGATTCTGGAAGTTTGAAAATACCTCATGCATTATGACTGAAGCGCTACCCCGAGTTCCCTGAGTTTAATCCTTTTTGCAAGTGCTTCATCAACCTTCAGCTTTTTTGACAAGACAGAAGTTTCAGCATGTATGATTAATAAGATACAAATGTGCAACTGATATTTGATAAATGACTTTGGTTTCATATTCATGATGTACAATGAATATGCAGCACCAGGGGCTTAGGCCTACTTGATTGATCAAATGTATTCCATTCATCACTTATTTTTGCTTAATTAGCATATTTGAAGCAACACCATTAACAGTGGAGGACTATGGGCTATTTGGAAGATATGATGTATGTTAGAGAGCACACATACATGCATTCTTCTTTGTCTTGTAGAGCTCACAATCTCAGGAGGAAGAATTCATTATAAATCCGATTTTACAGCTTATTATTTACCAAAAAAAAAAAAAAAAAGCAAAGCTACAGCGTTTAGATACATCATTTTTTTCCCACTACTTTTGTATTCAAAGTATGTGGTCGACCACATTTGAACATAATATCATGTCAGTGTATCTGCAACAGTACAATGCAGATAAAAGGACAATGAAATGTTCTGATATGTGTGTGAAAAGGAACAGAGAGATGTAATGTTCTTTCTGGGATATTTCTCAGAGGGACGTAATAACCTGAGGACTTTGGGGAGAATAAATGGGAGAAAAGGGAGTTAGGATGTGGGTCATTATAGCTATAAGTTCTAAAGCCCTTCATTAAACACATGAGCTAGTCATTACCCTGCTGCTGTGTGATGAACATTTTGAACCCTCCTCCACCCCCCCACTCCACCCCCCCCACTCCTCCTCCTCCGGTTTACAGGCCAGATGATGCAGAGAATCCATGCTTGTCTGGCACAGGGCGAAGCAAAGTCAGGCACAGTGTAAATGTTTTGTGTGAATCCAAGCAGGCAATTCTGATGCACATTTGCCCTATTACAGCACATCAGCATCAGGGAGACGCACACTAGTGCAAGCAAGGAGCGTACACTTATCATTATTTGATAGCATGTTTAATGACAGATTGACAAAGGATTTGCAAATGCGAGCTGGCGTCAATTTTGCTAAGGTCGGGTTTCACTGCGTCTGCAATGCAAGTGTACTTATGTGCATAATTTGATTTTTCAACTAAGCTATTAGAACTGTTTTAGAAAGTAACGCCAAGCTGGAAAAAAAGTAAGGTCTTCTGATGTTTTGAGTCAGACAGTGAGACGTTTCTGAAGCTTTAACACATTTCAAAAGAATTTTGCAGTGAGACGTTGGTAAAATCAATGAATTTTTACAGCGAAAATAATAAATTCTATATGTGTGGGCTATAGGTTTTGATTGGCTGCACTACATTTAGAGTAATTTCTTTTAGAGAAAAGGTCTGGGACATGACTGTATCAATTTTAAACTGCATTTTCTCTTGTTAATTTTATTTTTTTCATAAAGGGGAACCATGGATGCAGTCAATCTTTATCACTGCGTCATCTGCCCAGTGCTCTGGCTAATGTTGGGTACTGCAACAAAAAATTTATGTTTGTGTTTTATATGTTTACTTTTTTTATATATATATAGTCTGTGTGTGCCCATGTACGAGCACATTACTGTGCAAAATATTTATCATCATCAAAACCAAGTTTGTGTGTCTGTCTGTGTGTATGTGGGTATTTGTGTAACTACAGAAAACTGACTGTGATCTGTAATTAGCCATGACGTGTTAGATATACGGTGCGATTAAGTGTGTTAATATGCAAACACCCAAAATGAATTAATATAAAGCATCAAAAGAATTATGGGTTTATTTCACTTAATTACCTGAGATGCTTTACCTGAAGTATATCAGTGTTTAATAACTCATGTATTCATATTAGTGAGCATTATGATTATGTGAAAAATGGAAGCAGCTGATACATATTTCGATTTCCACCCACCACATTTTATGCACGTTCAAATGACTGGCGACTGCACGATTAGAGTCACATTAACCTTACAAAGTTTGCACAGCTATATAACATTTTTGTGTACTAATAATAAATCCCACATTGACTTTGACTTATTAGAGCAAATTACGGTCAGAGACAACTAATTTCCTTCTGTGATTGCACTGATGATAGCATTTTTCTTTGGTTAGCCTTGGGCGAATCTCTACTAGGTTGTGCTGAATCCTCAAAATGTACTTGTAGCCCATATATGCTCTGAATAATGATTTGGATTTACACACATAGAGAACTTCTAAACCGGATAAAATAAGCAAAAACAAAATAAATATTCAATAAAAATGATTTAAAAAATCTGTGTAGTAAGTGTCATCTTTTCTTTCTGCAAAGCATCCTGCAGCAGCTTAAGAACAATGCTTGCTTCCATTTAGAATAAGTTGCTCTCCTCTAAAACATAATGGCCCTACAGACAAATCAGAGATCCATCGGCGAAGAAAGGCACTAAATAATTTATAGCTTTAATCTGCTCACTGAGGTGTGTGGTCTTTGACAGTAATTATAAATGCAGGGAGAAATTATAGCTGAATACTTTAACTGCATTAGGAGTCATCTGATGAACAACGTGATTGCCTGCTCATTTCCAACAATAGGGGGCAAGTTGGTGTCACAGCATTCAAATCACCACAGTGCCCATGTGCTTTTTCCCATTTACCATCAAATGTCAGTTGCCTGTTATAAAATAGAGATTTGATGGGTGGAGGTAATTGAGGACTTGATTGCTTGAAAAGAGATGAATTGCATAAAATGTTTATGAATTTAGAAGGCAATTATTTTTAATAGCCTTGAAATAATAGAGCTGGAGGAAATATGTTTAATTGTTATGATACCATCTTGCAGCAACAGCAGCGGCGTTCACAGGAAAGCAATAAAGTCTGACAAGAAGATATATCTTTGAGGTGTATCTAAGAGTCATAGGGTGAAAAAGAGAACGCAGTGTACTGTACAGCATGAGGACGTTGTCCTTTGTCTCACAGAGGTTCTCCAAGGATTTAAAAACTTTTAAGAGACGAGAAAGATATTTAATTTAAATATAACTGGTTCATGCTTTATTTTATTGGTCTGTAATTTATGAATAATTTTGCGATGATTTCTTTACAAGTTTCCAGAAAGACATATGTAATTTGGTTCGAATTACAGGTACAATTGGAATTTCTGTGAAAGAAAGGCTCAATTTAAACCAAAATTTTAACTTTATTCTCCATATATCTTGAATTGTATGTTTGCCTGCAGCAAAATCACATTTTTGCCTGTCTCTAGGATTCACTGGAAATGAATAGTAATATTTCTAAATTTTAAGTGCATTAATTGAACAGTTTCTATTTTCCTTATAATTAATACCAAATGTTTCATTAAACTATTAGGAAATTACCTACTTAATAGTATAATTTGTTGGTATAGTATAAAGCATATATGTTTTGTTCAGTGTGTGTAACACTGGTCTCAGTGAAAATCGTCAAGCTTCTAACTTCATAAGCAAACAATTGAATAAACAAAAAAATACAAGCTGTTATCAAATGTTAACTCTTTATTTGAATAAGTAAAAAAAGGTGCAGGTATCACAGGTATCATCTGTCTTGCTGTTATCCTTGTTGCATGAAACGCACTTTTTTTTCTTCTAAAATATATTTACATGTGAAATATCCTTGTTTCCAAACTGTCTAATTATTTTTGAGTCATGTACAGAATCCGAGTCTAAACTGGTGATTAAACATTTATTAAAGTGCTTTTTTTCTCTCTTCTATCATTGCAACACAAAACATCTTTACATAGCAATACACTGTACAGGTCTGCATGAGTGTTATCATGTGTCGGGCTACCTGTTTTAACAGCTGCACATTTATGCAGGTGTACTGTATCACAGAAGTTGTAAAGTACAATTAGTTCATTATTTTGTCTTTGAAATACAATTGAAACTTGACATATCATACAAATAAATAGTAGTCATAGCCTGGGCTATTGCATGCAAACATCAGCAAGTATGTTTCTTCAAGCAGTAATACATTTCATTACTGGTGATGCATTTGAGCTGGGTGCAAAAGTATCTCTTAGTGTTTCCTTATACAATTTCTAACCAGTGTGTATTTGCTGTACTCCATGAAATGTTTTAATAATGATGCACACTACACAACGCTAACTGGAAAATGGTTGAAATATCTGACCCGTGTATTAAAATTTAAAAAAAGGAATAGAAGGAAAAGAAAGTGACAATAATATGCAAAAAAAAAACTACTCCTTGTCCATTTCCACATATTGTGAATGGTTGTCGGGGGATTTGCTGTGAGTTTTACTCAAATGGAGTTTGACTGCGTGATTACTCGCAAATGTCCGACAGCAGAGCTTGCATTTGAACTTTGAGTCAATGTCCTCCTCTGTGACTAGAGCCTCTGTGGCTCTCACACTGAGGACCTTCGACAGTTCTGGCTCCTCTACCTTCGTCTGGTGCTCTACTGGCATTTTGCACATGTCTTTGATTTGGAACCCGAGATGGGATTCCAGATGGGAAATGAATGTGGTCGGTGACCTAAACTGGGAAGCGCAGTCATTGCAGTAGAAGACCGGGTGGCCTGTGTCCATGTTCTTCAGAAATTTGGTCCCTCCGGTTTTGCGCAGTTGGTATTTTACATTTGCTAACCAATGGCTTATGGTGGTCATGGACAAGCCAGTGAACTTGGAGATGTGCATCCGTTCCTGAGGGCCAAGGTCTGAGAGTAAGTATTTCCCCTCAGAGGTCTGGAAGAGGCTGGAGGCAAACTGAGCTTGCAGGATGAGAAGATGGCGAGGATTCCAGTTTGACTGTCTACCTTTACGCTTGTGGACGGAGTACACCTCGGCGGACACATCCTCAAAGCGCCTGACGTCTGATTCCAGTTTCATAGTCGGGATCCTTGATGGTATGGAGGGTTTTGGCGTAGTGGCTTTCGGAAGAACTTTCACCATGTCAGCTATGTCAGACAAAGCATATTTCTGTGGCATCGGGGTGGAGGGCTGCAGGAGCGCTGAATCTGGCTTGTTGTGTTTAGATTTCGTCAGGTCTATTGGCTGATCATCACTAACAAAGAGAAAGGTGTTATCAGGCCTATTTCTTATAGGATTTCCAAGCATTAAAGCTGGTTTCTCGTTGCTACGATTAATGTCAGCAAAAATGGACTGGGTGTGAGCAGATAGTTTATCTGCTCTAGAGTTATTGGGCTTATTTGCTTTGCCCAGATGATTGTTCAGAACTGACTGCAGTGCACTAAGAGGGTTTATGCCAAGTATATCCGGAGTGTCACTGAGAGGCTCTGAAGTAGTGCTGCGTCCATTGCTGGCAGAAGGGCTTGGTGTCTTGCCTCTGTCAGAGAAATCTGGGCTCAACTTCCCTTTGATCGCTTCACTCTCTTCATTCACACAGTCAGCATCAAGCTTTGAAGAGGAAGAGGAATCATCCTGACAATCGCTGTCATCATTCTCCACCAGATCAAACTTAATATTCTGACTTTCTTTACCATCGCTAATGCCAACCTTTTCTTTTTTGATGTCCACATTTTGATGCTGTCCCTGGGGAGCCTCAACTCCCACAGCACCGTGGTATAGCTTCCCCTTTGGGGCAATTGGTCTCAGCTTGTGGTTAAATGTCTGCTTTAGCTGAGTAGGGGGAGATGCAGAGAGAGGGGCGCTTTTGATGATGCCAGAGAGCTGATAGGCAGCATGAATGCTCGGGTAGGCACTCCAGCTTGGCGTCCCTGTTTGAGCTTTATTGATAGCAGAGGCCACTGTGTTGGCTAAAGATTTAAGAATGTCCCCTCCTCCACCTGAGTCCTGTTCAAGATCCTCCTCACGGAGATAAGGGTACTTAAAAGCCCCATTGCCTGCCTTTTGATCCTCACTCTCTTGCTTGTCATCTTTAGCTTCAGTTTCTTCCATTTTGTCTGATGTGCCTTCCCCCTGGCTATCCTTCTCACTCCTCCTGGGGGAGCCATTTTTTGGAGACACCTTTTCTCCCTCAGTGTCGCTGGCAGCAGGCTCGGCTAAACCCTGGATCTTCTCTATGGCCAGGGGGTCAAGCGCTAACTGTTTACCCTTTTTAGAGGCTGAGTTTGTGACTTTGATGAAGTGTCCAGTGACCATCATGTGTGTGGTGAGTTGCTGAAGGGTGTCATGAGAGCTTCCACACTCCATACATTTAAGAATCTGAGACTTGCACGTCTCAAACTGCCAAGTGTAACTCGCGCCGTTCTGATAGCCGTACCGATTGTTGTTGGCATTTGAAATGGTGGCAGCCCGTTGTGCCTCCGTGTAGCCAGACACACCAGTCGTAGAGTCAGGGGAGCAAGGTCGTGCTGTTTCAAAGGCCCGTTTCTTTGCTGGTGGCAACAATTTGGGCGTGATTACGGGGATTGGCTCTTTTAAAGGCACTTTTTGGTAATGCTTAGTTTTAATCATGTGGACGCTCAAATCCTGAAGTGAATCAAAAGAGTGGCCACAGAACATGCACTTCAAAACTTTTTGTGCATCCTCCTTTCCTTCCATATCTTGCAAATTTCGTTTCCTAGATTTAGAAGATGAGGCAGACGAATTACTCTGTTTGCTGTGGTTGTTGTCCTGGTAGTGTCCACTCTTATTCATGTGGACTGTCAGCTCCACAAGAGTGTCATAAGCTGCACTACAATCCTTACAGCGAAATCGGCTGGCTCCTGTGAACACCGAGCCACAGGGTTTGGTGGTTTGCCTGTACAGGTGGACAGAGCTGAAGAGGTTGGGTTTGGACGCAGGCTTTGGGGAGAGCGTCTGCTGCAAGGTCTTAGACAGCGCGTCCTGGTGCCAGTCAAACTCACTTTTGCTGCTTCCGTTAGTGCTGTCACAGTTGGCTTTGCTGGTGTTTTTGGCCATTTTCAAGTCCATTCCTATCCCCGTCCAGTAGGAATCAGAGAGAAAGTTTGCATAGGCTGCCCTCATTTTCTCCAAGCTGCTGCCCATCTCGTCTTTGTGTTTGGAGCTGCGACTTTCGTCATCCCTCTGGCTCTCAGGTGGTGAGGAGGTTTTGAAGTCTGAGAGTCTGTCACTGCTGTCGCTAAGGCGTGACTCCAGCTCTGCCTCTTGATTGGAAAGGACACTAATTGGAGAGTTCTGGTTGCTATAAGTGTTAGTGCTCTTGTTGTCTAGCTCTCTGTCCTCAGACACTTTGGGGCTGGTCTTCTCTGAACATTCCTCCTCGGTTTGAGTGTCATTCTCTCCATCTTCCTCAGTGATGGAATCCTGGATAACGGCGTCTTCATCGGGCATGTACACTAGAAAAGGAAGGGACAGATAAATGAATGACATTAAAACATACGGCATAACAACAACTTAATGACTTTATAACTGACAAGGTATAATATTTAGACAACCCACATACATAATGCATGCTACGACCTGCATAATGACAGTTGCTTTGTGCCTCGGGAGGTGGGAGAGTAAAGCTGGACATAATGTCTTTACTAACAAACTGGGGCTGGTGCAACAGCATCATGTGATTGACGACAGGCCATTGACTTAGTGCTGCATCCAAGGTTTTTCTGACCTCAAGTTGAGATGTTTACAACAATCATTGGCCACTGAGTGACAAAAGGAAATTGATTCTTCTGGGGCCTGTTAAGTGTTATTGCAAATGACCTATTCCATAGTGATTATGGATGTCACAAAACTGCAATGAAAATGTAAGCCTTATGTTCTGGGTAACATCTCAGCCTCCCTAAAGCTATGTGCGAGGAAAGGCTGAACACAGACTCAGATATTCTAATGCCCCCCACCTCCCCCCGTTGCTCTATCAATAAATTAAAAAGCTCGATTGAGAAAGGTGAGACGCTCACAAGGTTCAATATTCAGCAATCGGGAAACTGTGAAATAAAAATATGTTGCAAATGTGAATGTTGATGCTGATGAAGACGTTGATCACGCTGGTGGAAAAGCTGATTCAATTATCAGTGTTAAAACCAGACAATTATACAAAATTTCAAAAGATTACTGGCAATCTGTCATGTCATTATATTTTCTCTGACAGTCTCATAAACAGCAATTACTTCTTTCATTATTCACCTGTTCATTCTCCCAACTCATAGAGCACAAACATTATTGCTTCAATTAACAGATAATTAAACAACAGTATTTCTAATTGACACATTTCCCATCATCCAATTAGTGGAAACTCTGACTCAGCATAGAGGGATTTTCATGTGGCTGCAGGGCCTGCTCGACATAATATGAACACAGCTCCAGAAGATTAAAATGTCCTTTCTGACAATAACTATTTCAGATTATTTTAAATCTAACCACCCGGAAACCCACGTCAACACTATCACAGCCAATGTTTGCATATCTTTTCAAGACATCCTGCAATAAATGCAGTTTGTCAGTGTTGTCACATATCTGAGCTATTTTCTGCCTCATAGTCATGCTGGAAAATGTGCATTTTGGGAGAGACGTGGCAGATGTGCCCTGAGTTAAATATGAATGGGACATAACAGCCCTGTCCAGGCACTTATGCATTTCATGTGGTTAATATTTCTTTTCTGAATAGAAGGCACTCCATGAAGGGATGGCTGCAGCCGAGCACTCAAGAGTCCCACACTGGGCGGCCCATAGAATGTCTTCCCTTCTTTGCCTTCTGAAAATAAGACTTTTTTTTATCAATATTTCAAAAGTGCCTCAAGAGAAACCCTGGAGGTGAACTGCTTGCCAGCTAATGGATGGAGATGGAGATGGGATTCGGACTTTCAAAACAAACATGGAGAATGGAGCCTCGTGAACAAGAGCCTGCGCACACACACTCATACACACTCATACGCACACATACGCACACACCCAAGAGCCCCAGTGTGCTACGACCTTGATCCACCGCAAGAGAGATGTTTTGATTGGCCAACTGAGATCAGTGATGGCCTCCAAAACACCCTTGATGCTAAGGGAGAGAGTTGTCAAGAGCACAGAGGTATGTTTTATTTATAGTCTTATATATAGTATTCACAGCGAAGGAGAACACCAATGGCTATGACAAGCTCCCAGTTGATGTCCTCTCTCTTCAAAGTCATCACTAAAACTGAAGGACTGGTAAGAACGAGCACCAAAGTGGGGAGATGAGCATTTTTCCAGTCCAGTGATGGCAAAACAGAAGTGGTTCATTCCCGGTATACACCATCATGTAATGGCCATTTCCTGCATATTTTATGTAGCTTCAAATTCACCAATACATGCCGTTTTGTACGACTTACCCTATAAGTAAAATAAACGTGTGTTTCACAAAGGAGGGCTAAGAACAGTTTTCCTGGAAATAACCACTTACATGTAGATTTATCAGTTTTAATGCGAATGTTTGTGTCTTATCTTGGTGTTTGAGGATAGAAGTGACAGAGATTAACAGTTGCCCTTCCTGCTGTTCTATGCCTTTCTATCAGATGCCCTAAGAAGCAGACATCCAGAGGCACCAATTAACCTTCTGGCAGGGATCACTCCAAGATACCCGCACGTCTAGCTCTGCGTCTCACACCATTTGCAACTGTGCTCTGCCAGCTCTTGGTCTACCACAGTACTGCTGCCATGCCAAGCTGCATTACTTTTTAATACAAGATCATATTCAAGGACGATGCCACAACAACAGAGAACACCTACAAATTACATAATGACAAACAAGTTTGTAAAGAATACAGAATAAACAGCCAGTATCCCTCATAAAATTGCATTGCTTAAAGAACTTGTGCATGACCGTGTAAAGCAGAAGTGAAGAACATCAACTGCTTGCTCATTACTTTTTCCAGAACTTAGAGAAGAAAAATAAATAAATAAATAAATGCCTGCGTTGGAAATGTTGTCTCTGAGTCCACACAAAGCAACTCCCAGCCTAACTAGCCTTACAAAACAAGAGGCTGGCATGCCTTGCCTGAGATTTAGCATGTCATAAACTGCTGTAAAGCCTCCAATCTGTGTCACTACAAATTTATATCTTCAGACAGAGATATGCAAAGGTCAAAAAACCTGAGGTGTCCATCATAAATCAGGCAGCTGAAGTGTTTATAACCTTTATCCGTTAGAACAGACTCTTGGCATAGCAAGGCCTGGATTTACAGAAGCAGCAGCCTGTTTCTGAGCCAAAAGACTTTTCCCTACATCGAGAGAAACCAGCTAACTGCACAGGAAATAGTACATTACATTTACTGCTATACTCGTGGCAGCATGCTGCCCAACTGGATTGGTGCTAAAAGGCTTAAATGACAACATATTTACAACTCAACTTTAAGCATTAATATCTTCATAGAGCACAATCCCCTCCTCCCCCGTGTAAGTGAGTCTATTCAAAATGTGTCAATCATCTAAGAAATGTGTGTGCCAGCCGTAAAAGGGCATTCTGTTTCCAATATTAACATGCCAGAAGAAACTTTTGTAATGGTGAGAACATCAACATTTATCCCTTGGAAGGTCAACATTTCCTTCATTAATCTGACAAGCCACAGAGAGTTAGCAGCCTGAGGAGCTTAGCTAATGGACAGCTGCAATACCCAGCGCAGGACTTTGTGAGTATCCGAGGTAACACTATCTTCAGAGAAGATTGGGTAATTCATAGGTGCCAGTGACAGGTCTGCACGTCTGTGCCACTTTCCCCAGCGCTCTCTGGTTGTCTCAAGCTACAGTTTTTGCTGCTCGCAAATCAATATCTCTTTTTACTTCTCATTGATTGCCTAGCGGTGGGACCAACCTAAGCAGGACTGTTATGACATTTCTAGATTTCCCCCTGTCCTTGGAACAATCAATTACACGCGCATGGCAATCAAAACCTCTTTGCAAAATGAACCTGCTCCATGACATTTTCATCTCCCGGATTTATGCCGTGTAAAGAAAAAAAAAGAAAAGGAGGGAAAAAAGGAGGGAAAAAAAAGGGAGGCCTGCTGGATAGGCAGAGCACACGCTAACAACGCAGGTCAGGATCACTGAACAATCCCCGGGCTGTCTGAGAAACTATCATCTGTTTCTCCTTTCTGTTTTCACTCACATGTCAGAAATGTGCCCAGTTAATTGTGTCTGTACATTTAAAAACACTTAGTCACGGTACTCATCTGTTGTTATAAATAGGTGTGAAATGTCAGTCAAAAAGTACTCGCTGTTCAAAACATAATTCCAAAAGTTATGAAGCTCTTTTGTGCCTGTAATGCTGGAAACGAGTTGGTGTGTGTGTTTATAAGAGTCACGATGAAGTGATTTCTTCAGTGAGCTATCATTAGAATGAGACACACATGCCACAAGGTTTAATATTTGACAGTGATATCTGACTAACTCAGTGAGCAGTGCACGTCAAGATCAAACAGATTCATTGTCAGACATCCTGATGATAGTCTTGATGACACATCTGAAGTTAATTCTGAACTGAATCACATGAGAAATGGTGAAGAGCTAATTCTGAGCCCCGGAGCCATCTGTAAAGATCTGTAAACACCTCTCTCTTCATTGTTCCCTGTCAGGAAACAGTCTCCCCGAGCCCAAGGACACTGCAGAGTAAAGAGAGAACAATCACACTCAGTCTGCTCCCTTTGAAAAAAATTTGTCTGGAGGTTAATTGATATCACAGAATGAAATTTCGTTTTTGACTTGCTTTTAAATAGGAATGTGTCATTAGTTCCCATCTGACCCATTATTTCATTTTAAACACTTTGGTGTTAAATGACTCCAATGATGCCCTTAAAAGACCTCAAACCAATGCAGACACACTGTCACTGACTCTGCATCATGTTGTATTTGGAAGGAAACGGTTATTAACCGTATTATTGTGGTACAAATTATGGCCAAGATGAGAAGGACAACACACAGATTAGATAATGAAAAGTGGGTTTAAAAGCAGCCATGAACCCGCGCAGAGTGGTTAAGTTGGATCTTTCTGAGGCTTCGTCTACAAAACCATGAGACGGAAACACTCATGTTAATTTTTGTATGCATGATGGAGATGTTACTTAAAGCGCATTACTTACTTCACTAAACACAAGCTATTCATGCAGATAAATGCCTTGCTTTCATACACCCTCAACTTTAATATTTAATGGTCTAATATAATCAAATAAAAACTCCAAGCTCAAAAAAGACATGGACAACTTGAGGACAGATTGTGAACACAGCAAATGGCACAATGTGCTCAGATGGACCCAGAGCCAGATTAATATGATAGGATCGCAAATATGACACCATATCCTGCCATCTGGCTGTTCATTTGGGCAAAAATGATCACAATAATTATGGCAATTAATCAAAAATGTTTTCACAACCAACATTCTGTTAACTAAAAACACAGAGAACTTTGGAATGCACAATCAACACACTAATAAACACAAAAAAATATCTGACGGCAGCCACTCCGAGCTGCACAGCCTTGGAGTATGTTTAGTTTGGGTTTCAGGGGTATTTTTATTTAACGAAACAAATGTGGGAATTTCTGAAAGTCTGCCCTTGTATGTTGCATGGGGGCTAATCATGATATTTACTGATCCACGTCAGATTGCCCTGCCTAGCTCCAGGAGCCCCTTCGCACCATGATGTCACAGAGCGAAGCTGCTCCTTTTGATGCCTACTAGAAGCTTCTGCTCCGAGACGCATCAGTCGGCCCGCTGCCTAATTGGAAGTGAGCGGTGGGAGAGCATTGCAATCTGCACTCCAGCACCTAAGTCATCACTTTGAACGTGCCACAGCCGCCGCATCACATGCAGTTGCCTGGTGTTGCGTCTCACCAAAGGGTCCCCTATCAGCACCGGCAGAGACAATTATACACACAGTGTTCCCACCCAGTCTCACAGACCTATACAAAGCCAGCATCGCACAGCCAGGTGGATATTTGCTATTTGTCAATAATACATAATTATATTCGTGGACAGAGCCAGTCTGAGGGAAGACATTTTTAAAAGGCTCGTTCATCCTGATTTAATTTAACATCTACTCAAATACTGTAAAACAATTCTGATGTACCTCTGCTTTCCTTGAGCATTTCCATGTTATGCTACTTTACATGTTAGCTGCTCTAACTTTTTTGTGTTTAGAAGGAATACTGTACTTTTTACAACATTTATTTGACAGCTGTAGCTACAAGATACTTTTCAGATTAAAACATATGATCAGTCTGGTTCATATACAGTAGTACTGTATATGAACCAGTTAAAATTACTAACTAGATTAATAACTACAAGATTAAAGTTTCATTTACATGTTAACGCATGAATAATAATGACCTAATAATACCACACAATAACACTGACAGGAGCAATTCTGCATAGTAACAACTTTAACTGTTGAAACTTTCGGTACATTTTGCTGATAAGTCTTCTTCACTTTCACTACGTAAAGTTTTTAACACAGGATTTTTACTTGTAATGGAGTATTTTTACTTAAATAAATGATCCGAATACTTTTACCACCACTGCAAATCTGTGAGCACCACAAACATGATTCCACTGTATTGAGGATATGGCAGAAATCTCAGAGACAGATATCTGCAAAGCTGGGCAAAAAAATCCCAAACCGTCTGCATGGCTAGATGCCACCAGAGAAGAGTGAGAAAATATGTTTGTTTGTAATTTAGGTGAACCAACCCTTTAAATTACTGACTGCTGAACAAGCTGTAATGTTCCGTTTTGTATAAACATTAAAAAAAAATACTGTACACAGCGTGACTGCCTTCTATTCGTCCTTTTCTGCTAACAAGCAAAGGTAAATATAAACAATTTGGCGAGCGTGTAGGATAACGTTACAAGTGAAGAGGCTTAAAAGCCTCAGTGTATATTTGTCAGATTATAGATGATCTTTTCTGTCCTGACTGATACAAAGTTCCAGTTGGCGGAGCAGAAGCAGGGCGGCTTCAGCTCCAGTGTATTTTCCACCAGCAGAAGGGGAGCAGCCTCGCGCCGCTCTGTCACTTGGTTTCTGAAGAGCCCGTGACACGGCTCTCCAGGAGCGACATGATGAGGTCTGATGGTTCCTTTCTGCAGAATAGCAGTTTACCCCTCATTCACCCTTATCAGAGAGAGAACCCGTCATCTTACAGTACGCCACTCAAACCGCTTCGCATATTGGAGCTGACCAGTCGAGCAAACAGGGCGGTACTAATAAAAGACCATCTTGCTTCGGTTCAAATTTCCCTGATTGAATGTCAGTCAGGAATGTTTGCGTGGCAGCAGGGAGGAAAGTGGGCCATCGTTTAAAGGACCACTGCCTTGCACACATAAGGCCTTTGTTCTACTTTTATGAGACACTGAGTGAAAGGTATGATGGCCTACACTCTAACGCACCTAACGTGCTGTGTGTTTTTCATGCTCACTAGCCTGACTAAATAAAGAGCTTTTCAATTCCATTTCATTCATTGTCTGATGTTTTGTAAACAGCTGCTTTATCATATGATTCTGTTTTACTTTGCATCTGAGGAGCAATATCCAGGATTTAATTGCCTTTAATATTAAATTGGTCTTTTATTTCCTTGTGATCTCATGTGTTATTTCGTGATATAATTTTAAAGTATAAAAAAAGCAGTCAGTGGCAAGTCTCCTTCACTCTTTACTCCATGGACCGTATTCCATTTAGTGTTCCCCTGAGATCAGTAGTTGTATATATAGTACATACAGTCCCTGAATCATAAACTTTGCATGAACCCTAAGCACTGGCCCTCCCAAACAACAACAGCCCTCCATCAAGGTCAGGCCTTGATGAATCTGATAGTGCAGCTGGAAGAGGCTGTGTGTATTCTATTAAAACAATCTGCATTTCACTAACTCTTCCCCCTCGCTCTGTCCCTGTATGGATCTTTCATTAGATTCTGGATGGGTTCCAGCCAAAGCTTTCCTTGTACAAGCAGTTTTATGCAGTTTTCAGCAAAGGGAGGCATTTTTTTACATTCCAACTTCATTAATAGTAGATTGCCACTTTTTCCCTTCATTAAATACAATGAGGCTACAGAGTGAATTTGCAGCTGAAGCGTGGTACTGTCAGTTTCTAGTGGGACCAAAGGCTGCTTCATGGCAAGCATAAAGGGAGAGAAGCAAGCCCGCCAAACCTGGAGCTCTGTGGGACAAGACAAGCAACAGTAAGAGAGGCAGAAATGCTTCAAAACAGCCCGCTCCCTCCTATTCAGATTCATTTTAATGGCAAATTTGTTGTCAAGTGTCCTCCACAAAATGATTAGGGCCCGCTGTTTTCTGAAAAGTGCAAACTTCTGGATTTGCCTGGTGCGCATTGTCACTTTGACAGCCCATTCTGAGAACAATGGCTGCCCAAATAGTGAAATGTGTTGGCACCGAATAGTTGAAAGTTTCCCCTCGAAACAGGCTTTCTGCTGTTTGTGGGTATTCTGCTGTGTTGATATCTAGATGTTGATTAGAATGAAAAAAGAAAGCCAGTGAATTGGGCTCCCCAGAGCAGGCACATCAACCATTGTAAGAGATTGACAGTCACTCCATTGAGCCAATTATTTCTGTTCATAAGACCTGTTTCAATAAAAACTGGTTAAAGACTACAGTCATTGTTAGAGTGTCTGAATTAAACTACTGGTAGAATTTTCAGAAAACCAACAGTATTTAATGGCAGGACTGCCCACTTAATGCTGCTTTTACTACATGTAATAATTACACACATCATATTGTTTCCATTAACTGTTAAAGCTGAATACAGGGCTTCTCAGAATGAATGCATAAAGGAAACAGTGTGAACACAGTCTACCCTGGGTACATGGGTTATTATTGAGTACTCACGTTTTGCCAAATTATGCTCAAGTCAACTACAATAAAAGAAACATAATAAAACCAGATGCAGTGCCCTGTATGTGTGGGATATATGTTCATTAATACCACACTGCAAACATATCAAAGCTGTTCAAATATTGCCACTTGAAAAGTCAGTGCAACAAAAATATTTTCTTTGTTCTATATCCTCATTTAGCCTACGAGTCAGCGGCGTGACATTTCTAAGGTGTTCAGCTGTAATGGAGGAGGAGTAGGTGCCGACTGCAAGACGAGTGCAGAAGCCTTTTTATTCATTGCATGGGAGAAAGTGGTTAATTTATTAAAAGAAGGTAGGCGGACGAAGCAGCGGAACGGAACTGATACCCTGTGCTGTAGGTTGTGCACCGAGGGGGAGGAGAGAGGGGTGGAAGAGAACTGGGCGGAAGGGGGGGGGGTTGAGGGAGGTGGAGACCAGAGCGACAGAGGAACGGTTAATGGAAATGAGTGACAGGCTTTCAGAATGATTTACAACGGGTGGCGCTGCGGCAGAGCCAGCGCTTGATGGATGATCCTGAAAGACGGAGACGAACCATAAATCATGTCTTTGAATCATTGACAGAGATAAAGGAGGGGGAGAAAAAGCAATGGCATTGACGTTCATTCTTCCAATAATGTACATTGACGAGTTACACTACGGAGCCTTAATTAAAAAGTGAACACGGGTCTTCTCCCTCTCTCAACTCCCCCCACTCATCCTCCCACCCCATCCCACCCTCAACCCCCCAATCCCCCACCCCCCTGCCGGCTACGCTCCTCTCCTCTCTATTGCGATATCAATGGTAATTAAAGATGCAGTATCCCCGGCCCCTGTCCCATAGCCACTTCCTCCAGCTTCCCACAGCAGCCAGATTAGATAAGTACTCTACTAAAAGATAATGTCACCCCCTCAACAATATCAATGTGGGTCTGGCCATTTTGTTTCTACATCTGTAAACACACACACACATATAAACTGAGAAGAGTGGGAGACGAGGAGAAAGAGGCTAGCTTTATTTCTTTAGAGTGAAAAAACAAATGGATATTCAAGGGTTATGAACATGTGAACGGACAAAAACTAAAACACCACAAAACAAAAGCATTCCAAATTTAACATGAGAGGAATATCATTAGATTTTTTTGTGCCTTTGAATCTATCTTACTAACATCCCACTCTTAAAAATTGTGTTGTTCTGTCTTGACTGCAGATGGCACTTTGATAAACAGGAGGAGCCCTGTAGGAGCAGAGAGCCTGAATGAGTGGCATTCCACATCAGCTGAGCTCCCTTAAAGTGCACACAATAGAGCAATGAGGTGAAAGTAATCCTAAACATCTGTCTTATATGTCCTACACGCACAGGCTGTTTGTTCAAGTTCTAGGAAAGACATTAGCAAGAGGGGAGAGAGATGGAGGGAGAGGAGGATATATCAATTCATGCACTAGTTCTCCAAAGGGATTAAGCAGGGCCTCTGTTGTCTGTCCTCTCGCTGCTCTGGCAAACAAAATGGAGAAGCTGCCCTACTAATGCAAATAGCCTCTTTCATGACATACTGTAGCAAGCATGTTTAAATGAATACTTAAAACTACAGTATATCACCACGATTGTTTTGAATTATTTAAACTTTATATTTTTTTATAACCTAGTTTATGGGGCTTCTGTAGGAGCCGCAGCACAACGTAAAAAACTGCTAATAATAAAAACCTTTCTTTGTGTCTGAGAGTCGGATCCATTGTTTCTCAAGGCCTCATGGAAGCCTGCTCTGCCCATGTGAGAAAGGGCAAGTGATGAAAATACAGCAGGCCCCGGTGCACTGTCCTGTTTGACGGCTGTGCAGGGAGACTGGGGGCAGTCGGTCAGCCCACTGCGTATGGGGATATTCACCGACAAAAACTGAAAGACACACAAAGCTGTTGCTCTCTCTTTCTCCATCCCTGTCCTGCTGTGAGAAGACATTTTGGCAAGCTAAAATGGAAATGAATGCACAATGGTCATCTAGCATTGAAAAGCTGTAGCAATAATATTGGTCAGGCAAAAGGCTGCCCTGCCCAGTGTGTGTGTGTGTGTCTGTGTGTGTGTGTTCATGTGTGTGTGTGCATGTTTATGAATGATTCATGCTGCAGCACAACACAAAAGCTCACACTCAGACTTTGCACGATTTGAGAATCATTTTCACTTGAAAGCTTGAAGTTGTTCATATCATGTTTGATCGCATCCTCGCATCAAAACACAGTTTGATGGACAAGGGAAATAATTACTTGTCATTCATGTGTCTGAGGTTCCTCTTCTCTCCTCTTTTGTTGCTGTTAAACATGTTCCTCCGTTAAACACTTTTTCCTCGCCAAACTCCAAAAACGATCTGACTCAACTTTCAAGTCACACTCTAAAAAAAAAAAAAAAGAAACTGTTTCATTGAATTCACAAGAGAGGACTATAAATCTGTTAACTTCATGTTTCTGATAACTGACTGTTCAGCTGAATGAATCAAAGGGTTTGAGTGTAATGAACTTCTTGGAGTCTCTGTCATTAGTGGCGATAGCTCTCGTTGATCTTAAATGGTCTTAAAAGATGATCCATACAGTAATGAAGCTCTGCCGCTGGCCCCGTGCCCAAAACAGGACATAATCAAAGTCAAAGGGGAAAGACTGGAGCTACTGTTACCAAACAACATCCCTTCATTTCCCTGTTGTATGCTGTTTAAAAATTAAAAACAAGAAAAATCTGTTTGTGGTTACACTGTAGATCCTGCATACTAAATATTCAAATTCATAGCATGTGTTTTGGGGCCGTCAGCTGGGAACACAGAGCAGCAGGACGGCTTACAACCTACTGGGTCTTTTGGAAAAGCAGCATGTAGCGTCCAAGGCTCACCCTCCTCCTGACTCTTCTGCCTGGACCACCCTGTTCGCTGTGTTACACTACATGACAGGACGATGCTGCTCAGTCCTTGGACCCATCACATTGTTTTTCTTGGACCATGGTGAAAGCAAATAGCAGCTAAAGGGCCCCGAAGCTTGCAGTAAAAACCAAAAACCTGTGCAGTCATTCATCAAAGCCCAGACAACTTGCTACTCCCCCAACAACTACCAACCCCCCCAGGGCATGGCCATCTCCCCCCACTCTGGGTTTTAACTAGGACTCCAAATAATTCCAGAAATGACAAATGATACTTATATCTCTGGCCTGTGCCGAATCAATAAGCATGCAGAACAACTATCCATCTTGAGAGGTATCGACAGACGTGGCTCGACATCGGCAGAGAAGCACTTGGTGGCTTTATTCAGGGTTGGGATGGGAGGGATGGAGGAGAGCAGGAGAAACAGTACACTTACTTTTAAATTACAATAAACCACCCAACGCTGTTAACAATCAAATCCCTATTACAGGAAGTGCAGCATCCGGAGATATTTCTTTGAAAAACACGTCCCCCACAACGAGAAGGCCCACTGACCATTTGTGAAAATATGCGCGACCTCGTGAACTGGGACGAGGATTATTTAGACAGGAGCACCTGCACATGTTTACATGGCAGTTGTGTGCTGAGTATGAGCTGATGGGTGGCGATATGGCCCCACTCTGGTCCCCCCAACTGGATCGGAGCAGCTGACAGATAGCACTTCAGAGCAGCTTTAGCTGCAGCTCCCCTTGAGGGGCTGTGATTGATGACTCGCACTGCCACCTAGATCCATTTTCTCCTCCAATCTGACTCCTCACAGGTAGAGTGGAGTCCTGCTTCTCTCTCTGTCTCTCTCTGTCTCTCTCTCTCTCTCTTTCCCTCTCTCTCATCTCCTTTCAAATTCGAGTGGGTTCATTTTTGCAAAGGAGTTTACCAACAGAGCGACTTCAAAACACCTACTTTGAACAAATTAAAAACAGAATCATACAGAGGAAATAATTTGAACTAAATGCCTCGCAAAGCCATTTTGATCCTGAACATTAGAGATCAGAAAAGTGGAGATGTTTGCAGGCATAATGTCATTAGCAGGGAAAATGTTAAGACCCAGGACCCCTGCAGGTCTGAAGGCATTTAAGAACAGTTAGCTTAGCCATCTGGTAGACAATTACACAGGAACAAACACACCGCCTCAGCAAATAAAGCTTGGCTCATCAATCACGAGAATGGCCAGAAGCTGGCCTGTTGTTCCCACTGATTTAATAACCCCATGAACTGCAGTGTTATCCACTATGAGTCTTCAAGTCAACTGGAGAACATCCCAACATTTACCAACAGCATTACAGGGCTCAAAGAGAAGCTCAAAGTGTGAATTACATGTCATTCCAGTGCCAATTTATTTTGTAATTCAAAATGTACAACGTATTTAATCAGTTGTAGATGTTGGGAAATATTACAGAGCTTAATCAAAAAAAAAAAAAAAAAAAAAAAAAAACCTGATTGTGTCTCTAAAATGATTATTACTGTAATTTGCACCAGGCTGCAAAAATAAATGGAAGTAAAAAAAAAAAAAAGTGCAAGGTTAAAAGTAAAAACATTTAAAACAGTCGCTGTTTCTAGTTTCAAGTAGTTAACTTAATTAACATTTGCCCTGCGATTTTAATTGCAATCATACTTCCCCATGGGACCTGAATGTGAATTGTCTGGTAATTGCAGATGTTGATATGAGATGGTGACACAATGTCAAGTCTGTTTCTGAAAATTACCGAACAAAGAGGAGGACGATCAGGAATGCACAGCCACTGAATGAACCCCTAAATTCACTAACAAGGGGATTTTATAAACTTAAGACGCTACAGTGAAGAACAACTGACCCAGAGGAATCATCCAAAACAGAATAGCACTATGCTATCACACACCGGCAGAGTATGAAACAGATCCCTGAGCATAAAAAGGCAAAGACGCAGCCTGAATTTCACCTGGATGCAGGTCAGTCTTTGTCAGTTTCACCAGGGTGTTTTCTGAGCCAAGAACATATTCATCTGTGTTTCTGGGTTGTGGCCTGCATGGCCTGTGAGGAAGAAAAGAAGTAGGCCACCGCTGCGGTCTCCGATTCTCCTCAGTACACGCGTCACCTGCCAGCTCATGTGGCCCAGCTGAGATGTGAACAGGTCTGGCAAGAACCAAATGTTATCATTTACCTCAGGGGCATCTACACTCTTCTTTAGAAGGCAGTGGCAGGCTAACATGTCAAGATACCAGCCCGGGACTCTGGGCCTCTGGGAGAGGTCACGCACTCAGAGCTTGGGTTCAGAAAACATCAAGATATAACTCTTTGCAAAAAGAGAGGCAGCCCAGATCTCTGCTCTGCATACTGCTTTAGCCTAAAAGCTAAGTATTATTAAGCTGCATACACCGCTGGTAAGGACAGACCAGAGGCAGCTCTGGATCATTTTGTTTCATAGCAGATTCCAGCACCTTAAAACCTGAAAATGTGACACATTACACCTTTATGCTCGGATTTGATATGTGTTCACATTGTTTGATGGATCTACATTCTACTGGGCAGCAGGGGGTGGCGGTGCTTCTCAGGCTAACAGGCTAACCTCAACACGTCTATTTCTAGCTGAGGACTTGCTGACAGCGCATTTGACTTTGTGATCTGCACATGAGAGACAGCTAACAGTTGCTGACAGCTGAAACACACCGAGCCTCATTTCCCTATACAATACCTTATTGACACTTTTCATCTGATGAGGACTTCAACTAACTTACTCATGAAAAAAAAAAAAAACAAAAACAAAAAGTTGGGATGGTGGGTACAAAAATATCATAAAGAAAACGCTGATTTCCAGCCAGCTCTTGGAAACCAGTGGTTCCTTTGGGGAGGGGGGCGGTGGGGGTTGGGTTAGAGGCTGTCTATAGAAGCCTGATTTATGATCTACTCAGTTTTGCATGTGTGTTCACAGGTTTCTGGGAGTTACACTCAATTAGAGCAGCAGGGGTTAGGAGTATGTTTTTCTGAGGATAAGGTAAAGCTTGACACGTTTATTTCTGCCAGTGCAACTGAACAGCTGGTGACAGCCTATCAAAAGTTGTTTTCTTTGATCACCAAACTCAAAATGTGGGAAATAGTAACCGTCACTGACAAGTGAAAAGAAAAATCCAAAGGAGCACAAAATGTTTATAAAGCACAATCTTAAATACCAGTCAACATAACTGAGAGCAGAAAATAACTGTACAGTGAAGATGAAAATGTCATCACTTAGCAGGACAACAAGAAGCTGACAAATGCAATGCTAATCAAATTTGTAAATTCAAATTAGCTTAAATATAATTCTCGCAAAGCATGACCAAGGGAGCATCAAACCAAAGACTGAAGAGCGACTTAATGGATTCAGCAGGACAAAATCCCCAATTACAAGTTAAATGTCATGTCCCTTCACAATTTATATAAAACTGGTAAATCTAATTTTTGAGACATGTAATGATTGAGCCAGCCAGTGAAATGGGGGAACAAAGTACCAGCGTGAGGAGTTACTCATATCCCTGTTGAAAAACTCCTCCGTTTAATGATTCACCACTAAGGAGAGTCCACACACTTCCAGAAGAATTCAAATCCCTTTTCCCACAGCCTCTTTCAGTCCGTATGATAAATGACACCCGTCATTCCGCCGTTGCCAAACAGCACAGAGGGGAATTGTACTGATATATGATTCACAAGAACAGGAAATAAACTCTGCCTTTCTCTGTAGCTCTCCCTCTTGCCAAGTAGGACGGACCTGGACAGTGTCAAGGCTCTCATGGTGGAGGCAGTGGGAAGGCTGACGGCGCTGAAACCCAAAAAGGGAATAGACGGTGGGTTTCCAAACTGAACTCTCCCCTCTCTCAAAACGCTGGAGCTTCTGATGACTGATGAAAGGCACAAGAGCCACTGAATTAAAATAACAACGGCATCTATGGGAATGAGCTTAGGAGGATCAAAAAAATTAAACGGAGGGCACGCTAAAGTCTGCAATTATCAAACGGGAAGAAAAATATAGAATAAGCAACCTCCGTCTGCCCCCAATTACAATGCAGCAAGTGAGGCTAATTACTGCGCCTTGATTATTTCAGATTTCTGAGTGAGTGAGAATGACAATGACTTAGAGAGATGGGGTTCAAGTTCAGATAAGGCTAGCACACACAGATATATAAATGAATGTATGAATTGAGAAAAAAAAAGGTCTGAATAAAATATTCAACTAATTTAATACTTTCTACTGTATATTCTGTTGATAGGCACTGAAACAGTTGTAATAAGTTGGTAAGTCTTGTGTCAGAGACAGAAGGAGAGGCACATCCTGCTGCTGTGCGGCTGCTCGCCTTCAGGCTAGTCCCTTCAGGCCAACGCTCAGCGGTGGGCCTCCCACTTGGGCTCAGAGCACAGGGATGTGCCCAGGGCCAGGACCAGCAGCACTCAATCACCCTGACAGCGACATCCTTTCGCCATCACCATCAGAGAGGCCCCTTTGGGGTGGTGTGAGGGGGGGTTGGGAGAGATATTTATGAGTAGAGCGTTCACACACACGCCCATGCGGCTGCGATTCCGCTGATATACTGTCGGCTGGACTGTGGGATGGAGCCATATAGTTCATCTCCTCCTCATTTTTAGCCCCTAACCAGACCCCTGTAAGTGCTCCTCTGAGCTTTACAGGTTGGGTCTGATGCAGGAAGCAGACAGCGAACACCGCATGTAAATCTACGACTCGTGAAGCTGGAGATAGAAGGTAGTTATTGGGTCTCATTATCAAAGATTGCTTTGTTTGAAAATGTGAACCAAATGAGCAAAATAATCTGCAGTGAGGAAAAAAAAAAAACTGTGCACGAGCTGCACTATTTTGGCACTATTTGTTACAAAAGACACTTTGAGTCAAACCCTACATGATGAGCAGCATATGTTTACCTAAGAGGTGTATTTTAATGCCTCTTTACCTTTGATTTTGGAGCAGAATAATTACAGAGGAAGCCATGTAAAACCCTGTGGCAGATTAGGGAAGTGAGCTGGAAATGGGTTCAAAATGTCGTTCTGAAGTAAAGAGGCTACTTTGCACCACAAGGGGTTTCTTTCCTCAGGCAGGCCAGGGGATTAAAAGAAGCCATAAAAGGTCTCTGTAATGGCATCAGTAATGTCTTGCTGCCATTAAAAACGGTGAGAAAAACATCTGCTTTGCATTTTTCACTCCCCTGCTACTCATTTGTCTTTCAAACTATCTGAGAGAGTGCCTCGGTTTCAATGGGCTCATATTTTTTCAAAATAAGGTTATTTTACAGACTTCATCCGATGAACATTTGCCTAAAATCCAGACTCGATCTGCAAACAGCAAACCGAGGGCTAATTTGCAGTGGTCACATATATTATGAAACAGTGCAGCTTGTATACTTGTTGGGAGCATTATCTTGAGTAAATTCTCAACGTAATTTGTGTTCACCATCAAAGTGTGTAAACTTGATCCAAAGCTGCAGCATAACATCAACATTCTTTAGCAGTGTTTATTTTCTCCTTTACTTTAGCCAAAAATTTAACAGATTTTGAAACTCTCTGTATTCACACCCAGTGCACATAATGGGAGCCAGCTTAGACTAAACACCTTGATTGCTTTATGGCTAGCCCCTAACCATTAGAGGTGCTCTGTATCCTCCTTCCCTGGGCTTCTGGGAAGCCGAGGCCCCGCAGTAATCTTTTCTCTGCTAACCCTTTAATAAACCATAGCCTGCTTCATTAGCTTCCCCTCGCTGAGTGATTGATCGGTGCCAGTCACAGGAACCCCATCCTCGCTCTGCCTACCTCTCCTCAACCCACTAAATAAGGCACTTTTTTTCAGCCAGCTACCACCCATCACACTATTAAAGGAGAGTATTCAGCGTGAGCCAAAGAGGGAGTGGCATCAGCCGTGGATGGCAATGCAACAGTGTTCCTTTTGTTCAAAGGCTGGGTCAAAATCAATTTATAGGATGCACTATACTGGGCTCAGTATATTAGAATCTTATGGGTTCAGATTCTGTCTTGACACATGAAAGGCAAAAGACGAAAAAAGATTCTGTGAGATTTCAACAATGAGCTGTTCGCATTACACTGATGAAAATACATTAAGAATGCAGACTGACTGGGAAGAAAAATTAGATGGGATTAAAGGTGCAGTTTATAGACAGGATGACTCATTATTTTGCCTATTGCTTAACAGATCTCCTATTATTATTAAATTACATTCACTGTGATTCTGTTTCACCCGTTTCAAGTGGTACCTGTTAGGCTAAATAAAGAGGGATAATCATAGAAAATTAGACTGGAAAAGTTTTGGCAAATTCTGATTATGTCCTTAAATTACACATTGGACCACGGGTTGTACTATTAGAGAGGGAAAACAGAAAAGTGAGACATCTTCACAGCAACACTACAAACAACACTTGAATACTAATTCAGATAAAATTACTCGACAGGAAAAGGCAACAAACGCTTAGAAAGAAAGGTAACACACGAGATCCGATTGCAAGAAGACAAACAATGCGACAAACACGGAATTAGGATATTTCTAAACTAGATGTAAAATCCTACCAGAGAGAAGAAGAAACACATAAGCTTATGATAAGAGGGGATAATACAGCATTACTGTAATAATGACATATCATTTACCTGCCGGACTCTTTTCTCTTTAGTACTACATACAATGTATGTGCTGTGTGATCCTTCACTGCTCTACAGTGGAGGAATAGAGAGATACAGAGGGGAGAGGTGCTAGATGCTGCTCAGCTGCAGTGATAAAGTCAGTAATATCACTATCTCGCCCTCCTCTCCCAAGAATTGCTATAAACCTATTTCGAAAATTGCACCCATATATTCAGCGAAGACAGTTAGCTCATCCCGGTGACAGTGCAAACTTTTAGGCTGAATTATGCCGGTGTCATTCAGAGGGGTTTATCAAAGAGGGTCAATAACTCACAGACCCAAATCTGAGATAGGCCGGCCCAGCTCCTCTCCCTCTCTACTACAGGCAGCTGGTGTGCTGCCATGGAACAGCCTGCTGCTATGGCTCAGGACACAAGATGGTGCCCAGTCACACAAGTACATGGCAACACTGGAAGCCGTACAACTCCAGGGCAAGCAGAGGCAGGAACACAATCTGAAAGACTGGACAAGTCGCCGCAAACACCAACCTAAGGGATGAAATCTTACTTGGACAGAGCTGCAACTAATCATTATTTTAATTACTGATCTGCTGATTATTATGTTGATTAATCAATGAATCATTTTGTCAGTAAAATGTCAGAAATAGTGAAAAATGGCCACCACGATTTTCCACAATTCTATTCAAACATGTTGTTCTATCTGACCAACAGAAATTTTTACATTTTCACCTAAAAAAAATGGAGTGATTATTAACTAAATGACTAAGCATTCATTCCCTAATGATCAATTAATTGTATTATTATTTGTTGTTAAATTGAGTTGTTAAGACCACACAGTATGAAATTTAATACCTTTCTCACAACATGAATTTAATGACATTTATATCAAATTTTTGTCAGCACTTCCCAGATGTATCTACCAATAATTCCTAGTAATATAAATAATCTATGGGCTCAGACAATAGCCAGAAAATTGTAGGATGGATTATTCAATTAAAAATAAATTAATAAATAAAATTAAGTTTTCCTAGCTACTGTAGCTAGCAGTCGCAATAAGAAAGAAAACATATTCAAGACCTTTGTAAATGTAGTACTTTTTAATACTTGATTCAATACTTTTTCCATTTTCAAGACCTGCACATACCCTGACACATAAAATACACAATGTACAGGGAAAATAAATCCAGTACATATATTTCTCTTTATAAAATATTCTGTGTGTTTTTGTTTTGACATGACATTCATACGTTTGTCTTGAGAAATGAGCAACGTTTAACTTTTCTTTTCTTAACCAACCTTAACAACCACTATGCTTCAGCGCTGACAAACGCAGAGCACGCAGACAAACATTTCCCACTTTCTATATGAAATCTTGTGTTGCTGGCACATTTACTGGAGACCTAGGCTTCATCACAACTGCGCTAAAACAAAAATACATGATGCCATTTTGCACCATCTTAGGCTCAAAACACATTTCACCCTGACACTTATCTGCAATTAGCCATGTTAGATGTTTGCCATGTGCAAACACTTAGCAGAATTTGACATTCATTTGATTCTAATGGGCTTTTCAGTGGGGGTTTTGCCTGTAGGATGTTGCAGTGCAAATGCATGACTGTACTGTAAAATGGCATCGTTTACTGTTAAAACAGACATTTTATGTTTTCCTCAGAGTCAGACTGAATTCTAGTGTTCCTTTAAATCCTCAGCATGTCAGTGGGACTTCTGTTTGGTCTACAGTCTGAAGGGTGATATCACCTGCAGCTGTTTACAATTAGCCGGATTGTGTCCCGTAGCAGTACTTAAGTTTTACTCACCCTCTTTAAAATCAATACTTTCCAGATGGCCTACCATTGAAGGTCCTTTATATTTAAGTCCACTGCAACTCTACCTGTACAGGCCCAAATATAAATTTAATTCATTTTAAAACATTGTCATGGAAGAAGTTACTGGACTTGAAATCCTATGTGAGTCCACGTGATTTAGTTTGGAGATGACCAGACTTACTTTGTTTGACAATTTGAATTTTAAATCTCAGCCTCTACAGTAACATGAACTGTGTTAATTTTCACACTGTGGAACGTGTTGAGAAAATTGCATTATATAAATACACAGGTGACACCCTGTCCACCAAAACATTACCTGCCCTCATGGTGAGAGACACATTGGCTGCTGTAAGCAAACTACTTTGCCGCGCAGGTCAGCGGGAAAAGTGTGTTTGGGTCAGAGTGATACATGCCCACATATTCTCTGCACAGCGCATTATAAGCTGAACTGTAAAAGAAACGGAGGTCTTTCAGACACCCACAGCCACAAGCTATTTTGCATCTCGCAGGCCTCCGATGACAGACAGTTGCATGAGTATCCACACGCTTACTGTACAGAAGGGTAATTCTGTTATCATATGTGGCCTAGATTTGGAGCCCAACAATACAGACTAAGTTCTGAGCTCTATAATTCCACTAGTAAAACCATTTGTGAAAGTGAGTTATGACACTGACTACAGGAGACAAAACACCAAGTATGGGACGTGAAGTTGCCCAGATCACCACATCAGAGCGTTTTAAGATTTCAACCTTCAATTATGGAATGAAAAGCAGACTGAAAAGCAGACAGACAGCTTTCATTTATCAGTATTTTTCTAATTATTATTTTGCAATCAGCTGAATTCCCATGTGTGGTACAAATCTCAGCTTTGTCCCTGTAATCTCACATTAGAAACAAAGAATCTCACATTTCATTTCAAGCACAACACGGTGAAGTTTTGTAATAACTTGGTTATGTCCTTCCATCCTAAATACACAGAAACAGTAACATGAACAATGTGTTCTGGGTATGTTACTTTAAGTATAAAGCTCCATAAATGGTGTGCCATCAATAATGATCAGTGTGGGATGCTTGCGAACTGTATACACACTCTGCTGTATATGCCTGTAGGGCAGGAGTGCATTCCAGCGAGTGGAGCGACACCACTCTTTATCCACTCAGAGGTGGAGATGATCCTCTCTCACAGTGGGGCCTTCCCTTTGTGTACATCTGTGTTTAGGGTTGTCTCGGCAACTGCAAGCCCGCTCCTTCATTGGGCCGGGCCACCCCGCCCTGAGCGCTGTTGTGTGTAGCAGAGGGCAGGATCCTGCTAGTGGAGCTAATAGTCTACCTGAGGTTTAGTTAAGTAGGCGCATGTGTGTGCGTTGATTATATATGGCATCATCAAAGCATGCCAATAATTACAGAGTTGGGTTATTACTGTATGTGACTGTTATTTTCATTAACATTCATTTCCCATCTCCGGTAAGAGTAAATACCCACCCACCAGTTTAATCACAGGTTTATTTCAAACCAGTGCTGTTACCTCCATGATATCACCAACCCCTCATCACTTGACAGTGGATGAGATATTTATTTTATGAAAACCAGACCTCAGTGAAGAGACAGAAGAAGCATTCTGCATTAAGTAAATACACACAATAGTGAAACTTAAGAAATTCACAACAATGAGTCTGTTTTATGAATAAAGGACTATTGCACTGTGCTGTGCAATTATCCATACAAAAAGTCTGACAATAACATATCCTGGGTCTCTGTTTCTTTTTCTTTTTTTTTTTTTTGACATGGCATCATACTAATAACATGGAACTGGTCATGTCCGAAGGGGAGCGTGTTTGCAGGTCTTTGCAGATTTACGTTGCACTGAAATGCAGGCAACCTTGGCAGGAAATAGGAGATTGGAAAACAGCCAGCCTTTCATCATTTTCCCCAAATCAGAGGAGGAAATGAATATGGATGCCCTCAGGCGTGAGGGGAAGGAAATTCAGGGGCTGATGAGGTCCCTAAAGGATGCGTCTGGACAGTACCGGAACTTTTCAGCTGGGTTGCTGCCAGGGTGTGAGGGCTGCCATGGAACATGTAGGAAACACATGCAAACATTAAGGCACTCACACATACAAACACACGCAAAAACCCACAAACATCGAACAATTACAAGGGCACATGAACACACAACCATGTGCGCAGAGGCTGATTAGGTGCAGGATTTACAACCCATGTTGTTTTTACTGTAACTAACAGAAATGTGGAGAATAACTAAAGAGAATGAGACTGATATGAAAGTTATCTTGACATGTTTAAAAGACATAAAGCAAATTAAAGATGCACCTACTATGTTGTTAAGCTCTTAACTAAAAGAGGAATGTGTCCGTTTGGCACCTGGGTTTAATTCTCAGACGATCTGAGAGTATCCTTATGAACCAGAATACAGAAACTTAATCAACCCCTACTAAGCCATCCTCAGTCACAAGTCTCAGAATGAAGGGATAATTTCTGTTATCACACTCTGCAAGTAGTTGTATGGCACCAACGGGTGCTGCGTGCTTCACTGTGGCATGTGAGGATGTGACAGACGAGGCATAAGGAAAATAAAAATGGTCAGATGCACTGAGCCAGCAGGAGCATGAGGGTGCCCCCCTGGAAGCTGGGTGCAACGGATCCAACACATCAACAACTAATTCACTGAGAGAGTGAGGAATTCCTGGTTAGGGATTATGGCGGGCTTCAAAGGAAGCTTTTCAAGGTGGTAAATGGGCCAGTGGCACTGAAAGGAAAGAGACAAACTGCATTCCAAGAGAGGAAGTGCATATTGTGACATGTAAAGTGGATTGTGATAACTGATATAGCTGTTTTACATTGTTGAGGTTACTGGTTGCTCATTTAATGAGGTTTCAGCCTACAAGGTCAGCTGCCCTATTATCCTGTTTTTAGAGAACAACAGCGAGATTAGAAATAATTTGGAGCCAGAGCAAACCATTGTGACAATGACCCCTCCCCCCTAAACCTTAGCTTGTCCTGCCACTGTAACCTCCCTACACCTAATTGTCCCCAATAAAGTCAAGGGCAGATCTATTCTGTTAGTTAGCCAAACAACAAAATGAGACTTTTTACTGTTCACAAAGAAAACAAAGCGCTGCTCTTTGCGTTAGCATTAGCTGATTGTGCACGTCTTCATTTTCCTGCCTCACGTTTCAGCTAGTTAGCAGTGAGGCACTGACCAACAACTAATGCTAGTGGACAGTAAACTGCAGTCATTGCAGGCTGAGCAGGAGTTTCTCCTGTTTGTCTCTGCACTTTTAATGTTAGCTAACAGTAGTCCGGACCATTAGAATTTGTATTTTCAGTTTTAATTGAAAAAGAGTAACTTTATTTATCATAGTAACGTAACTATTGTATTGTCACAAAGTGAACTACAGTAAATTGGTCTGGTTTTCTCAATACAGATGAATTGGTGTCGACTTTGAGCAAAATATTAATTAAATTACTCGTTAGTGGCACAAACAAATGCACATGCTCTTAATTACCTTAAATGTTCATAATTGGTTTTATAATTTCTTAAAAGTTCTCATCTGTATAGTGTAATCAAAACAAATGAATTAAATATAATATGTCAACAGTTCTGGGCCCATGTGATCCAGACAATCTTGGCTCAACCACTGAATGTTATACAAGTAAGCAACTCTGATCAGACCTAATATTAAATCAGATTTGATTCAGCTACTGTTAATCCCCCAATCTTATCCAAACCAGGTTTCTACACACGAGTGAAAACAGCCAGACTCTCTGTAATAGTGATGATGGAGCAGATTATATTGGTGTTATTTCCAGATCCATCACTGACCAGCCACTGCACCACTGTCCTGTGTGGGTCACTCTCTGTTAAAGTTAGGGCCTTTGGCAAAAGCAATGATCTGTGTGTGACCTCTGCTACATTTTAGGGATGAGAGGGCCCCGGGTGACAGTTACCAGGGATACACTACACAGCACAGAGAGGACATGTCAGTCACTAACACAGTGAGTGAGTGAGGCAGAGAGCTGGAAGGACAGGTAGATATTCAGACTGAATAGGAGCTAAATATAACTAGAGCTAGTTTTAACAGAAGGACAAATGACCACAGACTGTGGAAGGGGATGCAAATGAAAATATTCAACAGGGTTCCTGTATGTCAGTTTCCCGGGAGAGCTTAAAATTGACGGCTGAGCAGTCTTTGGTAAGTCAGGTCTGAATAAAAGTTTGGAGATCTGGAAGTAATCCGACAAATGTTTCAAGCTTTTCTACACTTTCTAGACGCACAGTGAGTGGAGAAAGACAGGCATGAAGACAAACAGCGAGAGGCGACTACGCTGGACAAAATGTCTTTAGGGTTCCCAATAGACTCTGTTTCACCAGACTGAATAGCTTTGCTGACTGCCACAACACTGACCTCCTACTGACACAGAGAAAATGACCACTTTCTACAACTTTAAAATGGCCTGGGGGGGAGCACGAGATACCAGCACTGAAAATACAACAGACAATTGCTGACTCAATGTTTGTCAGGATATGTGAGGGAGAAAAATGTGTCCTTGACAACTTAAACGGTTTTGGATTGAACACGACTTATTTTGACAGTTAGTTCTATATCAATGACTTTTCGCAGGCAGACACGGAAGCACGCATGTACACACACTTCAAGACAAAAACATATTCTTCAAAGGAATACGCAATGTATTGAAAACAAGCTTTGAAAAATAAATATATAAATAATAAATAAATAAAGGATGAGAAGAATAACCTTGTCACATCTGATGTGCACTTGTGAGGATGACCAGGTCCGGCCAGGTTTCCTGTGACGTGTACACCTGTATCATTATTATCAGCCTAATGAAAAACAGAGGTAACACAACACCATTATTTTCTGCGCTCCCTGAGGTGCAATGCAGGCCTATTAGACCCTACAGCTAATCCATCCACATACATACGCATACTTGGCCTCACACACTAAAGGCCATAAAATACGACTGTAACATATTGTACTATTACAGTTTGCTGTTAGAGGCCTCCCGTCCCTCAGTTAATCTTACGATTGCTGTTCTGGTTTACAAGTAACAGCTGAAAATCAAGCACAGAAACACGGTCTCGTCTTGATAGACAGGATGACTTATGGCTGGCCTGGCTAGCAACCTCTTGAATGTCTGGGCTGAGATATATGATGAACAGGCAAATGTGGGAGGACACAGAGTCCATGAAATTCTTGTAAAAAAAGGGGGGGAGGGTGATGAATCTGCATCTGCTCTTAACAGTACAGCAAATGTGCACATTCTGTAGTTATCATCGGTGAGGTCATGGGTATCATTATGTGTTTGGTAGAAATGTGTAACCTTGAAAAGACGGGGAAAAGAAGCGAATACACTTCCCTGCTGTGTTTCATTGAAGCTAAATCCCATATGCCCACAGTGTTTCTAGTAGGTTGTTGCCAGCTGGACCTGCTACGCTGAAAGCCTGACTTCTGCAATTGCTCAATCAGTTGTGGTCTTAGCGTCATGAAATCTGGGTGACGATGACATCACCCCGCACCCACACGAACCATTTGTGTGACGTGTCGATGCAGTTCCTACAGCCTTTGGCATCATGTTTGCTCTCAGTCAGACACAGTTGGACCATAATTAGACATGCTGCTTCCTGTACAAGGACCTCCCTGTGTAATATTAATCATGTGAGGATAAAGTTGTAAATCCGTCCTCTGCGGAAATTCCCCTTCTTTCATGTATTCTCAAAATGGAGCAAAGGGCTCTTTCTGTTGCAGCGAGAAGCATCAGTTTAATCAGATGTCAGCAGTGTGAGAAGCTGCACAGGCCCTGAATTCTGCAAGTGATAAGGATTTTAATGTGGCATTTTCTCTGAGGCTGTCACAAAAAACAAAAGTAAAAGAAGAAGAAGAAGAAAATACCCAAAATCTGATAATTATGATAACTTGAGTATCTGCCACATGCCCTCATGACCTGATCTCCACTGTGTGAACCATGTTTCTATGACGATGTAGAAAAATATTATGAGAAGATTTTATGGGGTATTTAGTGAAATTAGTTCATCTTCATGGAATATCACGGGCATATATAATACTGCAGAATAATATTTTTGGTTTCCCAGCATTCATTTTCTTCTCTAAATTATACTATTCGTCATGCACTCATTACAAAGACAGTCAATTTTGAACCAATTCCAATTGCCTCTAATTTCTAACTGAAATAATACAAGATGCACATTTTTCATCTGCCTGATATCCATTGACTTTATTATTGTATGGAAATGCCAGACTGTGGCTGAATAAACACAAAGAAAAGTCAACATAATTCACATTTTTAGCTGAAGTTTATTGCTAGGTGTTACACTCCCCGAGCTATCAAAATCAAAGTCAAATAAACTAAAAGCTATTTTTAATCCTGATGTGAATTTGTGATACTTCTTCATTTAGTTTGAAAAGTTGTTTTTATTTCAGACGCACACAACTGCAACAGATTAACTTAAGGGGAGGCTTGCAGGTAGTACGGCCAATAGGACTGAACATTTTAAGTAGCCGGTAAGTGCACCAAGTCCAAGACCAAGTCATAGGTTACAACACTGACATGTTGTGTGCTTCTCCTTAATCAAGTTGTAAGTACAACAGAATTATTCTACATTCATCACGGACACCTAAGCTGTCACTGTTGTTTAATGAGTATCAATTAAGCTGTTTCAACAGACTAGCTCAGCACATACTGGAGACACAAACAGGCAGGCACAGCCCTGAGGAACAGGCTCTAAACACAGCGCGGTGCACAGTCTCTTAGGTAGTTTAGGTTCAGGATTAGGGTTAAAGCAAAGCAAACGCTGGGCATTTTTTATTAAGATGACAATTAAAGAAACCCCAATGTGTTTTAGTTCATAGCACAGAAATATACATCCGCTTATAACCTGTTTTAAACACTTCAGTCTTTTTGTATAATATAAATTAGCTGCTCTGTTCTTTTTTTTAAAAAAAAAAAAAAACATTGCTTACATTTTTTTTCCTAAAACTTTTTTTTTCCTAATGGATTTATTTTTATGTGTGTTTTTCAAGTACATGCACTAAGAAAATGTATGGTAAGTTTTAAAGTATTTTATCATTTAAATGTTCTTTGCCCACATTTGTTGGTTGTGTAATTTCAACAAAAGCAGATAAATCATTAGTGAACACATTACTGTCCGATCACACATCTCTAAATCACAAGTATAATAATGAAATAGAAAAATCTGTAAATCAAAAAGTTTAAAGTTATACACTAAACTGGCACCTATTTCATCATTCTTTATTCAAGTCCATATTTTAGCCTCAACAGAACCGCACCTCGAGGTGTCAGGGGCCGAATGTTAATGTGTTTAATAGGGTGCATGATCCACTGGACCCCCTGCCATGAGGAAAAACAAACTCTTTATTCTTGTCATTTTACATTCAGTTTGACATTAAAACTTGTTTGCTGCTCACAAAAATTATCAAATGAGCCATTCAGTATTTGAAAGCTCCGCTAATTAGAAAGCTGGAGTTTCTATGCCCCAAATCAGTGTTTCCATTGAAGATAACAGCACTGGAAGCATTAACAATACATGGAACAATTAGCCAGCTAACAGTGCCGGTTGGTTTCTAATTCAATTGTACTGAATTACTTAACTATTGTATGTGTTTCATGTGAAAATGAAGCTTTACGCATCTGTTTCAAGCAAAGTGTATAAATATGTAAAATTAATGGCAATAAACCAACAAAGTGAGGTTAAATGCAGTTAAACCACCTGGTAATACACTGTTCTGTTTGTGATGGTTTAGGAAATCATTAAATGCCAGAAAAAGATCATGAAGAGGTTAATAATTCCCCATTTGATGTTTTCCACCATGCTTACTGTGGTCTGCTCTTTATCACTCTTGCAATGCTGTCTCTATGGCCGTGCCTCTCCAAAACACCGGTTTCAATCAGTGACTTAAAGGTGTTTAGATGGAGTTATCTGTGGCGAGACGGCCGTAAAAAAAAATACATTTAGCTGTGCATTTTCAGACACCAAGACTATATGACAGGTATTATAAACATTTACAAAGATCAGAAAAATAAGAATCATTCTACACTGCAATATGGTGGAATTTGGAAATGCATTGTTTTGCTCTGACCGGCTGATTAACTGATTCATTTGGACTGATGGTTTGCCAAAGATATTTAAATTAAATCGACAATTGCTCATTTCAAATCAGCACATTCTTGATTGGCTGTAATAAGAGATTCATGTTCAAGATTTTTTTTTTTTCTTTTTTCAACCGGAGTGTGACTGAATTGCACAAAGTTTGAAAGCCTCTCTTTGACCCAGATGGAGAGACAGAAGATCACGGGGCAGCAAGGTCAACGGAGCCGGTGGAACATTGACTTGATTCATCAAATTAGGTCCTATGTAATTGCGCCGCATGACAACTCATAAAACATCTGGGCTATAAAGCTGTCAGGAAGCCATCAGCCTCGTGCTAAATGAAGTTACAAAAGGTGCAAGGTTCACAACTTCATACAGTGCTAGAGTAAAGTGTCCAGCAACACTTCCTCCGGTCATAAGCTCCCTGTGTGTGGTAACCGTGGTGATCAGAAAACTGAGGCTGGTTTTCCCGCCTACATTTTGAGATTCGTTTTTGATCCAGCGCTGGGTGAAGGTGTGTTTTGCATTAGTTCGTTGGTAAAATGAGTCTCGTCATCCTCCTTTGTTTAAGTAATACTTAATTTATTTAAATTTAAAATGTGTTTAATCTTTCTTCATCTTGCCAGGACATTATGTTTTTACAGACCACTAATTATTTTCCATGCATTTTTGTGTATAATGAGTAAGTGGTGATCATTTTTTGTGCTTTAGAGAAAAAAATAAGCTGTAATGATTAGAAATGCTTATAAACACTGAAATATCAACACTGTCACAGTTACATGAGCTGCTGCGTAAAATACACCTCAGCACTTAAAAGCAGAGACTTAATAAACAATTTCCCAAATCGCCAGAACACCTGAATGCATAGCGGAGTGACCTCTCAGAGGCTTGTGGACCGTGCAGTGTGAAGGCAGTTTACCTTTGTAATTGTAACAGATCACACCATTAGCACAATATTGTCATAGCTCCTGCTCCTGCAGTCAGTAGCAGCTGAGGGTTAATTTGCATAATAAATCTTAATTGAAGCTCATTAAGGATTTGATAAGAAGCAAATCAGGTACACCACGGATAACTTAAGATTAATGTTTTCTCCGTTTTTTTGGCGCTCACATATTGAAGGGAAATGTCATGTTCATTTATTACTATGCATTTTGCCTCATTCGGCATTTGATATGATTCAAATATATCATACGAGGTACTTTTGACTTAATTCAGCACATGAACCTCAGCAGGTCTACGCCTTTGAAATCAGAGTACAATCATTTTCAAAACGGCGAAAGACTTTTTTTTTTTTTAAGTATTGTCTGGTAACCTTATTCAAAGGCATCTCAGGTTAGGTTAACCTGATCCGGCGGTGATTGTTTTTTAAAGACCATCTAACCATATGGCCAACATGTATGGTCCTTGACTGACTATACATGTAGGTCAACAACTACAAGATGAATGTCCTCACTTAAATCTTCTTGACTCTGTCTGGGGAAAAATGAGACGACGTGCTCTTCACAAAACTGCAGATGATATAAATTACAAAGATATAAGCTACGGTGGGAATGTCTATCATTACAATAATACAAAGCACATGAGGTGCAGTGCACCATAAACCATAGAAAACATACCATACCACCTCTGTATAATCAATACCAGGTCCAGAGTGCTACTGTATTAACTGTAAGCTTGCCTTGCATTCTTATCCTCTAAATCCATATAAATGAACAACCCAAGCTATAAAGTCTCCTCCCCATTTTTCCTCTGTAAATCATTATATCTGTAGGGACCTGGACAAAATACCATAACATAATTTCTTTTGTACTTGGAATGTGTGGCAAAAATAATGAGTTTTAGCCTGCTCGCAATAAACTCTACCAATATTCTAGTTATTGTCAGACTTAATGAGTTAAAAAAAAAAAAAAAATCATAACAAGAAATAGTCGCTTTTCTGCAGTGATGATCACATGGAAACATTATCCACATGAATCACCCCAACGGCATATCAAATTGTGTCATTTGCCTGGAAACTAGTGCAGGTCTCAGAGGGAAGGCAAGGTGAATGAGCAGTTGCTGTAGAGAGGTGCAACGCTGCACAGGCACTTGCCTTGAGACCAATCATAACAGGCTGTTTTTTCCACACAGGAGAGCGCAGAGCGGAGAAGAGAGATCACTGTGCTGGAGGGCACAGGAGTCTTGGTTCTTATCACCTAGACAGTGCACCACCCTGTCTGCCTCTTGTGCAAACAAAAGCCTTCGCAAACTATTAGCTATCTACACCTGTCACCTAAGTGGCATGCAAAAGGAAATGCAATAAAATCACACTAAAACCACCTGACTTAATATTACGTTGTTTTTTTTCACCATAATAAGAATATACAGCATGAAAACTAGCTGATGAGGAGAAAGTTATTAAAGGGTAACTCTATGGGGAGCGCCTGCAAGTTAGAAAATTGCAAGCATTGCAACAAAGTGTAAGTATATGGTTTGGTGTGCTCATAAGCCAACGAAAATTTCAAGGCTGGATTTGATCAAAACAAAACATTTGCCTCGCTGACATCAATCCAGAAACAGATTGCAAAGAAAAAAGCAGATATTTAATGCCCACTAATGATAATATCACTTGGAAACTTTATTTGAGGCAGAGTTTTGCAACCTAAGACGGGCTCAC
>JBBMJY010000012.1:22145218-22157296 GCA_037833715.1 Toxotes lorentzi
AACCATAATAAAGACTGATAACTTCTCAACACACCACAACCAAGTAATTGCATCCTCAAATGCTGAAATACCCTTGATCAATCTAGTCTTAATCCACCAACTCAATCATAATGAGGCAGTTATGGGGAACATAATAAGTCATAGGAAATAAGAAAGTGGCTAAGGCTGCAGAAAATAAGGTCAAGGGTAATGTTGTTTTTGTGACCTGGTGAATTTGATTATTTCTTAAAAAGAAGCTTGTGCTTGTGAAAGAAGAGAAAACAGGGTTAGCGGGATATCTGGATGCCCTCTGGACGAGAGGAACGACTGAGACTCGGTGTCCCAAAAGGGCAAAATCTTACAGGATTACATTATGAGGAGACAAAGTAAACACACACACATTAACACAACTGACATGCCGGCCTAAACTGAATACGGGCCTCCTTGAAGATGAGATTATTATTTCATCCACTGCTTCAACAAACTGTCTGCGAATCTGACACACAAACACTAGACTGTACGTATGCGTACGGCAGATTTTACCACATCACCCTGCAGCATAAAAATTAAAACTGTGTGTTGTGGAGGTGTGTGTGTGTGCGTCCCCTTCTCCCTGCCAGCAGCATGGATGGAGTGCATGTGTGTGTGTCTGTCTGTGCCTGTGTGTGTGTGAGTGAGTGTAACCCATTCTCCATTTGTCCATAAGATTATGAAGAGTTCATACAGAGTTCATCTGCTACAGATACAGCGGCTCCACATCCTTCAGCCCCTCTCTACACTTCATGCGGGTCAAATCAAAACATAGTGAGGGAGATTTTTTTTTTCCTTTAATGAATGAGAAACTAAACTTTCTGATCAGTGAATACATAAATGGTTTGTTACGTGTTGTAGAATTACCGAGTGAAAACTACATGTCCTTTTTTGTGTGTCTTTCTAAATCCAAATGGACAGTTTTCTTTGGTGGCTGAATTATTAATATTATTAATTTCAACTGCAGCTTAAGATGCTGCAACTTCCCCCCTCCCTATTGTTTTAACATTTGACTTTCTTACAGCAGTGCGGTACCCAAACTGGGGTCTGAGGCCCCTGACGGAGCCCCCTGAGTGGGACTTAGAGGGTCCACAGTGAAATGAGAATCAGCTGAATGTCAGTTTTATTAAATTCACAGTAAGCTCTGAGTCCATGTTGTTTACAACAGTACACATGCTGTAGTTATATAACTCTGTACTAAATTCTAAACAACTACAAAAACCTGCATCAGGATAACATCTCAGTAAATGCAGGGGTCTGATTCGTTTCTATTCAGGGGTCCCACATGATAAAAGTTTGAGGGGAAGCCCTGTGTTTCGGGCTAGCTGTCCATGCAAGCACAACAAAAATAATCCACAAATGTTACACTCATATTAAACAGGTTATATAAAAAAAGATCGCTTACCCGCAGCCCGTTTGGGCGCCTGCTGTTTCCTCCGTGGCATTTTTTTTTTTCTGAGTCGCAGTTCACTACTGTGTCCAGGTGAAATCTGAATGCGGTCTACGATAGTCCATGCATAGAGAGAGAGAGAGAGAGTGTGTGTGAGTCTTTATTTTGGCTCTCGGAGTAGTTCAGTCTCTCTCACTATGGAAAAAAAAAATCCAGTTAGGAATCGTTTTCAGGGGGAAACAGATGTTAAATCGGGCTGATTCTTTCACCTTCTTCTTCCTCTTCTTCTTCTTCTTCCTCCTCCTACGGGGGGCGAATCGTCTCCTTTCACCATCCGTTTTTGTCCATCAGTGCTACATACGCTGATCGACGTGTGTCAGTCAGTCCCTCAGGCTGTTTTCGGTGGATAATATGTGGAGGGAATGCGCGTAAAAAGCGTTTGGGTAGTGGTACAGTATATTACGCGCGGTGCAGGCGAGAAGAGAGGCGATGCCAGCAGACATCGATCCATAGAACAAACTGAACATTAAAAACTCCTCCCTCCTCGCCTGGACTTGATGATGGCAGCGAGACATTTGTTACACTAGATAACCATGAGTTTATTAAAGGAACAGAGGCCAGGGAAAAGAGACGGGAGCTCAGGCTGTGTGCTGCTGGGCTGCTGCTTTCTATCACTCTGTGCTCGGTGTCTTTTCATGCAGCTTTTTTTTTTTTTTTTTTTTTTTTGCTGTTGCTTTTGTTGTTGTTGTGGTTTTTAGAGCCTTTCTTGCAGCTTCCGCTTTGCTCGCTGGATGAAAGACACAAAGTTTGTGAGATTTCCAAAAGATACGAATGAAGCGCTGCAGGAACGACTGAATGGCATGACTGGTGTAAGGACAAAGCTACTTATGTGATCATGTTACTTTTAAAAACAGATTTTATCTGTTCATCATTCTGCTGTTCAGCTGTTTCCGGGAGTGTCTCCTGGCTTTATACACAAAACAAGGTACACTGATTTGTTTCCCACACTGAATGCAACTTGGGAGGCCTGATAAATATGCGCAGGCTGGATGAAGTTAGTCTGAAAATGCAGCTGGTAACAGATTAGTTCAAACTGACCAGAAACAACACTTGAGTTGTGTAATCTGATCTCATCTGTGTGACTTTTTAATTATATTTTGTTTTAAATAAACCATATTTGCTCTGCATTTACTGCAGTTACAATATGGTATTTGAATACATAATTACAACGCAAACAAGTGGGTTACCATATATTTTAAAGATGATTCATTCATGCTTATCATAACCATCAAAGTCACATTCAGTTTATCACCTTCTTTTCCCCCTTTTTCACTGGTTTCACGTTGTTTCAAATTAAAGGCATCACTCCGACTGAAAATACATTATGTACTATTTAATCTAGATCTGCAGGCCATGATTATTTTCATTATCGATTAATCTGTCAATCATTTTCTACATTAATGGAGTCAAGGCAGTTTTACTTCAGTTTAAAAAAAAAAAGCAATGCACTCAAAGTTTAACATAGGTAATAGCACAAATGTTTTAGTGTCAGAATACACTTAAAAGTACTCATTATGAAGAATGGTCTGTTTTAAAATAATATATATTATTGAATTAGAATCATTATTGGATTAATGCAGCTAATCATTTGAATTTAATGTTATTCCCAAAAAGTTCAAAGTTAAATGTAGTCATGTATTCTACTTCCACACTGGCAGGTACAGAGCTATTTCCATTGTGCCAGACATAGTACTAATACATACTAATACAACTTTTCAGAGAGAAATATAATAGTAAGATTTTGCGAAACATGGACATTATAAAATGTTATTTTAAAAGAGCCTGATGTAGTAAAATGCTTCTGTGAGGATGACACTTGCTTTTGTAAGACTCACTCTTCAGTAAAATCTGGTGCACAGGATTTTTACTTCTAATGGAATACTTTTACAATACTCAGTATTTTAATGGAGTATTTTTTTACACCACAACCTCTGTCTTTGGTTATTATATTGTGGGGAGCACAATACTAAAGCCTCCCTTTCTCTTTAAAAGCTACTCATGACCTAATCAAATATGAAGTTGAGGTGATGGATGACTTCATTTGAGAGAGACAACACCCCTTAGAGATCCAGGCTCGCCCCGCATTACAAATGGCTTCCTGATAATATTCCATCACCCTATTTTGTGTCTGTCACTCATTTTGCCAATGATACCAGAGACCTCCCGTGAACTCCACCTGAACCTGTGTGATCAATCACAGCTCAGATCAAGCCTGAGCCATACCTGTCTGACAGCTCTTAACACCCTGTGTGTACACAAAGCGTGCGTGTACCGTGACAGGCGTTACACCAGCACCCACCACCACCTCACCTTATCTCTCCCTGAACGGCCTTTCTCCACCGGCACTCACACCTACTGTATCCTTGCATCATCTGCATCGCCAAGCTGACTCTCCCGCACCGTTGTTCACCAAACTGCGTCCGAAAAACTTTCTGACCAGCACGTGCATATCGAACTTTTTACCTACCATTCACGCATCGGCGGCGACGGCAGATCCACATGCATATGGTGGAATTTGTCATTCCGTAAGTCTTGATGAGCTTTTCCTCCCTCACATGGTTGCAATTCTCATACCTGGCTCACTGATGTCTGCTCCTCCGCTGTAACAAAATGTGACAAACATATGTCTTGTTAGTGCTTTTTCTAAAAGCCACAGGTGGCTTTTAGGAAATATGCAGCACATGTGCTGAGAAAGTAGACAGCAACACTTAATTAATGTCTGTGAACTCTGAACTGTGTTTGATGACAGGCTTATAAACTCAGAGTTGTACTGAAATCATATATTTGATTTGAAAATCTTCCCAGTTACAAAAGCAGATGTTTCCCAAACCCTGAAATCAGATAAGTGATTCTTTTATCTCATATCTCATCAAGAACTGGAGCTGCTTCTCTGACAAAGAACAGGAAGCAGACTTTGTGCATTCTTTGAATGTTTGTTTGAGCTTTTACACCCATGTAAGCTCGATTTCCAGTCAGCTCTGAAACAGAAAATATGCCCACATTCCTTGGAAGTCACCCATGGCACTTCTGGAGTGTCGACAAAATCAGCCTTTTATTTATTGTCAACAAAGCTGCTCCAGAAAGTGTCTTTTGACGGCAGCCAGAGTTTTGACCTCTCATCATTTTAGCTTTGAGAGAGTTCGATTTATCTTCACAGTCTATTCTGGACCGTTCAGAGGTGGAGACACACTGTTTTTGGAGAGGAGTTTCAGGTTAACCTTGAATGTCATGTCTCACATACAGTCAGCGTTGTAGTCTGGGATAAAAGTACAAAAGAGACAAAACAGAAAGTTGTCGGGAGTTTCAGATCGTGTGATGTTAGTGTCTGTTTCAGTGTCTAAATGTAAAAATGTAATTTATGCAACTAAAATGTACATTGTTAGGGAAGCATGGCTGCTGATATGGGCCTGCAGGCTTAATTACATCCAAAATTATTTATTGTATTTTTGTCTTATGACTTTGAGTTGACTTATGAGTTTTAAGGCAAATCACTAGAAAACACTACCAGTATAAACAACATTATTTCCATGATGACTAGCTTATTTTCATTATTCACTGATAAAGCAGAGATACTATTAAAGGTATCATTTGTTATGTATGACACCATCTGCTGTGTGTAATAATGGAATTATTTTCATACTGACTGACTGAACGTCTGGTGTAGGAAACAGAAGTTTGACATCTTACAATGAATTTACAGATCAGACATTGTAACACAAATACAGACTATTTCAAGTGATACGGAGTTATGGGATTTGCAACAGGAATTCTTTGCAGTTCCAAAAACCTGTGTGAATCTATGTAAAATCTATATTCTTAAATACATGCAGACAGTATCATTAACCCAGGGATAACTGACCTGCAATAACATACAGATAATTCTGCTTTGAAAATGCTTACACCAACGAATGTTGTGCTGTTTCTGTTATATGTGTAAAGATGAAACTGTTTGCTAATATGTTAGCCGCAGCATCTTCATAAGGTGATAACATGTTGTGTTTACAGCTTGTTGGCCAAAAACACTATTAATGCCAAAAACTCTCTCACTCTCTCTTTCACTCCCTTTTTTGTCATGTTTGTTTATGAGAAAATGTGCATTCAGGAATCTTCATATTTCTGTATTACAGATTTGTTTCCGCACTCAGAAAATGCCCCAAAGACAACCCTGGACTCTTTCTTTGGTTTCAGCCAGTGCAATGAGATGTTCATCTCTGACATTTGTGTCTCTAACAATTCAAACGTGTCTAATTGGTGGAATCTGGGCTCACACAGTTCGAGTGATTAAAAACCATCATGGAAAACACAAGTGACTGAGAAATGTCGTTAAGATTTTCAGTTTATCTTTGCAGGAATTCCTCAGTTTTGAATCAACAGTATTGTCTGGTAGTTCATCATAGCCCCACGGTTTAGTAAACATTAACTCTCTAACAAGATTTATGGGCACTTTAACCCAGGTCAGAGCTGTAATTCTGGAAACAATGCCCAAATAATTACTCCATGCATAGAGCTCTGCCATACAAACATTATCAGGAAAACAGAAATCTTAGACTCATTTTCAATTTTCTGGCAAGGCAGTAGACTCTGGCAAACAACTGACAGACAGCGATGTGCAAGAGCAGAGTGAGTTCAAAGTGAACTCAAACAAGCACAGTCTTACAGACTTCACAGACCTGCTCACATTATGAGATTTACAAACTCTCTGTGGATCAAGAACATTTAGGAACACACAAGCTTTTTGTGGATCTACCCTGGACCATTATCCATTTGAGCAAAATCCAGACTCATCCTGAGACTGTTTTCAATATCATAACACTGGCCTCATTCATATTATGTGGTTGAACTATTTAGTTACACAGTCGTTTGACAATAGGGAGTCTAATTATAATGCTCTAGCCATGATAAAAGGAGGATGGTCTAGGAAATCCAAACCTGTCTTTAATCGAAAGATGAAATTTCATGGACAATGGACAGCCTGTGTTTGAAGTCTTGTTTCATAATTTTCAAAGTGGAACAACGACATGTGCATACAGTCAAAAGCAGCTGCTTGATTTTAAGATGAAATTCATGTAACACTTGTGAAAACTTACCAAAGCTAAAAACAAAGAGCTATTACAAATTCAGACGATGTCTAAAAAATATCTGAAGTTTCCAGTTGTGTGATTGACAAGCAGTTAAAAATAAAAATTTTCTAGAGCAGGACTAAACTGCAGCAATATAATAATGCAAGCCTAATATGAGCTTGTTTCAAGGATGGGCAATAAAAAAAAATCACATGAAACAGAACGTGAGTCATCTGTGATCCTACAGATACAAACGTCATTTAACACACCTTACTAACCCTTGGTTGAGGCCTTGGTTGTAGATTTTTGACGATGGCATTGAGATCTTTCCAGAAACACACACAAATTTTACAGGTTGCGATAAATGATTTCAATTCGTTCAACAACACAGAGAAGCAAAGGGTATTAGTGGTTATGCACACAATAGCATGCGGTCCCAACCTGAGTAAGAAGAACATAGTTTAGTTGAAAGTAGGTGAGGCTGAACAAGCTGATGTGAGTGTTGTTGTTGTTGTTGTTGAAAGCACAGTTAAAGGAGCTTTGTGGGACTCAGCGTGTTTGTCCTCAGGGCTGAATGTAACAGATGACAGAGATCATTGGAGCATTTTTTCACATCAGTCAGAACTTTCTCCTTTTCACAATTTTATAGTGTACTATAGAGACACAGACACCATTGTGATATTGTTGCACTGTTTGTACCTAGTACTGGTAGTTGACAAGTGGGTACTTGTCGTTCTAGTCTTGACAGGTGTTAATACCTCACACTTCCTTCTCCCTTATTCCATTATTTTGGTGACTGTGCTTGATTTGGTTCAGCCACTGCCATTCTGTGCATCACAAAATGTACCAGCTGTTAAAATAAAGGCTATAGCTGGTATATAGAGTGTGTGTATATAATATGTATAAAGGCATCGTCACATTGTGCAATAACAGCAGTCTTGCAAGTTCACTGCGTGCGACTGTGCAGGTTGGTCACAATCTCTGTCAGATATTTGATGTAGTTTTATTAAACCTAAATACTTTCTACAAACAATGGGCCAAACGTCTATGTGTAAGATGAAAGAGCTCGCTCTTAGAGAGTGGCCTGCAGGTTTACAACTGACTAATAATTAAAACTGGTTTAAGAATGTATCTGTTCTTCATCTGTGGAGAACATTCTGGAAGAACATGCCTGTTGTGGGTTCTTGTTGAGGGTAAACTGCCGCTGTGTTCGTTAAAGCAAGAAACTAATAAAAAAAAAAACTAGAACTTTGCACTTATATAATTTGTTTTTTTGTGATAGTTTGATATCGATATCCTATGAACCTTTGATTTCCCTATATCTTGGCCAGCATTTGACCTTTATTTTCATTAATTATAATGTTTGCTGGGTTTTCATGTGCTGTCCCAAAATAAGCATAAGAAAAAAACCTCACACAATAACATACATTTAAATATTGTAATTGTCTGTTTTGCTTGTCAGAGCCTTTCATGTGCAAGTGAGCATCACCTCCAGTGGTAGGGTTAAAGATGATGCATTATCTCAGGTGGAAAGGCACTATGACCCAGATGTAACACTAACTGTCACGGCAGATACACAACTTATCGGAAAAGGCTTTCATATCTGAAGGAAAATTAGTCCAGAGCTGGAGCTGTCAGTCATTCTGCAGAGTAAGTACAGTATATGGGGCATGAAGGGAGGGAAGTATTGTTCACCGTCTTTTTTAACCCAATAATACCCATTCAAACGATCTTTCTAACACTGCTGCTTGACCTATTTCCTCTCGTAATATATCGTTAAAGCAGCCTTGTGAAATGGCTTAATTATTTATGCTTGATTTCAAAATGAAGAGCTTTGAGAACATGGCTCCACAGGAGGATTGACACACGCAACGGTGCTTTTACAAGCACACACACTGAGGCACACTGGGGCCCAGCTTACTCAAAAAAAAAAAAAAAAAAAAAGAGCACACCCTTGACTGACTTCATCCAGTGTGTTGTGCATAGAGCATTAAAGCAAGAGTGAAGATAAATGCCCTGTCAGCGCCTTTAATGATTTATTTCAAACATTTCACTCGATCCAATAAGGTTACAATCTATGGCAGGTAATTGTTTATACAGAAACAGAGGGCATTTTGTTTGTTTTATTGAGCACTGAGCAGAGTGAACATACTAACCTCAGAAATGGATGCACCGTCAGAAATATCAATTTGCCATTTTAGACGACACTCTGCACTTGCAATTCTCGTCACACTTACATACAGTGTGGTCTTCTGTATTTTCCAATTAGGCTCAACACGACCTCTGAAGTTTTGTTTTTTGTTTTTTTCCTTTTTAAGGCTGTGAGGCCTGTCTGTCCATATGGAAGAGCGTGCACATGGGTGTCCAATCCGCCACACACTATTTTTGCCTCCCCGCGTGCATGTTCTGCAGTTAGGTAAGGCATCAGAGCAGCCTGTCACTTGTCCCTTGGTATTGCTTTAGTCTGTGTCGACAGTGTGTCCACCCTGGGTTTGTCAGTGTCTATTCAGACCTGACCTGTCTTGTTCAGCACATGGCAGAGGATGCTGATGGACATTTCCAGTTCTCCTTCTCAGTGTCCATCACCCGGTGCAGGATGCATCCCTGACGCATCTTAGTTTGAGCTCCTGAAATTTGTTGACAGTTGCAGAGGGTGGTCTGCAGTTCTGCCACCCTCAATTATGGGAGATGTGATCTGATTCTGACTTGAGGGATGTAGGTTGCCTGCTGTGCATAAATGCTCAATTGTGGTCGATCGATATCTTGCTAATAGGTTTTGAAAATTGAAAACAATGCAAATAGAAAAGATGCGTAAACCCTGCTGAGGGATTTTGAAATACAAACCCAAAGGGCTAAGTGAAGGTGGGGTAAGTGACATCATTTATTTATTTATTTCCAGTCCTGGTGGATTAGATTCATTCATCCTCTTTCATGTTTGTTGCTTTGCTGCCAGTCAATCTTGTGTTTGTTCTCTTAATTTCCTGTGAGTCGCTGATGAAAAAGAAGGAGTATTCCCTCTGTTCTGTTGAAACAGTTAGTGTATTTTTATAGGACCAGGAACAGAGCTCAAGTCTGCTTCTAATGGAGATGGAGGCAATCAGATAACCAACATTGCCACCCATGCTCTCTTTTCCTCTTCTTGAAGAGGACAACTTCAGCTTTTAATAAACATGTAATAAGAAGGAAAACAGCTGGTAGCTGCATCACAGATGGTGCCGTTCTTGGCATCTCCAAGGAAGGGACCACACATACAGATGGCTCATTATTCCAGCATTTGGTTATGCATATTGCACAAAATTTTATTCCAATGCTTAACAACCAGCATAAGCAATACAGGTGTTACTATTTTTCACGAGGCTCCCCCTGCAAAGTAAGCAGTCGGGTTCTTGTTTTGGTCATATCTTTTGATGTGGATCACTCACACAAGCCTCAGAATCTACCTCTCCCTATCAGTATTTCAGTGCTGTCTCTGTTTGTGAGGAGTGCCACGTTAATCTGCACTCAGGTGTGATTCATAGCTAAACCAGCTGTCAGTCTTGCCCAGGCTGCAGCTCTGTTTTCAATGTGCACCTTTGTGTCATTAAGGTAACAGCCCGCAAATACCTCAGCGGGTCGTTGATTAAGACAGAGGGAGAGGTATTGATCACAAAGCAAAGGCAAAACAAGTCAGCACAGCCAGCCAAGAGCAAGGCCGAACACATCAGCACACAACCTTGACCCCCGTGAAATCCTTCAGACCCTGCTCTTTCATCCCAACTGACAAACTCCTACTGTAGGCTGATGATCTGCATATTTCTGAACTTGGGTGTCCTCTGTGGGTTATTTATATTCGGTCAAATAGAAAATGTCACTGGTAAAAAAAAATTTATTCGAATGAAAACAAGGCAAAGGATTCGGTCCCATGAGAGAAATGTGTTCTTCGTTGAGTCTTTTTTTAGGTTGACTGTTTTAAATTACAGATGCTCTCTAATTGGCTACGGTCAAATAAAACCCGCCTAATGAGGCATTGCATTCATTTGCTTATTTCCTTTCAAGTTGTTTCCCTTTGTATCTCAGAGCAAAAGTCTTCTCTCGTGCTTGCTGTTCTTCCAGGCAGGGTATTCTTAGTCAAAAGACTATTACGCCTCAAATGAACATGTAAATATATATTTTTTTCCGCAACAGAATAGTTGATACTGTGAATTTACTCATTAACTGCATAAACAGTACGAACAATAGACCCTGAACTTTAACTGGTATCCCACCTCCCTGCAGTATTTTGATGACCACCAGCAGGTTTTAAAGCAAAGACAGGAAAACCCAAGACTGCATCTCACTCCCTGCATCTCCATTATATGATGAACTTAGTGCGGACTTCTCCTTTAATGTGATGATTAAGTGTGCTAATCACAAGTGAGAGCGAGATGCAGACACTTTTATGTGCCCGCCTGTGCGTGCGTATGTCTGTGTGTCCTGAAACATCCGAGGGATTTTCTTTCAGACCTCCTCACACTTGACACTCCATGTATGCTGGAGCTGTCCTGTCCAATTTATAACATGAGTCAATGTGACCTTTATCCTGGCAATGACTATAATGTACTTTAGCACATGTCAGTCTCAGGTCAGGATCATCCCTTGTGTCATATGTTTTGTCTTGCATGTTTTACAGTCACCAGGGACGTACCGCTGTGCTTCTGCGCTGCAGCCTATTCAACTTTAAAGTGAACTTGGACAGGTGATAGATTCAAAAAGCATGTAACGTATTATTACCATAGATACAGTTCTCCGAGGCTTATTTAATACAGAATGCTATTATGCACCTATTCCTTCTGCATTATTATATTTTCAGAGATATGTATAGCTTGCATAATGTAGTTAGACACAATAATTACACAGTAATGACTATTTTGAACCCCAGTTTAATAATAATAGCTTTCTCTTCTGCTCTATTCTAGTCTGACACAAATGCAGGAAACAAAGGAAGCCAAATGATTTAAAGTGCTTAAAAGCATAGGTAGGCTGCACAAAATAACTGTCACCTGTTTTTGGCTCTAATTTCCCCCCTCATACTCATCTTATTGCTCATCAGCTAAGTTGTCAGGTCTGCTACATCCCTTTGATGGCATCACTGACAATTAGCAAGACGATGCCACACAAAACCATCTGGACAGGCACATCTCTCGTTGCTGAGGGAGACAGTTTCTGGTGTGACAAAAATAAATCTCAAGGTCAGTCGCTGTCACTTTTTAAAAGTATCAGATTCCTTCAGAGGTAGATTTATGGGATTGGATTTATTTTGAGAAGGTTTACTGGCTAATGATAAGGTGTCTTAGAGACTGTTAAGTGGAGATGAGGAATTAAACCAGTGAAGTATACAGCCCTGTCCCTGCTTAATGTTTTCTATTATTTTATGCATTACCATATTTCATTGTCAGGATGATAGATAGATAGATAGAGAGAGAGAGAGAGAGAGAGAGAGAGAGAGAGAGAGAGACAGAGAGACAGATAGACAGATAGACAGATAGACAGATAGACAGATAGATAGATAGATAGATAGATAGATAGATAGATAGATAGATA
>JBBMJY010000012.1:22157396-22169143 GCA_037833715.1 Toxotes lorentzi
ATAGATAGATAGATAGATAGATAGATAGATAGATAGATAGATAGATAGATAGACAGACAGACAGACAGACAGACAGAGGCAGGTGTTGACTGCTTTACTACCATTCAAAATATGATAGACCTGGCATGTCATGTTTCCAGTACACTCAGAAAAAACACAATCAATTATCAAGAGGGGCGGGAAATTGATTTTCCCCTTCCACATACGCAGCAAATTTTCCACATAAATATATGATACTTTGACAAACCTCTTTGTATTAAACCTGAAGGGCCCTGGCAATGAAAGTCAGACTAAATATAACTCTGTTAAGGCCCAGTCACACCAGCATTTAAACCAGCAAAATGACGTGGCTAAATCAATTAATTTCACCGGAATCACCACAATCAGTGGATTCAGTCTTAAGGCCAGTCAGTAAAATCCACACAGTCTGACACACAAATGTGCCCCATTGACTGTCTTGACCTTTGAGGGAACAGAGAGTAACAGAGTCCAAAATGAAGGAAGCTAACAGCTTATTAGCTCCATCTGCTTTTTTTTTCAGACTGCTGGAGTATAAACCGTCACTGTATAAACTCCCTCACAAAACAGGCAAGTTTACAGACAGCTAAGTGTGTGAACTTATTGTTTCGTTAGCAACCAAGCTAACAAGCTAAGCTTGCTAAATGGCAGAAAATGCTAGGTCACTTAGCTAGCGAGCTCGGAGCTTTTCCCCCTGAAACGACTCTGTGTACATTTCCATAATACCAGACAGGTTGAACGTCTTCATCTTCCGTTTATATGAAACAAAGCACAGCCAGTGTTCCCTCATATACTGTGGTATAGAGATGTGGAAAGCCAAAGCATCATAAAGAGCTTGCAATCTTTTCAAAATTAATGGGGAAAAAAAAAATAATAATGTCTAGGTAGTTCTTCGTTACGTTACTCTATATTTTTATTTTTTAATGTTTGTTTTTTTCTTTTTACATCCAAGCGATTTGATTGAGGCTGCAGGCTTTAACATTACCAATAATCATTTCATGTTCATTTTTAACGGCTTCATTTTTACCAACAGGTTTTGATCAAGGTTGCCGGGGCAAATGGATTGTTAGACAGAAACTAGAACATACTGTCATTGTTTTGAAGAGCATGTTCGATGCAAGCACTGCTCCTGCTACAGTAACTCATCTGCAGCCCTTCCATTGTGTGGTCCCATGATGCTTCTCTGCTTGTGTGTCCATACATCATGTTTGTGCGTGCTCTACTAAAGCAGATCCCCTACAGAATATGCTCCAGAGTGTCATCCTCACAGAGTTATCCCTCACCACTGGCTGACCGTGGCATTATTCCGGTGGGGACTGTTTGACTAATAAGCATTTTCGCTTCACAAGTGCTGGCTGCTCTGGATATACATACTGTATAGAGGACACCTTGAATTGGAAAAAGAAAGGTGGCCAACACTATTAAAAGCACCCACTGGTCCGGAAAACACACTGTGATTTCATTACAAAAATCATATAATGGTCGTAAACACAATAAAAGAGTTGCACTTTCGCTTGGAGAATTTGCAGTGTATGTAGAACAGAAACAGCCCTCTCTCCCATTCAAGTTACACTTGAATGTGCAGGATGTATCCTTTTGTTTGATTTCAATATTACAAAACGGTTATAGAGGTAAACAAATACTTTACTGAGCAAAAAGGGAAGTAATTTAATAAAGAGATAAATAAACGCGGTGTAGTACTTGATTTTGCATTGTGTCATAAAGAAAAGCCCAGGCTCAACACTTTGTCCACACATCAGTGGGTCAACTAAGAGTCAGTGATCCAGGTACATTTGCTGTGATTACTCTCTTTTTAAGTATGCCGCTTTACAGAAAAAAAAGGTATTTTCATTTCCATTTAGAAAATGTATCTTTGCAAAGAGCTGCGGATGTTACATAAATGTGTGGAACAAAAATAGTACATTTGCTTTGGGATATCCTCAAGTTAAGTACCTGCATTTCAAAACACAAGTGCTTCTGCATTTCTGAGGTTATATACTGTTAAAGCGACTGTGCAGTGCACAGCACATATTAACACCTCCACTATATAGTGTCTCTGACTGATCAGTAACAGTCGCACAAATACATGTAATAAAATGCAGTGTGCTTCATGTCGACCCTTTGAGCTAAAGTTGAGACAGAAAGCAGCTAAAATACCTCATTGACCCTCTGTGTGCTGGTAGGCGCTGCATATTTTGACAAGCACTCGTAGAAAACTATTATAGCTCTGTGATGCTACCTGAGTGTTTACCTCCCACACACAGTTAAAAAGTGCACATCATAAAATGACCTCCTTTCTGCTCAGTTTGTGGAACTGAGCAGTCGCAGAATTACTTGAAAATTAGTTTTCTGTCAATATTAATATTTATGTCTGTGCTGTAAATAATATCTGTTTGCAGCCACCACAAACAAATTCACGGGCACTCTGCAAAACCAATTCTGATAAGCAAATCTAAATCTCGATTCTGAGTTTTGTGGCACTGCATCTTTGCCCCTGTAAGCCAGGTTCAGGTCTGAGCCCGCTGTTACTACATCAAGTGCTGCAATCACCTCAGCAGACCACCCTGACAACCTCTTCCTCTGTTGTTAAGACACCCCTGCAGAAAGCCTCACAGCAGAGGGACTCGGTCCATGGTGGTTTCCACCATCAGATGGTGTATAGCGTCCCGCAGTCTCTCACGGTAGGGCTTTGGTAGAAGTTCAGCACACATGAGACACCATCATTTGAAAAACATCTGTCACTCTGACAAATAATAAGTGCACAGGGCCTCCAGGGAAAAGGGAAGTGCAAGCTCCATATTTTATTTCTTTCTGTCTAACACTGCGACTGGCTGCTGTTTTTGTGTGTGGTGAACTGTACTTTTATATCTAATGCAATGCATGCTCACACTGACAATTGACATTTTAAGGGCATTACCCTTGACAAGGCAACCTGGACAAATGAAAGGAAAAGGCAGAATGATTTATCAGGGCGGGTGACGAAATCTTTTGATTTACATTTTTCCTGTGCTGTTTGAAATGAATCCTGAAGATGTGCACCACACCCCTGCCGCAGGCTGTGTGAGCTGTCTGCAGAATAGCCTGATGACCTGAGATCAGGTAGGGCTATATCTCCCCAGGGTGCTTGCAAAGCCAAGACAACACTGCACTGCTCTCCTTTTCTAATTCTGCCAGTTCCTCCTGGCTTAATTGAGAATTTGAACAAACAAATTAATCATTGCAGCCCATAAAAATGACAGGATTCATGCAGTAGCATTCTTCATTCTCTCTAATTTGTTGTGTGTTGTCGTCCCCCCGCCCCTCTTCCCGTGCCTTTTCTCAAACCCCCACAGCATTTTTTGTGCTGAATCTGCTAGTTTACCCCCTTATGAAAATTACGAATACTTGTCAAGGTTAACGAGTTAATATTCTCATTCAATATTTATTTTATGGGCGAAAGAAAGCGTCTCCCTTCAGCGCGTCCTCTTCCAGAGCGGGGATGGGTTTGTTAATCAAAATGACAAGGACAGTGTCCTTTTGATAATCCCCTGAATCATCGAGAATAAAAAATGAACTTTATTAATCAGCGGCCTCTGATTAATTGTTATGAAGTGTTGCTCATCCATTTCCCCTGCATTTCCGTAATTTTCACAGAAGCCTAACAATCTCCCCAATGATTTGAAGCCTTTTGAGCTGGCGTTGCATTCAGCAGCATAGCAATAAATAGCTGGGCAGCACACTCCTCTTCCTGGATGAGCTGCTGCACAGAAGACTTTTACAAAAACACAGTGCTTATTTACCACTCTCTGCTTACAGCATGACCATTTTTATATAACTTTTTTTTGTTGTTGTTTAGCCTCTGGGTTTGCATTTTTTAAAATGTCCAAAAAACATCAATACTGACACTAGCATCAGTTTAGTAGCAGCCATCAGTCTCCCTTTATGTTTGTATCCTGCATCAATACTGCTGTTTCTGCCCACTTGATCCTTGAACGTGAATCACAAATGTACTATCCATTCCTCTCCGGGTGGAAACAACACTTCAGCTCAGAAAGTTAAGAGCAAGACTTCATATATAGACTTCATATGAGTGAGGAGTTAGAGCTAGTTAGTAAATGAAATCATGTTCCGCATTGTCTACAAATTAACCGCTCAGCCTTTTTTTTAAAGAAGTAGGACAATTAATACTGCATGTTGATGGTATTTATGATTAATATATAACACTGAATGTCGTTTTCACAGTGGATGGTGCAAGGTTGGGAATCTGATGTAATTTACATGAGTGTGCAGGAAGTGTGGTGCTAATTTGCTCTGAAGTGATGTCCATGAAACAGAATACACAAACGATGGGAAAGTTTCATATCAGAAGGACGTCTCTCTTTTTCTTTCTGTCTCCTCAAGGTGCATTATTACAGAAGGGGACCTGATGGGGAGAGGATATTTCATGATATGCCCATTAATCAGCAGCCATCTATTTTACCATATTTACCTACAGTACAGTAAAAGTTATTATTTTTTCAGTCAGCTCCATATGTAAAAGTCCGGTGTAAGGAAATTATACATTTAACGAGTGCACGCTGTGAATTTCAGCCTCTTCAACAGATTTAAGGGGGCTGGGTGGCTCACATGCAATTAATTGTGGAGGTGTTTTATCCATCAGAATGAATAATTCAAAGGGAGTGTTAATAGGTATCCCAGACTTGGCCAAAGGAACGGAGACAAAGTGATGCTGAAAGACGTTTCATTACTTTCCCTCTGATGCTGCTCTTCATTTGTTCTCCTATGTCTTTTTAGGGTCAGTCTAGTCACAATTAAGGATGAAAACAAAGCAATAAAAATAGCAAAACAGTATTAATTATTATTTGCAGTATTATCATACGTATACAGGAACAGATATATCAGATGAAAATGTAAGATATCAACCATTAGAGTTGAGTCATTTCAAAACCGGATTATGGCTCAGTGTCAGAATTATTAAATTAAATCATTGCTGCACAAAGCAAGAAGTTAAACTTTCCCCATAAATAAAAGCAAGTCTGGTTCACAGCACATGGGAACTAAAGTAAATCTGAGAAAGAACTTCCCCCTGCCGAGTTACCTTTGAGAAATCTGCTTTATGTAACATAAATTCTTACGGGGAGGGCCATTAAAGCCACAATCCCTCTTTTTTTTTTTTTGTCCACATAAATACATATTCACAGAAATAACTGAGGACTTTGATATATATAGATTAAAAACCGTTAAACTAACAGACATATTTTCCCAACTATACATATGTGAACAAACCATTCACAGCATCAAACTACGTTAAAAAAACAAAACTATTATAATTTGAAATATATGAATTGTTACCCAGTATGTTACAGATCTGGCCTTGAAGTTTCAAAAAGTGGATTATATGCATTCCTGAGCTGAAAAGTTTTGCAAACACTAAGAAATTTATCAAATTAACTGAATAAAATTATCTTGGCATAAATTACCATATACTCTTCAAACATGTAAAACCACAGCTCCGCTTGAATTGAATTGTCTTAAATTGATGATGGCTGAGAGCTGATCTCAGTACAGCTTTGACTGATTCCTCCTGTGTGTGCGTGTCTGTGTCTGTCTCCTCTGGTGGGAAACATTGTGAACTTCATTGACTCCCACATGCACAGAGGGATGACATCAGAAAGAAGTCGTCTCTGTCAGATGCAATAAAGGGACGTCCACATGTGCATAGTTCCCCATCCTTCACACTTTGCGTACACCCAACCCACAACATAAATTAGCTATGGTGACTACTCTCTTTTCAACAGCCATCCAAGACGAGGACATTCGGGGAGAAAAAGATGCACTGGGGTCGTGTTGCAAGCCAGGTTTCCCCAAATTTAAACAGTAAATTCAGATGAGATATTGCGAGTCGAATCTTCTGACAGTATTCTCTTCCCCTCTGTAACACGCGTCTGTTAATTTTTCACAAAAGGATTCACAAATACATGAGTTCTTTTGTACAGTTCCTTCAGATGGAGATCTATGGCATTGTGAACAAAAGACACTCCTTCAATGACAAGTGCCAAGTATATCAGCCAGTCCTTCTTTTCAAGTAATTCCAACCCTGGCTATTCAGGGTTTGCCCTGTGGCGAGACCGAGCACTTCGTTCTCCAGAAATAGCCATAGCTCATCTTTCACAAGGACTCAGGTCGTCTTATCACGGGGAGAGAGGTTTATTTGAATTTCTGTCTCTTGAATATGCCTGGCAATCATGATGCCCGCTTAATATTGAAGTATGGGGAGCGCTTGGTGTTGTTCTCCCCCAGGCTCCGTGGCAGGCACAAAGAACTTGTAACTTGCCATCAAATATCTTATCATATGACTTTATCTGCCAGCAGTGGCAGACAGCTGCACCTTAGCAGCTCTCCACTGTGGAGAAATCATGATCCTCCGCACGTGTTTACTGTTTTCTACCCTGATAGCGTTCAAAGTGGTCTTCACAAACAAATATGTTTTTGAATGGATACGCTCAAGCACTGAATGCTGAAGGCTAAACAATGTTATGCCACAGGCTAAAGACAAAGACTTGGTTTGCTTTGCTGGCTTTGTATTTATTTGTTGTCCACCACACCTCATGAAATCTGAATTTCCTTTTGTTCCCTGTTCACAGCAGAGCAGCAAAATTGGCTTACCACATTTAATTAACACCCAAACACACCTTGACAACTTTTGCATGACACTCACTCTGCTAAAATCTTTTTAGAATAACAAAAAAAACCCCACACTTCAACTGAAAAGAGAGGCGTTTTTCTTGATAAATGTAAGATAAAAGACGTGGCAGTCATTTTCTCCCATGACATATTTGTTCTTTAACAACAAATCAATGGCTGTGAAAGCTTGGCACCTGAATACAGAACAATGGGGAGATGAAGCGAAGATTGTCTTCATTAGGCACATTAATATTCATAGAAAGTAGAAAATCTGACACCACGGAGGACTTGGTAACCTTTTCTCATATTAGATTTTTTTTTTCAACTTCTTAACACAATTAAAGTCCAGCAATGACTTAATTAATGCGGCTTTCTGTCAGCCGCTTTAAAGAACTGTCAATTTGGCCTGGGTCTGCCTGTCAGCAGGGAAGAAAGACAGTCATCCCACTCTTACAGGAGACAGTCGGAATCACAGTGCCGGATAAAGTCACATTCTCAGACACCTTGCCAAATTGATTCTTTTAAGGGTTTTCTTGCAGATTACCATTTCTTCCCTCCTGTCTCTTATTCTGCACGAGTGTCAAATCTGAGAAAAAAATCTAAATTCAGTTTTAGGTTCTGGTTATTACCATCCTCTCCTTTTGTGCTCATTGTTGCTGATACCCTGTTAAAGTATTATTTGAATGAAGCATTCCTTGTGCAAGACAGTGTCCTCAGAGCTCTGCATCAGTTACCAAGATACTGAGAACAATATGGCGCGGTCAGAGCACGCTGCGCTTCATGTCGCAAAACCGAATCGACGACATTAGCTCAAATTATTCATTTGCACATTTTTTATTCTGGTTATGCATTTTTACGGCCCACATCAGTAATGCGCCATTTCGGTTGTATGGTGAGTTTCGTGGTAAATCAGCCCTATGTTGAGAGCGCTGAGACTGTGAGGCACGAGGCGGGTGCATTTCCTCTAAAACCAGAACTGTCTTCAAGTGGAAGCCACAGCCTGTCCAAACAAGATGACAGTGCAAATGTCTGCTGCTAATGACTGATTCTCCTATTGCCTGGGTTTTGATCAAAAATAGGTTCTTCTCCTTTCTTTCTCTGAAATGGCAGCGACCAAAATTGAGGTAATGGCCCTCACTTTAGAGGCTGACACACCTGCAGGAATCGTTATCACTCTGACTTGAGATCAGTCTCGCTTTATAATAAGTGAGCTGAGATATTCATGAAATACGGAATTATTACACGAGTATTTTGAGTGAAACCAAAACAAAAATAAAATATGCAAAATATTGTTGATATTTTACTGCTCTCTTTTTTTTCTACAAACTCCACCTACTCTTTACTGGATGGAATTTTAAATGGTGTGAATTTAATACTGAGAGAGAAATTCAGTCAAAATCTGATTATAACATTCATTTTCCCATCTATCCACTAGGTGTAACCGGGGGGATTCATACACTGCCATTCTCTGTATTAATGAACCAATACCTGTGATCATTCGGCAGGAGGTGTAACTGGCTTGGCAGGTGTGCTGCCACTGGGAAACAGATTAAAATAGTCAGGGTTCCTTTCAAGGCTTGTACAGAAAACAATGGAGGCTTCACAAGGTAATCATGCCATTATATGAGACGGAGGGACTAATTGGAATTATACTAGAACAGGCAGGGAGCTCATTAAAACCTTGAGCACTACCTCATGATAAACAGTCACTTTAAGGGCTAGCACTAATATGATGAGGCAAAGTCTTTATTTCTCACTTTCCAATGAACACATCTGATGTTTAAGCTTCTTATACTCACTCAGCAGGTATCATGTGAAATGTAAGACTCCTTAATTGCCACTGGAAATTAGTAGAATTATATAGAGAGCTTTTGTCGTCATGCAGAAACAGCTACTGCGGTGATACCGCGCTGTCTCTCAAGGTCTGCATCATGTGGAAATTCTTGTAACATAATCATCCTGAGCTTTTCATGCTTCATGTTAAGATTTCATATTTGTCATCTGCTTCTCAACGTGCATTTTATTATTACAAATTGAACCGTGTGTTTTAATATATTTATTGTTAAACTTTGCTCATTACAGCCCTATAAAACCTCACCAATACAATATCATAATAACACAGCAAGCTTGTTATGGACTCTGACAACCCGTGATTAAAATCAGACTCATTTCGCTTGATGAGAAATTGGCTTTACCCAAAATAACTTTATATCCCCCTGCTTTCCAACACAGTTCATTAGCTCCATCTTGCTCAGGCAGGATTCTTTGTGCCATTTTGACTGTATTCAAATCTCTTTAATGCCATCTCATGTTTAAAGACTGGCCATAAATCCCATATCAGTTCTTAATGACCACTGCCGGCCAGCCAGTAATATGTCATTGTTCGCAGGCGATCACCCAGCGGGGAATAGACCATGCCAGTCTTTGTAATTGCACACCCAGAAAGATTTATATTGCCATTATGCACACCCATAAGAAATAATTCAAACATATCATTGAAAAAAAACAGCCTGCACATTGCTGATCCCCAAATCTCCACTGAGCATCTAGCTAGTATAATATTCTACTGCTTCTGCTAACATGGCTTTACTGTCTCCTAGTAAAGATGTCTTGAACACTCATATTCCATATGTCTATGTATTAGCAGTACTGTTTCTCCATCTGCAGGGCGCTTTGGAAGAGTATGCAAAGGCTATATAGAAAAATGCAAGGTGTCACATAACTGCTAGAGCACTACAGTAGCTAAGTGGCTGGAATATGCCTCGTACATCAATCAGCTGATGCAGTATGCATCCTAAACAAACTCCTCCACGCACACTACTGCTTTTTTTTTTCTCAAATGCCCGCAATCCTTGGATGGCTCTGAGATGTGGTGATTGAAGACGCAGTTAGCTGAACTCCCCAAGTGTGCCGCCACAGCTTTGTTGTGCAGCCTGTCCTGGTTCCTCCTGAGAGGGGAGGCAGGTGTAGGCTGACGCAGGTTTGATCACCTTGGTGAATGTGGACATAAGTGGCTTCTCCGTGTCCCCCAGGGAGGACAACAGCAGCCAACTGCAGAAGGACGAGTGTTTGACTTGGGCTAATGAATTGCCTGGTTGAACAGAATTACATCATGCTTGTTTTCTTTAAAAGGATTTGACAGGTACTCAAATGCGCTGGTTGACGTTATAATTTAAACTACGACACCGCATGAGGGAACAGATAGAAAATGTTACTGTAGATTTATAAAATGTTACACTGCCCAGAAAATGCTGCATGTTTATTCACAAACAGCTCATATTAAGGGACATGCTTTTCCTTGATATACTTGAAATTTAAGAAAATCAACAGCTATTAATACTACAACAATGGTGGCCTCTCCTTGTTCTCTTTGTCCCTGGTTAGAGAGCCGGAGAAATAGAGGGGGAAGTTGAAATGCCCTGCTGAAGTCAGCCATCAAAAGCAGGCCAGTCATGCAGACTCCTGTTTCAGAGTCTACTGAGACCGCTCCCAGGGACTCTTTGTTCCTTTTCAACCAGACTGCCGCTGTCTCCGCGCTCAGGGGGCTCACTCACCAGTGACAGCCACAGTCAGATCATACCCCCACAATCAAATACAGTTTTATTAGATCTGTCTTGCAGAGCGGCACTCCACTGCAAAAACATGTTTTGTTCTCTTTAACCTATTCCACCGGGGACACAAACCAACAGTGACACTGTCATTTGTGAGCAATGCAGTATGACTCCCTTGTGGTACAAATGTCAGATTATACCGTGCAGTACTAGTTATCCTCCCTAAATATAGCCGCTCTGGTATCATAGCCTGTCGCAAGAAATTCATGGCTTCACACACATGGCCTTTAGTGGAACCCCAGACACTGTCACAAACCTTAAGAAGTCGCCAGAATGAGACTAATTGTAAATTCATATCCATCTGCAAACTCTCCTTGTAATTCTGAGAAGAGAGGCACCTAGCCCCAGCTTGATCCTGGCTCGTAATGTGCGATGTGCACTTTTCAGTCCCTGTAGATATGAAATTGATTTGCACATGGAACTGCCATCTCTTATTAAGCTGGCATTTAAATGGCGTATTATATTTAAATAGGCACATGTATTTGGTGGTATGACCAGCCGCGAGATGGTTTTGATACTGGTCACTCGCACAACTTTACTACTCTTAGAGGTTTAATTAGCCTGGCCTAAAGGCCCTGAAAACATGTTTGATCCTGATCCTTGTTTGGTCACTGGCATTCTGGTCCGATCAGACCACATCTTTGTTGTGTACAGTTACTATGGGCTCATGTCTCATCTACTGCAAGGTTGTAGGAAAAGACACTGTTAACTTCTTCACATGCACAATGCCACATGTCAGTCAGGTCTGCAGTAAGACAACAGACTGACTCTCCTCAGTGAACCCAGTTTTCATTTCCAAACTCTGGCTGTTTGAACAGCTCTGCTCACTGTGCATCACGCCTGCTCAGCTAGCATTAGCATTTCCACAGCTGCCTATAATCTCCACTGCAGAGCAGCAAATTATTCAGAAGCTGGATTCACACACACATGTCCCTAAAATGCTGTTCATTGTCTGGGTTTAGCTTAAAAGGAGAAGCTACAACTCTAGATAACGTTGAGATATTTCTTTAGCCAACATCTGGAGGAAGATTTACAGTAGACACTTGACTGCAGATACTAATCCTGGAATTTAGTCATTCCTTCCAACAGCAACACAAAAGACTGTTACATCCACATCTGCAGCTCTAGATAATGTTATGTTAGCTCACCTTTTTATAAGTAAGTAGTAAGTTTTTATTAACTGACTACATTTCTTCACAATTTCCATTTTCTTTTTTTTTTTTGTTTGGTTTAGTCAAATTTTTGTCATGGAAGTAAAGTCGTCAAACATTATTTTTCACCATAGGGTTCGTTGACAAAATTAACACTGACCTGAAGTTGTTGGGCTTTTTTTTTTTTTTTTTTTTTTTTTTTTTTGTTGTTTCTTCTTTCGCCGTGAAAAGTTAGTTTTTTGGAGATTCTTTCAGATTTGAAACCAAACAAGTTTTCCAGGACTTTTCAATCCCAAAGATTACT
>JBBMJY010000012.1:22169243-22188100 GCA_037833715.1 Toxotes lorentzi
TGTTTGGGTAAAGTTTTGGTAGGGGAAGGAAAGTTGTAAAAAATGGTTTTTCACCAGGGGGTTTGTGGAAAAAAGGAAAATGGACTGGGGGTTGTTGGGTTTTTTTTTTTTTTTTTTTTTTTTTTTTTTTGATTGTGTCTTATTTAGCCGTGAAAATTTAGTTTTTTGGAGATTATTTAAGATTTGAAGCCAAGCAAGTTTTCAGGGACTTTTAAATCCCAAAGATTACTGTGGGATTAAACCACTACATTACAGCACCATCTTAAATGGAAAATAAACGGAGGTGTTCATGATCTGAAGGGGAGGTAACTCAAAACATGATCACCAGTTCTTCTTGAAGAGCTGCTTGTTTTTCTCTTTTCTCACACAAGGCTTAGTATAATTCATGGGCTTTTCATGCTGTTATCATGGGAAAGACTTAAACACAAACAGCAGGTGAGATCATGGCAACCAAGCCCAAAAAAACACCATGTTTTTGACCGTTACAGTCTCACGTCATTCATCTGACCAGGATCACTCATATGCCTTGGACAAAGCGTGATGTATGTCCAGTGTGTCATGTCTAGCATGAGAGACGGCCTGTCGTGCACCAGCAGAAACTCTCACTTAGAGAGGATGTGATAAATGTATCTGACTGCTCAGTGTCAATTTTTTATGGTCAGTTGCTCTTCTGAGATTCTAGAAAAGTTTTATCTTACACTTTTGACTTTTTACCAAAAAAAAATCCTTTTGTGAGTAATGAATAAAATCCTTAGATTGTTAAAAAAAAAAAAAAGAAAAAAGTAAAATCTTCTGACTTTAGATTTTACTTATAAAACTTCTGACTATAAAGACGATAAAAACAAAAAAACAATAATAATAATGTCTTATTACTAACAAGAAATCATTCAAAGCAGCATATAGCATTTTTTTTCTTTTCAGACATCCGGCCCTATAAATAATCAAGGCCTTCTCTGATCCCTCCGAGTAATTATCTGTGTTCTCTGACAGCCACAGGCAGCAGCAAACTGACAGGCCTCCATAAGGGAGATGTTGTGTAAATTTTATGAGTGACAAAGGAGATTAGTAGAGTGACTTTGTACATGTAACTTTGACCTCCTTGGAGCTGTGCATGCAGGAAGGTGAGCGGGAGGCAGGAGAGGAGCCGCCCGAGGACTCAATTCACTTTCATTTTATGCCAAATCTCAATTCAACAGTCAGGATGCATACGTTGAGCACAGTGATCAGAGATGAGGAAAAGTAAAATAGACTAGCGAAAAAGATTTTACAACAGTGATCTGAGGTCAGAACTTGTAAAACATCAGCTGCCTTTCTTGTGTATGTGAGGAATCATGAGCAGTGGGTATCATTTCGCAAAGTGTGTTTACATCAGTCTGTTGTCATATTTTAGCAGATGGTCGGGGTATTGTGTTGAATTTGGGTGAAAGCAATAGTTTTCCACAGATATAGTGATTCTAGAGAGGCACTCATCAGTTAAATAGCAACCTGCCTCAATGATTTCTGTCTCTGGAACTCCCCCTTTATCGTGCTCCTATTGTGTGCAGCTACCGACAGACCAACCCTGAGCATTCTTTGCTCTGATTTCCCATTGATGGTCTTTCATATAGTGAGTCTGCACAGAGAGGCTTTGGTCCTCATAATTACAGGGCGTGTGATTTCAACACGTACGTATGTCTTGCCTCCAGCTCTGTGATTGTCAAGGAGATTTGATGGAGGCATCAAGCACATGTGAGTGAAGGGGAACATGGTTATGCCATCACACCCTCCTGTTTACCCAGAGTGTCAGAGGGCTGATGTCACCCTGAGAGGGAACAGAAGAGGTGGGCCTCGGTGGATTCCTCCACGTCTCTCTCCGTCTGTCTGTCTGTCTGTCTGTTTGTCTCTCCGGACGTGTTGTGGGAAGCGATGATAACAGGGCGGCGCGAGCGGTTCAGCGGCCATGCAGCATTGCAAATCTCCCTGGCCATCTTGCACGGCTCACGCTGTTCAAACAGGTTCTATGCTGGCTTGTGTCTTGTCTTGTCAAGTGGCTGACATTCTGATTTAATCAACATCCACGCCTGCCAGATGAATTAGATCACTATCAAAAATGCACAGGGAGCACCATGTCCCTCACTTGTCAGAACCAAACTCATCTGCTCATTTATTTATTACATTCTCCATGAGAGGAGCATTGTAGCACTGTGTGGGCTTAAGGATGTCTGTCCTTGGTGCTTTGTTAAACTTGGATGAGCCCCGGGGACTTCTATAATTTTATCTCCAACTCACATCATATTGAAAACACGTAATGGTGGTCTGGAGAAGAAAAACAAACACGGCATTCCTTCCGCCTCTCTTCTGAACATCCGACTGCAATCTGTTTTCTGTGGAAAATGAATCCACCACTATGTTTTAATTTCCATCCTATCAAGTTGTTAATAAATCCAGGTACTCTAAATAACTACTGAGACATTCTTTGTTTTTATTTGACTGATGGCTCGGAAATGGGGAGGTTGAATGCACGCTGCTAAGACAACTTAGAGCAGCATGACAATGTAGTAACAGCTGAAAAGGACTCATGTTGTGTTCACTTGATGGTATCAGCGTTTAAACTGCTCATCCCCTAAATGGGGATCACTTCTGGAACTATGCACTTTGTGGGGAAAGGCTGTGTCTTATGTCTATCACTGAACTCAGGCCACTTCATTAAATTCACTTTTTCATTCAATTTTTGAAAAGAGTACAAGCCAGTGCATGAGCATGAATAGATACTGAATTGATGCTCACTGGACAATTGTATATCGAAGTGATGGCCAAGTCGAAGAAATGAAAAAAACATCCATTTCATTTCAAGTTTAACAGAATTACTGAGCTTGATGTTGCCTGTGCATCGCTGCAAGAAGGAGAGTACTGTAAAGGGACGGTTCAGTGTGCTCCTAATGTGAGTGTATGTTGCATGAATTATCAGTGGGAGGACGGCTGTGGTTTAGCTGAGCTGAAGAGATTCAGATTGAGATGTCCACTCACGGCTCACTGGTTTGATATTTCCATCATCGACAGCAAAGGAGACTCTGACAGTTGGGCTGCACAAAGCCAGCTGTTTTCATGGTTTGAAGCGTCCTGAACGTGCACCCAAGTTGAAGGATTGGTAGGAGATTATTAACCAAAGTGACACCCAGAACACAGGCGTCCACAGTTGGAAAATCACAGAGTCTCTCTCTCCCACTCTCCCTCTCTCCTTCCCTCCCTCTGCCTCTCTCTTTCTCGCTCTAATTTTGGAGCTGCAGCAAAGTGCTCCAGCATGTTTGCGTCAAAAGTTCCAAATTGAAAAGTGTGATAAGGTAGGAGGAACATTAAAAATACATAAACACACATCTGTGGACTAATCTGGACAAAAAAAAAAAAAACACATGAAAACAATGAACGAGGCGGGGTGATAATCACAGCCATGCTTATCAAATGATTCGAGAATAAAAGCACAGATTAGATCTATGATTGGGCCGACAGACTGATGTCATGAAATGATTTCTAATTTATTAAGACACAAACACAAACTGCCTGGCCAGATCCAGTTTCCATTAACAGACAGTGTAGTGCATCAGTTTCGCCCACTGAGAATAAAATAGTAATTTAACTGTATTTTGTTGATAATGACATTTTGGCATTTAAAAATAAAATCTGCTACAATACTTATGTTGTTGTATTACTGGTATAAATGCATTCACTGAATAATTTATTTTCACTAATTATTCATAGAGCTGCCCTTCAAGTCTTTATTATACTCTAGATACAGACTATTGAGCTGACCAGACCTTTACTACAGACTGGATGGTGAAATGGTTTTAGACTCTCATGAGAAGTCGTAACAACCTGTATATTTATAAGTTAACACAAAGTTAATTTCTCTTTCGCTTGATCCTGCGAAGAGCTCCAAGTAGACTTTTGAGTTAGTGTTAAGAGCGTTTCAGTCTCTGAAGTGAAAATATTGGGGTGATTATATGCAAAGGAGAGTTAATACTTCAGCCATTTATATCACTTACTCATCCTCCAGGAATTCTGCATGAACAAATTCATATTTCATGGGGAACAAAGTTTCTACAAGTGGCAGCTACGAGGAAGGTAACCAGAGACCCATTTCAAACAGGAAGAGAAAAGATCTGAAAAAGTATAGTAAACTACTTCCATAGCCCTAATTCAAATTTCATGCAACAAATGTTCAGTTGGTCCCAAATTCAAAGAAGCCCTCATTTACCAAATTTAGCACCACACCGACAGTTCAAAAGCCTGTTCATATATACCAACTTCCTGTGGTTACGTTTCTACAACATTTCTTCTTGTCACCTTCTTTCTACAGCATTGCAGCTATTGAGGAAGAGAATACACACAAATACCTGAACTTGGATTATGCTGACTGAGTAGTTTTTAGGACGTTCTTACAAACATTTGGATATTTCTTTGCTGTTATTAAATTTGTTCTTTTTATTTTATTATGGTTACCACTGACTTCCCCACTTGAAGATCCTGACAATATATAATAATATATTTTTGTGTCATTTGAGTTTTCATTACTTCCAGAATAAGATGGTGGAGAGCAGTTATGATGCACTAAATATTCCTTGTGCTTTACCTACAATATAATGCAGTTTTGTAAACATTGCAGTCAAGGGGGTTTTCGCACCTGCGCAGCTCCAGTCAATAATTCTGCAATGTGACAACATAAATATGCAAATTTTTACAACATAAAGTCTGAGAGGCATTTTCTAACTTTTCATACGCCGCTGTAATTTAACAATTCAAAATGAAAGATTACTTTCAAAGTGGTTTCCAAAATACGGAGGATAAACTGAAATGAAGTTCTCCTTTTTGCTTTTCTTAATGAAAAACTGGCAAAAAAAAAAATCAATAAATAAAAAGCCTTGTATGTTTTCTGTGAATTTAAAAACATTTATCCGATAGAATGATGTATGTTTTCTTTTATTGCTACTGTCATAGACCCGTGAGGGTTACAGCTTTAATCACCGCTCTTATCTGTTCCTCCAAAAAAAAAAAGAAAATGATGCCATGATTTTTTCTTATCTTATCTATCAAAGTAAGAGTTCTCATCAAACATTTTATGAGTTCTCTAAAACTTACCTTTTATTTTATTTGACTACTACTACTGGGTATGATTACGTGTCAATTGAATAATAGTCTGTGTAGAGCGGGTGCTGCTTCATTGTTCTCCCATCCAGGTCAAGCGTGGGTCATTTCTGAGTGTGATCTGAAAAATGTAACAGTCCTCAGCAATGCCTCATACATGCATTGGAAAAATAAATAAATAAATAAATGGAGGGGGAAAAAAAGGTATTTGGTATTTGGCTTTCCGGGATCAACATTCCTCTCAGGCCCGTGTACGGGAGTGAAAATACAATATCGTTTTGGAAGATTCCTCACATTCATCTTTGAATGAGCCTCTCTACCTAACCCTCACTTTGAGCCACCTCACAGAAAAGAAAGAAAAAATCCTGAGGTTTAGGAAGAAATGAAACCCCCAGCGCTGCTCACTCATCTAAGAAACATTAAATGTATGGTTTGTTTACCCGCATGTGCACTTATGAATCCCAGGGGTGCCGCAACCTGTGTATAACTCACCCTTAGGGCCTTGGAGTATTTTTCACTATGAAATGAAATTTTATAGCATGCGAGATTAGCCGACACTAATGCAAGGTCAAAAATAATAGAATCAATAGGCAGGCTTGGCGATGTTAACATTTACAGAAAATAATGGCCTGAAAAGCGCTGTTGAAAACAGAATGAAATGAGTCTCTGCAGAATTCTTATTGATGGCTTTTCATTATTTCTAATAATTTGACTTTCTTTTGTGTGCTGTTTCCGGGGGTATGGCCCTTGCTGTGGTGCTATGGTTTATCTCTGTATGTGCGGGTGTTTGTGTGTGTGTGTGTGTGTGTGTGTGTGTGTGTGTGTGTGTGTGTGTGTGTGTTGGTGCACTTGTATTTGTGTGAGCGTAAGCATGTGGGCCTGTGTGTGCTTTTATGTGTGGACGCATATGTTTTATGGTCAATAAACTGCTATTTTCTGCCAAAGTCTTTCAGCTGCTGATCACATCTCTGGTTGTAATGCAGCCCAGTCCGCATGGAAGACGAATCTCCGCAGATCTGCCAACTTTGTAGACTTGGGCCTCGTCTCACATTCAAGAAATGTTTCAAAATGCAGGATGTTTATTGCTTCTGACAACACTCACTCCTTCAGAGAATGGGCCGACATCAAATGAAGTGTCCAAGATAAACCCAAATGAGTATTCTCCCTGACCCCATGTTTTATAGTGTATTGGAGTATTTGCAGTATCTGCAGCTAATTCAAGTGTGATTACAGGGGGGTCTGAGATCCCTCTCCAATATAACCCCACTCACTGCTATTGTCTTTCCCTCAGACTAATGAAAATAATGGTTATGAATGTTTTTGGTGCACTTTGATTGTCACATCAACTGTTTTTATTGCTGTCATTATGGTTTAACATCGCACTGTTAATTCTGTTAATTAAAAAGCTGATTGCTTTTGCTAGTCTGTGATCTCCATTTGGTGAGTCCATATGGTAGAGATTGCTTGTTGTAAATTTCAATGAAGCCTTATCACAGCGTCGCTATGTATAATCAAGCCGTACAAATGCTTGAATTGTCTACAAACCCCCATCATCCTCCCTTGCAACTCTTGTCCACAACTTCACTCAAACTACCATTTCCTTAAACAGCTTTTGTTTGAAATCATTACAGACATTACAGGGTCATTGTTTCTTAGCAAAGCAAGCACATTTAAATGCACACAGTACAGTACATGATATCTGATTTAGACAAAAACCTTATAATGTCCATTTAGAAGTGACTTTTCCGCTCTCAGATGGTCACACTAAATGAAATGTTGCAGTAATTTAGCGAAGATGCAAACTGATAGAAGCTAGATGAAGGAAGCTACATTTTAAAGCAACGTGGTGAATTTTACGCACCACAAAGCAGTTAAGAAGGTCTTTGGCATTCAAATAGTACAACTCAAATACATACTACAATTTCAAATACATGCATGCAGCTCAGAGGCAGTGATACCCATCGACTCCTCTGTCTGAACACAGACTGAGTGAATCCCTAAAGAACAGATTAGATTTGTTCTTAGGTATCTAGATATAAATGTTACATTAAAAAATGAAAGCACAGGCGCCACAACAGATCGGCTGAGCAGGAAAAACGGCGTAAAGTTCTTCAAAAATCTGCTAAAAGTTCAAATCAAAACTGTGCTGACATTAAGTGTATGTGTGGTTTGTTTTTACTGGAGCAGATTCAGTACTGGGACATGCTGTCAGCTGGATCAAAGCCCCTTGTTTCCTGTATCTGTCCTTAAAGCGGGTTTTTATACATAAAGACATGGGAGTTGTACTGGGCACTGCTGGAACTGGGACTGGAATTAAAATGCCAGGAACATGTCTTCCCACGTATAATGGGGCCTTGTCAACTGTTAACATTTTTAGCTTAAAAAGTTGTGGATACCACCTTCCCTGTGACCACACAGCACTCAGTCTGAGATCAGAGACCCTTTAACAGCTGTCCATGTTGCATCTCTCTTCTAAACATAGAAGATCATATGATTCATAGGGCAACGTAAAACGCCATTCTGGGTGAGCCACATAGCTCTTGTCACTGCAGGTCTTTGAATACTTGACGAAGCTTTTGCTAAATAATGTTCTCATGCGTGTGGAATGTCAGTGTTTACAGAAGAGGCAGGGAGAGGGTGCACTCACGGACACGTCTGCCCCCATCAAGCCTGCCTGGGAGTGGACGTCTATCAGTTCAGAAGTCAGCAACTTGCACGAGTCATCCATTCCTCATTCTCATTCCCTCTGACAGGCCCCGACTCTGTCTCTTCTCTGCAGTATTTACAGCGGTGGAATCTGTTTATGTCATACAGACGTAAATGTTTATACTTGATGAACGCCAGCTGAGTTTTTACAGTCTGAAAAAGATGTGTACTCTTTTTATTTTTAATGTGCGGAGATAGTTGAACTTAATTTACTGCCATCATTAGGAATGTGAGATCTGTCTCAGACACTGGCTATTGGTTTTTAAGCATGGTGCCAGGTTTACATGTTTAATAGTGGTCTGTTTGTAGTGCCAGACCCAGCAGCGTCCTTGTTAGGCTCTCGTTTGCAAATGCCAGCTGATGTGGAATAAATTAGATGGTTTATAGTTTGGGATTTTTTTTTGTTTTTGTTTTTTCCCCTCACACGTGAATGACTTTCTTAAAGCTTTTTTTTCTGCAACCACAAACTCTGATTCAGTTTTGTCGAATTAAAGTACAACAAAATGAACTGCTAGGTAGCATGTACAGTACGTTAATGGCTCAACTTATCCATAAGTGGGCGTGATGAGCATCATGGCAAACTGGACGCAGTGTTATTACCAGTTTATATTTTGGTGAAAGAGAGGAGGGGGCAATAACACCTTTAGGCAGAGCACTGCAGTCTTAATTTGTTAAAGCCATTGTCCTGAGCTCTTTTCAGGAAGCAAGCTATTTATCATTTAGGCGGCCGTTATTTTTAATGAGTCTGTTATCATTCATTTTAGGGCATCCCACCTTTCCCTGACACGGATAGTATTTCTTTTTATATAGGACACAGGATTTATGTCTCCCTCTCCTCTCAGCCTATCTTCCTCTCTCCCCTGGCTGGGAGATGTCAGCTGGATGGCAGTTTGGGAAGGTGCAGTGGTACGCTGCCCTCCACCACCCAGCACACTGGGGCCACGGGGCTCGTAGAGCTCAAACTATAACCTGCCTTTGTGAAATCACTTACACAACAGAAAATGTGCACATAATATGGCCCCATTCTTCTTTCTGTTCTCTACAGAGGGTGTCACCAGAAGAGGACGTGAAACTCTTTTCAATTTTTAAACAAACTTACACAAACTGGCCACAGGTTCAACTCTTATCATGCTGTGTCAGTGTGACAAAAACATTAATTATGGATTGGGAAATTAAAGCCCAAGACTGCAAAGAGAAGCCAGCAACAGCCTTAACCTGCCCTACTAACTCTAAAGGTAACTGATCTTTTAGAATTCAAACAATATCTGTAATAGCAGCAGCAGTAACAGATCCATGAACCTGAAGACTTACCAAATACAAAACACGGAACACTGCACAGACAGGCTTTTATAACTCTGTTTATAAAACTGTCACAGTGGCAATCAAGAGGTAAAATTTAGAAATATAACATTACAAGTCATCTCTGGATAAAAGTGGACATGCATGTATTTGATTGGGCAGTGCACCTCCTTGCCTAATGACCTTGCAATGCTTTGGTTTTTTCCAGACAGCCCTGCTTTTGTTTGTTTGTTTTTCAAGAGCTCGCTGTGTTGGCACCCCCTGTTGCATTTCAGTTTTTTCTTGCGAGTATAATTTTGGACTGAACACAATGTGGACGCAAAAGTGTTGATTGCCTGGAGAACTAGTCACTTTTCTACTGTTCTGCTAATTAACGCATTATTTTAATAACACTCAAGTTTATATATTTATCTTAAGTAATATGCAAGTTCATATTAAGCAGAACTAAGTTAATGTACACTGCTGCTTTTCAGTGTGAAGTATTTACTCGTCCCACTACTCAAAAATTATCTCCAGTTAAAACGATTTTTCTGCATTTTGCAAGGTTAAAATTTAAAAAAAAAACAAAAAAAACAGGAGCTATAAAAGAATTAAAAATCTCACTGCCTGCAGGTGGCACATGTGTCGCTGTTATTTTCTTTATCTGTGGGTGGCACTGTCTGGAAGTTGGTCTGGATTTGCAGTTCTGATATTGCTAGTGCTACTTATATTAATATCAGCTGGACCTGGATTCAGATGCTATGCATTATTGCAGAAGACCGCCCATGGTCATCTTGTCCAAATTTCAGTACTACATCAGGATCACTTGACAGATTAGAGGATTAGACATTGTTCTCGCAAATTCATCACTATTAGTCTGGGAATGTTAATTGTGAATGTCTGAGACAGGATGTATTTCAGTATTTAAATTCAGTGCCTGTTTCTTTATGTCACGCTGCTGAAATAATTTTGCATTTACTTTTACTGTAACAGGAACAGAAACTCAAGCTGCTTTCATACATGCTCTGTAAGCCTGAACTTTTCTAGACATTACCCAGAGGAGCTGCACGTGTGAACGCGAATGTCCGAATCGGCTGAACCGGACATTAAACTGACTTCACGCAGCCAGCTCCCTGTGCGCTCTACCCAGGTGCCACAGTTCCTCTAAACCAAACTCCAGACATTTTCCTGACCTGACTCTCCAGGCGTTGTCCTGAGTTCATGCAAGAAAACGTCAGAAGTGACTCCAAAATAAATGTGTAACTGCAATGTGCCCACTGTGTATACAGTCTTGGTCATGCTCACATTAAACATGTGTTTGAACATATACTTTACTGAATGCTGGGCTGTTCCCTGATGTGTTGATCTAAGCCATATGTAGAGCTGGCAACAAACTGTAATGCCAGGTGAAAGAATGTGCAGTTGGCATCTTGCTCACTCTTGCACACACACACATACGCACACACACAAACAGGACATTGGCTCAAAATTTCCTGCTATAACAGAAATGACCCGACAGGTTTTGCACAGCAAGATGTTTTCTGCTTGACTACACTTTTGGGTGGCGGTATCAGGATGTCCAGTCAGCGCCAACACTTCCTCAGCTCCTCAACATCATATGCCACTAATATATCTCGCTATGACGGCCTCAACAGAATTCATATGTACAATTCTACATCTGAAAACGTGTCTTAATATGCCAGATGATGCTTACGGTGAAGGCCTGAGATGTGAAGTGGGATAAAGTAAGATAAGACTGTTTCACTAGATAGGTAAAGCGCCCTTCATTGAAAGTTACTGCCAGGCAGCCGGGGGTAATACATCACAGCTTTTGTGAGGACAATGCTACGAAGCCGAATCCTAGTACAGATGCATCATAGTTGCACAGTGAGCATTTTGTTACAAATAATGTTGTCATCAATTTTCATCTTTTGTTTAAACATATTAGTCTTTTGGACAAGATAGGTCATATTTCAGCAGGTTGATAAATTTTCTCCCCTCTCTTCTTCACAGAATGTGCACTTAATTAATTACACAACCTTTAATTGGACAGATTATTCCTAATGGTGGTGCAGTGCTAAATGTACAAACTCTGAGAGGGCTCACAAGTAATTATTTTAATGCCACTTTCTCAGCTAGCTGTAATCAGTATATTTCAAATAATTAGTATTTTTCATAGGGTAAGGTACAGATACTCTAAAATAGACAAATTACATTTACACTTGTGTGTTGGAGTTTTTGCAGCTGATCCCTCATCTACTGCATCATTTCCATGTGCTGAGGCTGTACAGTGTTAAGGGGTGTATGATCGCCCTTTGCTATTTTACGATATCTGGCGGTATTACCTCCTGTTTAATTACCTCAGTAATGTGCATTGATGTACATGATGGATTTTTACGGAAGCCCACTTCTTAACTATCGGATGCGGCAACATGAATGATCATCACTGCCGCAGTGGTCTTAAGAGATAAATTAATAATTGTGATAGAGGAAGCAGAATACAATTAGCAAATGCATCTGCGCTTAACTAAAGAAGACAAACATGAACACAAACATGCTCACGTGCCGTTGTATCACCTAAACCGCTTATATCAACAAATTTTTTCATTTTGTGTCATTCTTTAGGGCGATTTAAACAAACTTTGACTTGTTGACTTGAGAAATTCAGGGAAAAGAGGCTCCTAAGAAGCTATTAATGTCCAAGCACACAAACAGTCTTAATTTACTTCTACGAGCATTCCTGCTCTGCACTGCTGTGGAGGTGAAACAATTTAGAGAGGAAAAGGAGGGAATGATGGCACTGTTAAAACTTCACAGCTTGACTCTGAGATAAGGAGAGAGTGGTTGAACTAATGGCTGAGGCCTGGTTCGAGGGTGCCTAGGCCTCAAAGTCATATAATTCAAAGCATGTATGCCAGCCTTGCACTCATTACCATGACTGATCATACTGTCTACCAGTATCCTGCCCGCCTGGCACCCAGGACCTGCAGGTGGTACTTTATCTAACGCCCATGTCGATTTTTCACTGAAAATTTTCCTCCGCTAAGCAGCCTGAAATCACAGCTTGGTGAGGAACAAAGAACGGAAACAATGTACTCAAATGAATAGCTGAACAGATACATACAGCTTGTGTTTGTCAAGAAAAAAACAATGCAATTGTACTGGGGTGTATCAATTTGCTGTTTTATTGTTTGAAGGAAAGACTATTCTTTTTTAGAGGTAGTGAACAATATAATACCAGCAAGTGTATTTCATGCATTTTTGTATGTTTTTGCGGTGAGTGGCCAAATACCACACCATCGTTCCATCTTGACAAACCCTGATTTCATATATCTAAGTGCTCGAACGCCCAAAAATCATGCGTCACTGGCTATCATTCTTCCCTCTCCAGCATCGATAGATCTTTTTTTTTTTGTTGTTTTCCCCTCGTTCTCCCCCTCTGTCTCTTGTCCTTCTCTTTTATTGCTTTGTACAGCAAAGCACCATTACTGATCCTTTCCAAAGCACAAACTAAAAATCTATCCCGTTGTCATTTGCTGCACCGTGCCATCTATCATCGGGGGTGCTTGGCAGCGTCTCCATACGAGAGAGGAGGTGCTGGAACAGGAGGCAGAGTCAAGGACTTTCACGCGCAACAAAAAACTTGTCACAATTATTTATGGCTCTTGCTGGGACACATAATAGGACACATCAAACTGCTGTTTTTTTGTGTGATGAGCGCCCTCACATCGCTGGCTCCCTTGTCGAAGTGGGTCACAGGCATCTCTTGCCTTACACATACAATTTCCAAGACAATGGCGGAGCACTTGGGGAAGTGACAGTGACAAATACTGGAGCCCCCACGGAAAGCTGGGCAGGCTGTTACATGAGTGATTGCGCCAATAATCATGCGGAGTTGTCACGTGTCTGTGGAGCAGGAGGGAGATGGGCAGCAGGGGTGGCAGGGGTGGGAAGAGACAGAGCAAGAGAGAGAGAGAGAGAGAGAGAGAGAGAGAGAGAGAGAGAGAGAGAGAGGAGAGAGGAGAGAGGGGGGGGTATAAGAGTGTGTGTGAATGAGACAGGGAGGAGCTGGGGGAGCAGCAGGCCTGTGTAGAGAAGTGGCTAACAGGTCCTGGCAAATCATTTTTTATTTCCTTATCATCCATCTCCCACTTCCTCCCCTCAGATGAGTTGCTGCTAAATGACTGTCACTTTGGACGGTGCTGTGATATGTTCTGCTGTAGCGCCCGTAATTGGGAAGGGGTCACCAGTGCCTGTTTCTCTATGTGACCTTTCTTAAACTCGGCCGCCCAGGGAATTGGGCAGAGCCTCAGATTAAATTACTTCTCCAGCGCCTCGGCCCTTCACCTTAAGTGCTGGCACTTGGCTCCAGTTCATGGGAAAGAAGCCCCTTGTTCAGCTTCAGCGCTTCAGGCACCAAATGCAGACTTGCCCAGTTTGCCAGCCTGAGCTAACAGGAGGGAGAGAGAGCCCATTGGCCTGTGCTGTAGATGTATGGCTAAAAAACTTTGTCTTTACATTGCACCTACAGATACATTTCGAGATAAGGAGGCACTCCATTCAAATGGAATCACATTTAAGGACTTACTGGATGGATGTCCATGGCAAAACTCAAATAACAACCAGGTTTTTTTTGGCTGAGCGACATAGGATGCAGCATAACGTGCAGGCTAAAGTAATTTCTTTGTTTCCTATGTTAGTTTCAGCTGTTAGTAAACAACAACAAAGAGTTAAATGTGAAAACATCATCTTGCTGTCAACAATATACCCCCACCTCCTCCCTCCCATCACCACTTAAAAAATGGCACATTGACCTGACACAGCAATGTGAGGAGAGAGGCAGCTATTCACTGCTCTGTTAGATATGATATAATGAGACGCCACCGCTCTGAAAGACTGACAGAAGAAAAAACACCACCCAATTGTTCTCCAAACATTGTGGGGATGTCTAAATAAAAATGTCACATTTTGGCTCACTATCATGCAAATTAATGGCATATCTGGCTGTAAAATAGACATTATGTGAAATCAAATCATCTCAGAAGACATAAAAATGCTCTGATCAAGTGTTCGTCCTCCCCTTTGAGAGCCTTCAACAGCTCGACTACCTCCTCAATTACTTTGGGTGTCAACAGACAGCTATCTGCAATGAGGGCATGTTTTCCCACATAATGACAACTGATAGCTGGTGTCAGACAGGTTATGCTTTTCAATTTGTGTCTAGCAATAATAACAATTACAGCTCATGCAAGCCCTCATTACCTTACAGTATGAATTCATTTTGCTGTGCATATTTCCCAAAACACTCATCCCCATGCCCGTCATCTGAGACGGGCAGCAGGCAGGACAACAGAGAGCGGAAAACAAAATGGTAAACTTTGTTATAGTTGACCTTTAAGAAGAATCAGTCCAGCCAGACCAGACACGGATTCGCTGTGTCTACTCGTGAAGTTGTTCTGGAGTTACATGGTGTCTCCTCAATGCCTTGATGCTGATTTTCAGTGATACAGATTTTACAGTTAGTGGAGAGGATCTTATTGCTGTTTAGCTACTTATAACCTAAGTTTTTATTTTAGCGTCTCTGCAACATGCCAGCAGTGGCACTTTCAGGCATGCAAAGATCACCAGTAAAATCTGGCAGTGCAATTTGAATAAAACTGGTCTGTCATGGATTTAGGATCGGAGCCCTTTCAATCTACAATGTACAGACAAATATGTACAATATATATAATATTTCACACAACGTTCAAGATTATAACAAAGAGCACTTATTATATCAAGACAGAGTTTCAACTGAAGTTTGGAGCAAGAGGCAGAGCTCAGTTTAGCGACATCACATTGATACCAGTGCCGTTATCAATTCTACTTATCAGCCCGATTCTTTATCTATTCCCTTAATGATTCTGTGTGGGGGGAAAAGTCAGCTTACACAGGTTTTCAGTGTCAATGCAACGGTTTTATTATCTCTGACTCTGAACACAGGCTGTAGCCTGTGAGCTAGCTGCTCTGCTAAGCCTGCTTGTGTGGTGCTAATGTTATTATAACAGAATATTTACCCTCTGTAATGGACATGCTGGTCGGCTGGGAAGCAGCAGCACTTGTGCGCAGTGTGTCAAATACATGGGATTACTTGAATTTAAGAATTTTGCAATTTTGGTTTCTGGAGTGACAGCGCCCCCTACATTAGTGCTATCTTGGAGGCGTTTTTGGGTCAGACTGACAAGCTGAAAAAAACTGTTTTATCCTCTGGAAAAAATGCACAGTGGATGCGGTATCATTATAATTTATATTTCTTTAAACAAAAAAAAATATGACGAGAATTTTCTTTTCATTTCAACTTCAGTGATTGGGCAAAGAGAAATGTGCCATGTTCTCACATTATATGACTTCTGGGTAATCAAGTCCTTAAAAAAAAACACATCTGCTGCTGAAGTGGCCCTGTAAAGCTTTCTTACCTCCGCCAATGAGGTTATGTTTTCAATGATGTCTGTTAGTTGTTTTGTTTGCTGGTTTGTTTGTTTGTCAGCAGCATTACACAAAAAGTACTGAACCAAATCGCACTACACTCGGTGGAGGGATGGGGTCATGGGCCAGAGAAGAACCCATTAAATTTTGTTACAGATCCAATTAAAGGGGCAGATCCAGGATTTTTGTTTTGTTTTTATCACTTTCCTTAACATTGGGAGGTAGGGCATTTTTCACCTTGCGCTCTACTGAGTGCCATTATTATCAGAATGAATGCTGGTGCCAGTATAAAGGCAAATATCTAAGAAATTCCTTTTCTGTTAAATTATTTGGATGCTTTTAATTTTGTGTTTGTCCTAAACCATATGTGAAGTCTCATTCTGGACTAGCACAATTAATAAAGCAGTGTGACAGGTGGATTCTAGCTACACAAACTCTACCTCAACCTCTTGCTCATCCCTATGGGAAATATAGCCAATTCTCCCTTAATGCATGAAAATATAATGTTCTGCACTGGCTGAACAGTTTTAAAAGTGGGTCATTACAGCAAAAGCACATCGGTAAACAGTAAAAGATGGTTGAGTTGAGGGTCATTGCTTCTGTCACTGGGCTGCAGCCTCTCATTTTCTCTGCCTGGCATCTAGCCCTATAAGTCGCTGCCCTCAGTCTGGAGACTGACTTGGCATGTACAACAAAGACAGACATGTCTGGGCTCCATTCAGCGCTCCATGGTGCTAGGCCCACCCACTCAGAAAAATGCTTGTTGTCATTCGAAGACAAGAGCTAGAGTCTTGTCCATCCGACAGAAATTTCTCCTAAAAAAACAAAAGAAACATTAACCTTTTCATCAGGTTTCTATCTTTCCATCTGTACCTCCAACCTCTCTGACACTCAGCTGTATGAAAACTTCCATTCATAAAACTTCCTCTCCAAGAGATTTTACTATAGTCGTGATTCACATGACACAGTCACCTAGAGAGAGGACATATCACTCTGTTGGTGTTGTTAGGCTGTAATTTGGTTCTGGTCCATTGGCTTTTTATGATCAGACCAGAGCAGATTTAAGAAAAAGGAAAAGATAAGAGGCTTCATTAAAAAAAATACTCAGACACACCTTTATTAATGTCATTTGAAAGCCTAAAGTTCTGACCATATATATACACCGGTGCAGCATACCTGCAGTATGTGTGGTGTGACCGGAGGCCAGCGCCTAGCCGGCACAACAGGTTCTCAAAAGCATAGATTCTTCAATATGTTCTACAATATTCTGTTCTATTAATAAATATTTTTGAGAAGTTAATCTAAAATGATTAGGATTTGTTTTCTTAAGTCAGCTGTAAATGCTTTAAGTGGTCAGCAGCGAGCAGTGTTTGGGGGATTTAACATATTCCGCCAACCTCTCTCCTAATTCTAGTCGACATCTTCTAGCGGAGGGATCGCATTGCACTGGCATCCGTGTGTGTCTGCTCCTTTTAAACGCCATCCATGTGTGGCCAGAGCCGCACTTGACAATGACGCAGAGTGATGCCTCCTCAAAAGCAGAGAGAGAGGGGATCTGTGATGAATCACGTCCCATGGAGGGAAAATGTGTTAAATAGTATTTGGACACTGCAGCATGATAATTTTCTATCACAGCAGCCTATAAGTATCTGACAAGCCCTATGCTGACTTGGCAGTCTGTTACAAAATGGCAGGCGTGCCCTTTTATCTCGGTACATGTTTCACGGCAATTGGACAATCAGCCACTGCAGTGAAAATCCATAGTATTGATCGGCCTGTATCTTCTCTATAATTCTCCAGCAGGAAATCCCTGATGACAAATTATATCTGCACCAGTTTTTGATTGGTGCTTTGATGTAAGCGATCTCCAAGGGCAGACTGGGGAACTGGTTGAGGCTTTATTAACTGAGTCTAACCTGGCTCCTCGTCTCACACCTGCCTAAAAGCCAGACCTTCTGTCAGACGGTCAGACTGCAGGCAGCCAGTCAAAACTGCTTCAGCGATTCTGAATTTATAGCTGCACACACAGGCCACCCGGCATCATCACAGACAGAAACGCGAGCAGACTGTTCGGAGGGATAGCTGGCTGTGAAGGTGACTGTCTGCCTCCTGTGTCTAGACTTGAAGAACACACGCACACATGCCAATACAAGCGTGGCACAATAACTCCTGCATCAGATATTGCACAACTTTTTCCTGTTTATTTCTAGATCAGGGGAAAGTCATTGCTGCATTTGATTACAATTTACAACATGTATGCTGCTTTTTTACAAGTCTATCCCGAGCTAGTCGCTGCCTTTTATTATGCCTTTGTAAATTATGCCGCAGTGTTAAGTTTCAATTTACTGTCAATGGAAGCGGCCATTTCATTCAAGTAGGCCCTGCACTGTTTCCCCTACATCTGCCATAATGGTGCTGCTACAGTGGAGCTAGCCATCTCCTCCAATTTGCCGTTTATGAACGCAAAGCAAAGAGGTGGGAAAGGCAGCACGAGACAAATTAACTGTGATAGTGTTCTCTATTGATTCTAAACAAACACACATGCTCTTTCTCACTCTCTGCTTTCAGCACTTGATGTGTATAACGAGCCTTATCATTATGCACTATGTACTACTGCCTTTTTCCCCTCACTTGATAAACCTGACCACAATGCGCCGCTCAACACACTGGAGTGCACACATCAAGAGGCCTCTTCTAATCCTGCCGGGGTACTTAGCAGGCATCAAAATTGGCGGAGAACTTTTCCGAAATCCACTGTCATAAATCCGATGATTTTTGAAAGGAGAAGGGGAGAGAGAGAAAGCGCTTTATTGGAGAGTCGAGAGTGTGTGTGTGTGTGAGGGGGGTGGATCATGTTGGACATAATCCAGCCTCTGACAGAGGAGGAGGGGGAGCCAGCATCGTTTACAGAGAGGCATATGCTCCCTCCCTTCACACAGACATGAACTACAGCAAAGCAACCTTTTACCAGCCAGTCAGAGAAGGATAATCTTTCCCCTCACAGCACAATGCAAGAGATTACATGGAGAACATGTCAGTCTGCACTGGATTTGCTAGACACTAGATCTCTTGTCCCTATCGATTTGCAGGCTGCTCATTCATGTTTTCACACGGGTCTCACAGGCATAGAGGCCAAAAGCATATGGTTGGGGAAGCAGCCATTCTTTTCCTTCTGCTCTCTCACCCTCTTTGTGTGATTGGGTGCTACACTTGGTGTGTGTGTGTGTGTGTGTGTGTGTGTGTGTGTGTGTGTGTGTGTGTGTGTGTGTGTGTGTGTGTGTGCGTGTGTG
>JBBMJY010000012.1:22196702-22219265 GCA_037833715.1 Toxotes lorentzi
CTGTTATAGTGGCGCGGTGTCTAGGGTTAGTAGCTGCTTTATCGTTTCGGGATGGTAGGGATATATATATATATATATATATATATATATATATATATATATATATATATATACACACACATATACACGCACACACACGCTTGAATGCATGCGCGTGCATGCTTGCGTACCGCCTCTCGTTTGTCTCTACACCTGCCATTGGAAGCAACGCCAGAAGACACTCAGGGATGACTGCGGGAGGACTGAGTGGACACAGGGGAGGCGCTGATGTCTCGCTACAATTTTGCAGAGGAGCAACATTTTGAAAAACCGACGCCACGGACCCAAACAAGACAGCACTGAGAGAGGAGGTGCCACCATTATCAAAAAATAAAGCTTGGCAAAAACATTACAGAAAGCCATTTGTAACACTAAGTCTGATCTCACTTGTGTGATCAGCCGAGAGGCAATTGTACAGACACATTATTTCATACTAAGCTGTCTCCGTCCTTATGTCAGCATGCAGGCCTGCACAGACACAATCGCTTCCTGACTGATAAGACCCTAACAGGGACAAAGCCACAGTATCTCCTTGATCCACTCTCCAAAACAAGACTACATATTTTAAGCTGTGCTTTAGCAGACAGTGACAAAGACAGATTTATAGATAGATAGGCAGAAATCAAAATGAATAAGTTACCACACGGAAATGGATTTCACTTATGGATGATGCATAACTATTTCATATCCCGCTGAGTTCCTGGCCTTTTATTTACTCAAGATGGCATTTTTTTTCTGTACACCGAGCAAGGTCAGAGAAAGTAGAATTCACCCACGAAATTGGCAGGGAAGACACAGGGCTGCAAAAAGAGGGGAGAAAAACTATACTGAGATGCTAAAAGATAGATGCTGTCGATTGAGTGTAATGAATATTTTACTGAGACTTTCTCCATAAGAGCTTTTTAACAGTATCTTTCTATACAAAAAAAGCGAGAATGTAAAAAAAAAAAACAAAAAAAAAAAAAAAAACATTTTTTTCTAGAGCTAATCTGGTCCCCAGTCAAGAGTTCAGAAACTGGCTTTGGCAAGTCGTCTGCCATTTTAGCACTGACTGGGTGATCGTCTCCTCCCTGCCCCCTCCCCTGTGTTATCTCGCTCAAAGCAGTGCCATCCCTCCATTGTAATAATGCCGCTTCCCAGCAGCCCTTGGAATGACCTTTCTTTAATTAACTGCATCTTGATGAGCAGATCTACATAGAATGTGAAGGTTAATTAATGAAGTATCACTGCTTAGTCTTAAAACCATCACCTAGCGGATGACAGCCAGCCCACCACTCTCAATTTTACCCCCCGATCTCATTAGCAATGGTAGGCCAATGGACAGCTCGGCTCTGGCCAGTGGATCTCAAGTAAATTGTATATAAGACAGGCCCTTTGATATCCTTCATATGGCTACGTAGGACCATATTCTGACTCTACACTGAATAATATATGAGAAATACTCACAAATACACACACACATTCTTGCATCACATAATGTGTTCGTGTTTTTCTCTGAGGTATGAATCTAGTCAGCAACCCCATAAATAATTCAAATGAAGGTAAAATAATATTTCAATTAAGATCCATGTAATCTGTTTCCTGCAAACAAATACATGATGGATGGTGATGGATAATTCTTGTACTATTGCACAGTTTCATCTTGATAAGCTTTCGGTTTCCGTGTGATTTCATTTCAGGGCACATTTCAGTGTTGCTTATCATTGCAATTTGGAAAGAAGATCCACATTAGCAAATGTTGCCCAACTCCTAAAAGTGTCTTCGTGTGGCAGTTTAAGCTGGTAAAAGATGGGACCATGATGATCCAGGGTCTACGGTTACAGCACATTTCCCAAAACTGGCTCTGCTCACACAGCTTTTTGTCTATCTATAATCTATCAGAGTGGAAGATGAGGTGAGCTATCACCTCAGTATGCACAGCACTTAGAGCACAAACACTAGGTGGGCATGTGACACTATCCATCACCATGGATGCTAGTTTTTGTTGCTGTTGATTGCAAGGTTTCCCTCCTGGGTATCACAGGCCAGACGAGCCACCTGGGCTCATTTACCTTCCCACCTGGCCTGGACATTGGAAAATTAAACTGAAAGTATCCAAGATTACTACCTTGGGCTGGGTGTACTGGCTCCTTTCATGCTGAATGAAAGCCCCAGTCAAAAGGGGATAATTTTCGAATTCATTCAGATTTTTTAACAGTTTGAATATTGTGCATTTGTCTCATTGTCCTACTGTAAATCTGCCAGCTTGTATGCATCGCATGCAGTTTCACTGACACCTAACAACCTCTCTACGTGACCCTGTGCGCTGCTGTAGCATTTACAGATGTGCATGTAAATCTCCATCAGGAATAACTATTGTCTCTCTATCAGTATTTCTCAGTACTCGGAAATATGATTGAGGTTCTCCAAGTAACCTTGCTTTGGCCCTGAGGAGAAAGAACTACTGCATGGCTCAACTTCGGGCAGCGGCGTGAGGCACAAAACAACTTCCACAAGACAGCAGAGTTTGACAAGCACGTGTTTATCCTTTTTATCCAATATCTGCAGAATAAAGATTAAAATATGACAGATATACCCAGACCATCTGGATGCAGCTAACCCACAGACAAAGCTACCAGTCTCTATTTTTGTCTGTTAGCACTACAAAGTTATTGATTCTCACCATTTACCACTACAACCTTTTGAAAGCAGACACAGCTTCCTATGTAAAGGCTGACATGGCTGACTTCATGACAAGCTAACAAAGAGTGATATCCCCCTGCTGTCTCCTACTCCTGTCTGTGTATTTATAGAATAGAATAGAACAGAATAGAATAGAGTAGCATAGAATAGAATTTAACAGAATTTTCTCTCCTTGTGCTATGTCAAAACCAGAATGACAATGATTTCCAAGCCTTATTTATGGATCAACTCATGAAAAAAGACAGAGTGAGATTCCATTTTGTTTCTCATAAATTGTTAAGATTTTGCCAGAGTAAACTTGGTCCCTAATTGGTGTAGTTTTTTGCTACCACTGATACAGTGTCACACCTTCACTGATGATTGTCAGGTAAACTTTCTATATAGAAGTATTTCTCCGTTGAAGCGTCTATCTGATTTCCCTTTCAGCACCTCAAATGACACCCCACTAAAAGCTGGCACAATACGCTTCCCGCACACAACACTGTCACCAAAGACAACTTGGGAGAAGCGAGTGTTTTGAGAGTTTGAAACAAAATAGCTGGTGCAGCATTTCCCCATTTCCGTCTGAAATCCTTGACACCAGAGGATTTACAGTGAAGTGAAGTGAGGTGGGTGCTGTATGGAACGAGCTGTGGGGGCTGAGTTAGCTGGCGGGAGGGGGGGTCCACACTACACTCATCCTGACAGGGATCCTCCCTGTAGCGTGTGCTTTTTTTCCATTAGTTCCTTACTCACTCTCTTGCCCTCCAGACCCGCAGAGTGAGGAAGATTTAAGTGGCCAGTCAAGTGAAATCCCCAAGGTTTGGCAGGTGTGAGGTCTGGCTTCATTATCTACAGACACCTCTGTCCAATTATGAGCCTTGCTCCCTCTGTGACGATGATGATGCCGTGTGTGTGTGTGTATGTGTGTGTCCATGTGTGTTTCTGTAGGTGTGTGTGTGTGTGCAGGGCATGAATAAGGTAGCCTCATTGTTATCTGTCTAACTATCAAGATTCCCTCCTCCATCATGAAATCATTGACAACGTCACACACAAAAAAATGCACGTGTGAACACACACATTTGCACATCATTTTTTTGTTTAGATTTAGCCCCGTGCATCTGCCTAAACCCAAAATATTCGGTCCATGACCTCATTTCCTGCTCTGTTCTACTTGGGAGTAGAAAGCAACACCTGAAACCTACTTGCGCAATAATGTTAATGGACAGTTCCCAGCAACTATAATTAGAACTCACTATAGAGAAAAACCGAAGAGCCACAATAAATTACACACAACGAACGATCCTGTGATCAAAAGTCTCGCTGGTTTTGATACATCTCCATGGCTTCTCCATTTTGCTGACCCACTGGTTCCAAAATGTCAGCTACTACAAACTGGAGCACTGCCTTGTAAGCTGCTTCAAATAAGCACAGGGTCTCTTTCCCTAGCCTGATTTTGGACACCCCCTGCTGACACTACAGCAAAATACAAGGCACCAACAGCACCTTCCTGCCAAAGCAGACCCCACTAGAAATAGTTCTGTTTTGATAGAAATGTGTTTCTAATTGGGAGACAAGAAAGCTCCCTTTTCCTCTTCCTCTAGGTAACATTCACATTTTATATACCTGCCAGCACGGCCACATTAACATTTGCGCAAGCCTCTATATCAGCACAAAAACTTCACTCTTAACAACATACAGTATGAAAATTTAAACTACGTAAAAAAAAATGGTTACAATTTTGTCTGCATTTAAATCCCAGTGTGTTTCTTCGGGTTGGATACTCTCCTCATAAGGTCTGCTATTGTCTGTGAAGCCACATGTACCCAGTAGTCTCTGGTTAGCCTGCACTCATCGGCAGCCCTATCATCTGCATCAGTTGGCAGATACAAAGAGCTTAGCGCTGATTTGCGTGTGAGCATGTGCGCCTTTTATGTGTAGCACGGCTGCACTTGCTTGCGTGTGCAAGTCTGTGTGTGTGTGCTGTGTGCACTTGTGTACACTGTCTTTTTATATGATGAAGTGGGAGTGTTGGATGCATCTGATGGTTCCCAGACTTTGGCTCCGCTTTATCTGATGCTGCGATGGCAGCTGTTGACCAAAGGAATTCATACACGTGTGTATAATTTGTCTTATGGCTCAAAACAAACACGGGACATCTTTTACCCATTCAATTTGACACGACACAAACAGAAGGTCACTACGTGTGTTTGGCTTCTCAGTTGCTTGATTATAATTTCAGGGACGCCTATAAATAGAAGGGACCACAAATCTAAGCACATTACACAGTATTTTCTCAGAGCCTGAGACTGTATATAACAAACCACCAAGACACTTGAACAAATGTGGGCTGAAGCATGTTGCAGCATAGCTTTGAACTCACCATTTTATTTGCTTCCTCTTAATGATAATAATCTTAGGACTGGCAGCGGCGAATGAGCCTCCCCTGAATCACAAAGGGAAAAAAATGACATGAATTAATAATGAGCAAAATTACTCAAACTCTGCACACCACGACCTGCCGCAGCACGGTGAGGAGCGGGCCCTAAGGTGACAAAGCTAGATAAATATTTTATGTCTAAATATGATTTTGGGGTCCTGAGCCTGCTGTCTGACAATCCTGCCCAGATCTTTGCAGCACATGGCTAAGCCATTAAGCTAAAAAGAGACTTGGAATCCTTCTGTGGCTCTTGTCTGGACAGAAGCACAACTCAGAGATCAGGTTTATGTGTGGCAGCCAGCTTCTGAGGCTTGCGTCTTGCCAGTGAAGTGGGTAGACGGTGTTCTTTGGGTGCCCTCAGGTGGAAGCCTGGTATAATTGCTGTTGACAACCTACAAGTCATTGTGCAATTAAAGCATCTGCCGCTCCTGTGTGGCAGCGGGCTGTGATGCCTTGTGACAGCTCGTAGCCATTAAGCAACTGTAAGCAGCTGGCGTGCCTCGGTGGGGGAAAATAATGTGACAGAGGCACTCCCCCCTATTGTTGCCCTTGTCTCATTGGGGAAAAGAGGGACATTACATCACTCACTGAATACTCGGGCGTCTCAATGAATGGGAAAGGGGCGCGTCCACAAATTAGAACTGGCACAGCTGGATGTCCAAATAATACTTTGTTTCTGAATACAGCAACTGCATACAGGTTTATTGTTTTAAAAGGATGGGGGGTAGCCGTGTGAAAAAGCTGTCACTTGCATGCAGAGCACTTAACCAGTTGAGACTGGTATTATTGTAAATCAGATCTTAAACAATGCGTTGACTGATTGGTCAGCTGACAGATGATTAACTGGCAACACTTCTGATATTCAGTTAATTGTTTGAACAATTATTCAAGCAAAAATGTAGACGTTCCAGCTTTTTAAATTTGAAGATTTATGGGTTTTCTTTGTTTTCTATGCTACTAAATTGAATATCTTAGGAACTGGACAAAAAAAAAGAAAAATACACACGCATAAACTTGCATCCTGGGTAACCATCATGAGAATGTTTCACTATTTTCTGACATTTTAGAGAACAAATGATTCATCGATTAACAGAGAAAATAATCTGCCCAAATAATCACTGAACATAATTATTAGTAGCAGCTCTTCTGGGTGTAACAATACACCCAGAATACAATAATAATAATAATGTTGGTGCAGTGTTTCTTCTAATATAAGGCCTAATAATGAAGTGACCAAACTGCTCAGTCGCAACAAGAGGAAGGTAATCCTGAGCTGCAAGTGTGAAAAGCGAAACAACAAATTTACAATTCTTTTGATTGTTGAAAAGGAAGTCTAGATCAAAGTAGAGAGCACACTGGCCTGTTCTCCACTGCTGGGGGGGGCGACAACATAAGTCTTTCTTTAATTACCACGTATCTGAGTCATTTGTGTGTCCCATGTTAATGCGGTCTTTTGATGTGCATTTAACTGTACTGAGTTTGTGGGGGAGATTTATGTGCATACAATTTGCACGCTCTTCGGTCAGATCTAATTATTTATTTTTCATGCCTTTTCATGTCTTTCAAATTTCAAAATGCCCAAGGAAGACGACACTTTATTTATAATGTGACATGTACGGTTACCGTTAATACAAGTCATACAAGTATGTGAATCTGTGTGGACAAAATCAAGTTCAAAGACAATGGTAATCAACTAGTCACATTCATGTGGGCAGGAAATGAAAGGCTGTGTGTGTGTGTGTGTGTGTGTGTGCATGTGCCTGTGTGTGTGTGTCTGTCTCTCCCTGTATATGTGTGTGTGTGTCTGTGTGCGTGGGTACCTCATGTCTGACTCTGAAAGATTTGCTGTTTCAGCAGGGAAGGAATCAGTCTTGTGCCTTTGCCATGCAGGAAAGTCAGCGTAAGGAAATTCCTGAGCTTCACAGTGGCAATCAGGCAGTTAAGGACCTGCCACTGAAAATGGAGCTGTGTGTCAGTCACTTTCATGGCTTATTCACACCAGCACAACTGCTCTGGCATAAAAAGAGGCATTCTCATTCACTCACCCCAACAACCCAGTAAATTGCCCTTACTTGAAAGATGGCAGTGCATGTATATTTAAGTGTCCTACAGCAATTGCTTACCTTTCATACGAGAAATGGTCTTTTAAGTTGCTGTAGGCATCACAGCTGGTGCTTAGGCCCATATTCTGAAACAGAAATATGCTAACGCTGCAGCGTTTTGACTCTTAGGCAAACGTCGGCTGAATTCAGGGATATTTTGTGTGACTCCAAGAAACAGTTTGTTGTAGTAGGTCATTTCATACGACTTCCACCACGACAGGTGGCGGTAAAGGCCTCGCTGGGCTTTTTGTAAACAATGTTAGACAGAAAAGATTCTCAATTCGGTCAAATTTATGAACTAAACCGATTCTAGCCGCTGCTGTGGTAATGCTGCTTTCAGGTGCTCGTACATTTCAAACGCTATCAATTCCCGCGCCACGAGAATCAGTCTTGTAGGTGTTAAAGGATTAGTTCACATTTTCACGTATCTTAAAACAGGTGTCCACATAAACAATGAAACAGATTTTACTTGTTGTAACCGTTCCCTCTGTTCATGCTGGCAATTAAAAGAGCATTTCCTGATGTCCACAGTCCATGCTCTCTACAAAAATATATTCCAAAGTTTGTTCAAAGTTAATGTGAGGCGTAGCATACACAAATGGGAAGACCCCATCAATTCTACAAACCACACTTACCGCAAAAATAAGAAAACAAGAATACACTAATATTAGTGTTATCATCGATGCACAGCATGTTTTTTTTTAATTTTGTTGTTGTTGTTTATGTTCTTGTTTGTTTTGCAAAAATTCTTTCTCTTTCTTTCTCTTTCTTTATTATAGCAGGCATCACATGTAGCCTATGCAGTAAGTAAAAAAACATATTGCGTATACAACTTGTGTATATAAATATGCCAGATGGAGCTAATATAGTGAAAGAAAAGGCAGAAAAAGGAATTTCATGAAAATCTTGTAAGGTCTTTTCATCACTTTCTTGTCCACTTATTCAGCAGAGGATTCAATATATTGTTTGATATAGCACTCAGTTTGTACATTTTATTGAATTGTATGAATATAAACCAAAATGAGAAACAGAATTATAAAATCAAGGCTAGAATTTCTGTCACGAGGTAACCTAGATTTTTCCCACCGCACTAAAAGCGACGCATGACGTCACCGCGTAGACAGGAACGCACGCTTACCCCCGCTGCCGCAAACCTCGCTTAGCATGTCGTAAATCTGGATCAGTGTTTTCAGAGAAGTAAACTGTTATTGCCATTGATAACCAATCCGCGGTAAACTTCACATTGTGAAATATGTAGCGTCTGTGTTGGCCGCGTCTTTAGTCGAGCAGGTACAGTTCAACACCATGGTGGACGTCGTGTAGGCTTTCGAGGGAGCCAGAAGATGAGTTGATCTCCATCAAAACACGCTCGAAAATGGCAACATACAACGCCGAAGGTAAAGGAAAACAGTTTGTTAACACGATCCCCAACTAACGCAACACCTATAACATCTCGGTCCTAACACTGCAGATATGTCGGTGTCAGTTTAGCGTGCGTACATCATACAACTTCCAGTTGAGATCATGGTTTCCTGTTACATGTTTTCTGCCTTCAGAAGTCGCTGCAGGACACTCTGTTGTGGTGGAGGTGAGCCCAGATATCCATATCTGTGGCTTCTGCAAGCAGCAGTACAATAATTTTGAGGCTTTTCTCGCCCACAAGCAACATGGATGTTCCCTGCCCACCTCTGACCCATCAGCCACCACTGCAGCAGCCACTCTTACAGGTAAAATGCCATGGCTCTGGTGTTGTCGTTAATAATTTGCATGCAGACTTGATTTACTGGCTTCTGGTTTTGTGCGCTGAGAATCTCTTGTGCTCTTGTCCTGCTCAGATTCCAGCACTGAGTTTGTATTCGAGGAAACCTACCAGACCTGTGTCATGAGAGGTGTGAAAAAGATCCTGACCAAAGCACAGAAAACTCCTTCCAAAAAATTAAAACCTACCCTGACTTCAAAGAGACACAGCTGCTGTTTCTCAGGTTGGTGCCTCTTGCTGTTTATGACTGTAACACATTCCTTCCTTGCTGCTGCTAAGCAGGGAAAACTGTTCTTCCTGCTGGTCAAAGTTAAATTAATTTTCCACAAGTACACAGGCTTTACACACCTTGTAAAAACCTGATTTCTCTTGATCCTCAGGTTGCACATTTAAAACACAGTATGGCCAAAAAGACATGGAGCGGCATCTCAAAACCCACACCGGTATGTCAGTGCCCTGCATGTGTGATGCTCTGTTGCTCGAGCCCTTAACAATTAGATGTTGACTCAAGTTGTTTTACCATCCAGGTGAGAAGCCCTTTGAATGTGAGCTGTGCCACAAGCGCTTCAGTCGGCGGGACAAGCTCAACATGCACAGCCGCTTACACACAGGCGAGAAGCCGCACAAGTGTAAACACTGTCCCTATGCAGCGGCCGACAGCAGCAGTTTGAAGAAGCACCTGCGTATCCACTATGATGAACGACCGTTTAAATGCCAGATCTGTCCTTATGCCAGCCGCAACTCCAGCCAGCTCACCGTGCACCTCCGCTCCCACACTGGTAGGGAGACAAAAATCCTTAACTGTCAATCAGCTGTGGGATGTTGTTTTCCAGACTGCAGTGAAAATCATATTTTAGTATTTTACAATATGTTTTGTTTTTATTTTTGCAAGGGGATGCACCTTTCCAGTGCCAACAGTGTGATGCGAAGTTCAAAATCAACTCAGACCTGAAGAGGCACATCCGGATTCACTCGGGTGAAAAGCCTTACAAATGCGACTTTTGTGAGTATCGCTGCGCCATGAAAGGCAACCTGAAATCTCACATCCAGATCAAACATGCCACTGAGAACTTCCTCCAATGCGTGCACTGTGATTTCAAGTGTGCCAACAAGACTGCTCTGCGACAGCACTCGCGAGAACACCAACCCACTCAGCCCATCCAGTGTTCAAAGTGCACTTACTCGTGCTCCAGCAAGGGGGCGCTCAAGGTCCACGAGAGGATCCACTCGGAGGAGCGACCCTTTAAATGTGACTTCTGCAACTTTGCCTCCAAGCAGCGCAGCAACCTTGTCATCCACAAAAAGAAGTGCCACTCAGATAAGCCAGAGAAAGGAGGCACTGGGAAAGGTGGCAGAGGTGGAGGGAAGAGTGGAGGAGGTGACTCTCCAAAGCCTGTGAGCTCCCGGTATCGGGCCAAACTAGACGCAGCTCGAGCCTTCTGCTGCGACTCGTGCGATGCTTCCTTTGTGAGGGAGGACTCCCTGCGGAGCCACAAAAAGCAACATAGAGATACTCAGAATGTGTTGCAGCTCCAGCTCTCTGCACCAGCCAACGGCGTCAACTTGGTTCCAGTTACGACGCCACAGAGCAACACCCAGCTTGAAGTTTCTATACCGTCTGACTCAGTGGCTCCTTACAGCAATGCGCAGCTCAAAATCATTGTATCTCACCCTTTGGGTCAGGAGAGTCCCTTAATCCCAGCTGGTGTGGATAGTCAGAGTAAGACCAACATGGTCCTTCTAAGCCCAGAAAACCAGGACATGGTAGTGAACTCCATGATCCAGCAGGTCAACCTGCTCGCTCCTATGCAACCCCTCGGCTCATCCCAGACTGCAGAAGCCACCCTTGAATCTCAGACGGTCCTCTTGACACAACTCAACCCCCAAGACGCCAACAACCCACTCCACCAGGCCCTGCTGCAGACAGCCATAACCACTCAAGACTCTAGCAGCGGCACGCAGACTTTCATCACCACCTGCTCTGAACTGGAGGGCCTCAACGCCTTGATCCAGGAAGGTGGCACAGAGGTCACAGTGGTGACGGAAGGGAACACCGCTATGGTGACCACAGCAACACCACCCAACATGGTATGTGGTCCGTCGGAGGACATGTCCAAACCTGCAGGGACGGTTACGGTTGAGGAGAGTGCCTTAGCCTGTGAGGAAAGTCCATTACTGGTGCCAAACATGGGCCTTGGCAGCCAGAATGTGGTCATCCACAGTGTTCCACTGATTGTGTCCACTCAGCCACAGCAAAGTGCAATAGGGCAGCTCTCTCCTCACACACTCTACACAGATTCACACACACTGGAAGGTATTCCACAGTGAGTGGAGGGTTCGGTATGTTGAAAATGAAAAGACTGTAAGTGCATCATAAGTTATTTCTTTGCCAGTAAGAACTCTTAGGCCTAAAGGTTACGTATGTGCAGGACATTAACATATAACAGTTTTTGTTTTTAGCAGTTTAACCGTTAACCACTTAAGTAACAATACTGTTAACTTTGGACATATAATTGTTCTAATTTCCAGGTTTTAGAATATTTAATTGTTGTCATAGCACATTTGTTCAGTCCAGAATGTTTATGTCATGTTTAACACTGAATAACTTTTCAACACGAAAGTTCATAATTAGCACATCATTTCATACACTTTATTTTCAAGTGTAATTTTGGAGGCATCAGAACTAAAATAATGTTTATTTTCATCAAACCACTTAGAAGAAATTCTAAAAGGTAGAAGAATAAAATCTGAAACAAATGGACACAACTTGAAATTGAACTTCTTTGTGCCATGGTTTTCTCCTGTTTGTCCATAAGGTGGCAGCAGAGGAATTAGAGTACAGGGAGAAGTTTACCCTGAATCTGTGGATTATTGCATTCTTGTTGTACTGATTCTACAAATTCTGTATGTGTAGCTTTTTTTGGAAATGAATATTTGTAAGTCCTCATTCTGAGTCTACGAAGTAGATGTCAATTGTAGAAAACATCAGACAGCATATCAAGGTCTTATTTTCTAAAAGCTAAGTTGCTCTCCCTATAGATTTTCAATAAAGTGCCTGTTTTGCTTGCTCTATTATTCTGGCCATTTTTACACTCAGACTTCAGCACTTAGTATTTGCAGAGAGTGAAAGCTGGACCTAAATAGGAGTCTCCTGTGAACAGTTGACCATTGATTTCTCTCTCGTCCCTCAGCACTAATGGCTCTCCTGATGCAGACTCACCATGGCCACAAACTCAGATGAAGTTGTTTGATGAATGACTCTTTGACCGCACTAATGTTTTACCTCAGAGTTGTTCTGTGTTTCAAAAGGTAGGAACTGTCTCCTTCGTTCGAAAGAGGAAATGGCAAAGAAATATAATGACAGTACCCCTTCTTGTTGTTATATAACAACTTAATAACTCCTCTTTTACCTCATATACATTTTAATTAATGATTTTTTTTTTTTTCGCCAATGTGAAACTCTGCTATAGAATTTACTAGGTACATTTACTCAAGTATTGTACTCAGTTGCAGTTTAGAGATACCTGCAAACAGAAGGAAAGGTGCAGTGAGCACCTGAATACCTGGCTGAGAACAGTTCACATAAACCCTGTAAAATAGCAACTTGGAATTTTTAAACAAATAAGATATAGCGTGTGGTGGTAGGCAAATTTTGGCACATTTGGAGACAGCAGGTTTGCTATTTCAGCATGTTGCCAAGCTCTAAGCTAAGCTAAGATAGCCACTGGCTGTAGCCTCATATTTAGGTTCTGTATGAGACAGATATAAGAGTGGTATCATACTCTCATTTTATTCTTGGCAAGGTCAAATGTCAAACTATTGCTTTAAGAAAATCCTTTGTGAGTTTGTATAACATGATGCAATGTGTTTACATGTTGCATCAATAATAATACTAATAATATGATATGTCATTCAATGGGCTACTCAGCTATATAATGAGTATTTTTACATTTACATTTTTTACATTTTGTCACTCATTGCCTGTGTACTTTTACTTCAGTAAACTTTTGAATGTAGGCCTTTTACTCAAGTAACTGGTCCAAATACTTCTTCCACTGCAGAACTTAATATGTCCACTACAACTCAGCAATCAGAGTCTGAAAAAAATAATTTAGGAAATCTAACTCAGTAGAGACTTGGTAGAGATTTTGTTTGTTCTGCTGTTCTGTTCTGTTTTGATCACAATTAATAACTAACAAGTACCTCACAGCTTCAGCAACCACTGGTTAACAGTGAAAAATGTCGTAATGGGAACCACGTTCTGATTCGTCTGTGGGTCTGGAATGGGATGAGTTGTGCTCCCGCATTGTCAGTGACTGCACTCACGTTTATGCTGTAATCACACCAATGATCTGTGGTGTCACAACAATGATCAGATTCCAGAACCAAAGTCTTCAGGTGGAAGTGCAAAAAAAAAAGCTCCTGAAATTCCATTATGTATGAAGATGAGTGTTATGTGGGAAAAGCAAGAAGTGCTCTCTGGTGTATGTCTTTGATCTATTATCTAACAGGCTTCCAGGCCCTAATCCCGAGCACTCTTGAGGAGAAGAGCCCATTTTTTTCCCCCTTCCCTTGCCCCATATGTGACATCATGGCTGGGTTAAGTGCTTTTTCTATGGGCTACAACATCTTCAGAGATTTGCTTGAGGGGAGAGTTTGAACTTTTTGAATCATGCAAAGCTTCATTTATTTAGTGCATGTTTGGTTTTAGGGTAAATGATAAATGAATGATGGGTCTAACCTTATTTAAATCATATGTTATAGTTGTTTTCGAAGTTGAGAAATAGCAGCAATTCTATAATGAAATCTATAATTTCTCTTTGATTTCTGTGATTTTAACCTTTGTTTTTCAGAAGGGTGGCAGGAGTTTTAAACAAATCAATACTGTATGGCTCTTCTCAGTTCCTTCCTTCCTGTGTTTGAGATGTCAGCCATTGAATGGGGTCATAAATGTCTTTCCACTCACAGCTGCTTAAAGAAATCCTAAGTTGTGATGCATTCTTTCTGGACATAGACAGATCCAGAGAGCTCCAGATGAGAGGAGGACAGCAACCAGAACTAGATCCCATCGGTAAAACAGACCTGGTACTTTAAATAGTGTGAAAATGTCAAAGGGCTTCGAGTGGATTTAGTATTCTGGTTAATTTCTCTCATCAGACATGGTTATAAATCGTTCAGACAGCCACTGAGTGCAAACTGTTTTTCACACTGCACTCTCCCAGATGCAATCTGTCTCTAGGTTCAACAATACATTTTTGACCTTTGCTTTGTTTGCACACAATTTGCTATCCCAAGAGTAAATGGCATTGAATGCCCTAATGAAATTAACTGATTGGTAAAGTATTGATGTGGATTTGTTTTCCAATGCAAGCATCTTTTGGCTGTGACACTATTGACATCTTAAGTGAGTTTTGATTTCTCTGTACACTGGAGGCTTTTATCTTGTCTTTGTTCAATGCTTTTTGTCTGTGTGATAGAAATACAAGACGATAGAGCAAAAGGATTTGATCAGCCTTTTACAGCCGAGTAACAAAAAGACACCTTAATTTGCTTTTCTGAATGCGGCGTGATTATTTGTTAAGACATTATTAGGCCATTGTGTCTAAGAGTGGAATCAATGGCGTCACTTTAGGGCATGTTCTGGTTGTGAGATTATTTCTGCCTCTGTGGGTGGCTGCATGTTTCATATGACATGTTTTTAGTTTTTATTTTAAAATCATGCACTATTTAAAGTGATTGTCTTCTCAAATCTTCAAATTAGACGCGTTCATTTCCTCATTTCTTTCATGTTTTCTGAAAGCATTGTCACCTTTTTTTGTGGCATTCATTTGGCATTTGAGTGTTGTTTTTGTGTTTTTTTTGTCTGTCCTGGGTTGTCAGGAAGTATTACCCTGACAGGCGCTTTTGTTGTTGTCTCTTTAAGATTGAAAGCAGCAGTCTAAAACCAGTCCTCAGGGGGCGGAAAAATAAGTATAATTTTGAGCCAGCAGTCATGGCTGGAGAGAGAGAGAGAGAGAGAGAGAGCACGAAGCCCATAAATGTCCTTTAATGGACAATGGAATGCTACAGTATCTCCTGCTCCCCAACACAGAGCCAGTGCCTTTTATAACAATGTCCTTTATAACGATGAGGGTTTCACCATTTAGCAATGAGCGCTGAGTGTGATCTCGTGAATGCAAATAAGCAGCTATCAGCTTTTGTGATTCAGTAACAAAGACATTTAACCTTTGTTTTCCAGTCCTGTTTCTGTGCCACTAACCCTAAACAAATGAATGTTTGCATGGTTTTGACTGTGCACACGGTGCCATGCATTGAAGGGGGGAACAATCACTCAATTGTTTTCTTTTATTCCATATTTTGTGGGACGCAAGTTGCGCTGGGAAGTGTTAGTCTTGGGCCATCAGGTTTAGCTCTGCGCAGATACAGGATTTGTTTTTTAATGCTCGGTTTTGCGGCGACCTCTGATCATTCTCACATGTCAGCATGTTGCTTTGTGTTTTCTCTGTCCGCATTCTCATAGTTTGTCGAGCAGGACAGTCAGTTTTTGTGTGGTTGGACATTTGCTTTCACTGCCGGCCTGTCATCATAGAGCGATTAGATTGTTCTTAGGCATTCAATAATTAGAGTTATGCATGCAAAGAATTGGAAAAGTAAATTTAATTATAACGATACAGATAAATGGGATTGTGCTGAGTTAAACGTTTACGTTTTAAGTTGACTTTTGTGGCTTTATTTCATTTTAAGGCAAAAACAGTGCAACCACCATGCAGGATCCAAAAAAACATTTAATTTTTAAATTATGACTTACTTACAGTAGCCAGTGTTAGAATATTGTGCCAATTAAACTTGTTGCATAGCCAAACAAACCTATTTACAATTATAGAGAATCCTCTGGTTTCAACAGATGGCTACGAGCAAGCCAAATATTTTCTTTGTTCTCACATGCCTTATCCTAAGAAAACAAACGTGATGGAAATCTGATCTTTACACATACAAGCCATTGTTGTGTGTGAGTGTGTGTGTTTGTTTGTGTGTGGACTTCTTTTACAATAGTTGTAGGGACCGAAAAGCCCAGGAGTCCACTATATTTGTAGGGTCCGAAGGCTTCGTGGGGATCAACATGCTGGATCCCATAAGTTTACAGCCCTGTTTGAGGGTTAAGACTTGGTTTTAAGGTTCAGGTTAGAATCAGGTTTAGGCTGAGGTTATAGGATAATGGGCTACGGAAGGCATTATGTCAATGAGTGGTCCCCCACGAATGTAGTAAAATAAGGATGTGTGTGCATGCAGCTGCGTGTGTGTGCATAGGTCTGTGTTTACCTTTCCTGCTTTAAAAGCTTTTAATGTGCACAGATATGGCTGCTGCCAAATTCCTTCTTATGCAATGTGAAAAAAATCCAATCCAGGGTGGATATGAAGCACTTAGAAAAGCAGTGCAAATAATATAGATTACTTTTGACATTCAGCATCTCCACAGTATAGTTTTTTGTTTTTTCATCATGTTTCAAATTTCTATCCATAAACGGCACAATTAAAGATTTTTTTTTCCTCACATGAAGCGTCAAGACATATTTTATTTTCATATCTCCTGTGGTTTGGTTTCATCAGGGTGATCTGAGGTACTTTCAGTTTATCTTGTGTGCATATCCTTTTCATTACTGATGGTGATTCAATACACTGAGGGGCTCGGCCAGAGCCAGACCCAGGAAATGTCCTTGTTTTCATTTTGATATGGTGAGGAGAAAGGGGATGGTGACGGGGGGGCAGAGAGAGAAGATAAGATTAAGGCTCTGCTTTTTCAAGTACTAGCATTCGTTACCATAACTAATGTGATTGCAAAGAGAGTCACTTCTGCTTTTTGTTGATGCCAGTAAAAAGGAAAAACAAAATATGCCTTCATCCCTGGCGTTGTCTTTTTGCCTTAAATGAAATTCTTACACTGCCACCATAATGTCCACCCAACCCCATGATCTAAGTCATATTTGTCTGTCCATATTTGCTGTTTGTTTGACCCCTTAAGGGCATGAACCCTGGCTGATCCTTCATCTGAGGACAAAGCTTATGTTTGCAGTGACATAATAAATGCCTGTGCAGGGACAACAATGGCTGATGAATTCAGCGGGAGTCGGGCACAGTGGACAGCAGGGACTCGGAGACATGGCCCGAAACTTCCAGTGTCATGGAAAATTTTTAGACAAGGACCCACACCTTGGCCAAACACACAGAGTGCTCCCAAAATTAGGGGAGCTGTCATGTGACAGGATCAAATTGCTGTGGTTGTTTTAGAGACAGTGGTAGGGAGGGACTGAGCATGGCTGGGAACATCAGGTTATAACACTAAATGTTTACATGAAGCTTTGTGAGTGGTGGAGACAGTCTGAGACGGGGCTGTGCTCCTTGAGGAAGAAAGACACTTTGTTTTTATAGGCTGCCTGGAATGTGTTGAGGACTGTGGACATCTGCTTTATTAGCATATGTGAATCCACCCCCAGCTATGGAACTGCTGGTGGTCTAATACTGTGTCATACTGTTACTGATATCTGCAAATACAGAGCGTGTGAATGACTTGTCTGCAAATTTATCACATGTTCATGAATGGGTTTTTAATCATGCTGAAAAAATGTTTAACCTGTGAGTGAAACTGAGGAAGTAGGCTTAGTTAAATGCTTGTTCTGAATGCAAAAAGTTTTTGTTTTTTCAGTTGCACCACATGGAGATTAGCGCCGTATGTATGAATGTGTGTTGCTGTTTTAGTCTGGCTCTCCTGCAGCTTATTAGTGTGAAAATTCTTCAGGAGCATTCTCAGAGTCATTCTTAGGTCATTACAGATGCATCCCACCCATGCACTCATACCGGCTCATGGATTACCATTTTCTTTGTTAGGCAAATTGCATCATTGTGGCTTAAAAAAAAAAATCAAGCAGGGGGTATGTGGGCTTTTGTATGAATGTACAAAAACACATATGAATGAAATTTATTGTTTCTTCACTGTGGACACTAAAGTTGTTTTGGTTGAATTTTATAACATTTCATGCTTAAAATTTATTTTAAACATTAGTTGCTGATTTATTTATTTTTAGCAACTTTAGAACATATCATCTCAAACTCTGGGGTAGACCCACAACACACAGCCTTGGGGTATTTCTTGTTACCACAGTGTCGTGTCAGATGATGAATTAGTTTATGAATGATGCACCATTCTGAAAAAAAGCTCACTGATAAAGATCCTGTCCCTTCAGACAGATATCATCTATTAAATAGACCAGGCCCATGTAACCAAACACCTTTTAGGGAATGCACTCAATCAAGCCTATTGTTTCTGCTCACATACAGTTCCTTCTGTGAGATAAGTATGGCCTGGCCACAGAGATAACAACAGCGCCTTAAAAGCATGGATGACATGTTCACTGTCAACACCTCCGTTTGTGAGATTCTTGCCCGGTTTAATGTGCTGTCTCAGCTCAGTCAAGCAGCTGTGGTCATAGAAGTGGAAGAAAAATAACACTATATTTGACCATGGTGTGTGTGTACGCATGTGTGTGTGTGTGTGTGTGGGGGGGGGGGGTTAAAGTTAGATTGCTGCAGTGGCTCTCCATTAAGCCATTGTTCCTAATATCACATCATCCCAGACTAATATTCAGACAATTAGTCAGGATATAATGCGGTGAGCTGGTGACTGTGGTGTGATTCACTTGGCTATTTGATGAGGGCAACTTCTGAATAGGCAGCATAAATATTATGGCTCCGAGGATGTGAGTCAGGACAGAGAGAATCCAGTTCACTGGGCCGTTACTTGAGTTGAAAGGAAGGAGAGGAAGTCAGTTTGAAGATTTGTCACCTGCAGATCTCTCTCTTTTAGGAAAGGGGTGGGTTCTGCACAGCTCAGGAATGTGGAAAAAAGACCTGAGCGTTGGAAGGTTTTTTTCATGATGACTCACTTGTCTAATTAGTCCCCTGAGTTTAAAAAACGACAAAGCACATTATTTTTAATTTCATATTTATTTCATTTCATAGAATTATATTAAAATAATGATTGAAAAGCAACATAATGCCTGAAAAAAAACCTTGTTCAAGACCTAAATATACTCTAAATATGTCTTGAACAACAGGTTTTGTCTGCTTTCAGAAAATCTGCAGGGCAACAGGTAAATCAGAAACTGACCCGGTTCTTTTGTTTTGTTTGTCTTCCTGCTATCCTGATGTGGTTGACTCATTGTTTCACTTCAAATCTTTTGACTGCATCTACATCCCCACTGAAAGCTCATTTGATTCAGTTGTCCTACTAGGCACTCATCACCGGTGGTGGGAGGCTCATATACCCATTTGCGCCTGTGAAGGGGCGCTAATCCTTGACAACTGTGCCCCTCTGGCACCATATCCGTTGCACTGCTGGTTGTGTGATACAATAGGCTCCCCTCCTTTGTCCTTGAAATTGTTTTAATTAGCCCCATGGTGGGGGCTGGGGTTGCAAACATAAGGCTGACTCAATAGGACTGACAAAATCACAGGAGCATGATACTACAGACACATGTTTCACATGAGCAGACGATCAGTAATAAAACAGATGAAAGTGAAGCTCAGCCTTTTTTGAATAACAATGAATGAGTCAAATTAACCTTGGACCTCAGAATCACTTCAAATATCCCGAAATTTGAATCCATAAAGTTCTGGTGTCCAGCACAGCAGAATATGTTTAAATAATTGTTTATTCGTAAGAATTTAATTATTCTGAACTTTGATGGACTGATAGACCTAACAGAAGACAAAGTTGTGTTTTGTTATTCCAGCAGTTTTGCAGTAGTGGAGTTGAACATCCCGAGAGGAGTTTCACAGGGTGTTAACTGCTGCAAAACTCACAACTGGACGATGAGCCCCAAAAACTAATTTTCCTCAAATGTTACTTGCAGCACTTATTGCAAACCTCTCAAACCTGTTACACTTGCTGGTTTGTGATTCACTCAACAAATGCAATGTAGGTGTGTGTGTGTCTGTGTGAACATGCATGTGTAGGGATAGATAAGCCACAGCCACATGCAATTGCTTGTCCAGTTGCAGCATGGTTCACTTGGACCTCCCAGCAGTCAGCCGGCCCTGCCAACAAGAGGTGACAAGAAGCCAGGTCATTACGTGATCCAAGAGGTGACGAGTCATGTGACTTCTGAAATGCCACTTTAATCCAATATCCACGTCTGTTGTGCAGGTCACTGTCTTTTGGAAAGTTAATTCAAGGAGTCTGTGGAATGTCAGTCAAAACATTAGCATCAGTTTTTGATACCTGGTTGAAACAGCTGTAATTTAGAGGTACAGTTTTTAAACAGCGACACAGTAACTGGATGAAAAATGGAGGCAAAAAACTTACTTTGGCCTTTTATGTAAATGCTCTCACCCCGTTCCAAATTCAGCTCTCCTGAGTCAAATACACTCATCCCTCCCCCCTCATATTGTCCTTCTCTCCCTGCCCCATGGGAGGAGGGGTGGTGGTAGAGAGAGAGAGATCCCAAACCATCTGAATCCCTTTTAACTAAGTGATGCATTCCTTTTCAAAAGAGGATACCATCACTGTTCAACACATGGAATGCAAGCTGTGTTATGGGCACTGAAGGCATGTGACATCCTCCCACTGCTCACGAAAAACTAGTAATGTACATGAGAAACAGCAAAACAGGTGCTTAAGAAGGCATTAAGTACTGCACACACATGAGAAAGTCAATTTAGGCAGATATATTAAGTAAAAGTGAAATCAGTACACTATAGAAATAATTCATTACAAGTTAACGTCCTGCATTCAGGGTTAAGGCACAGGGGTGAAATGTAGGGGTGTAGAAGTACAAAGATCAGGAAGGAAAAAATCAAGTAAAGTACCTCAAAACTGTGCTTAATGTCAGATCTACAATAAATGTACTTGGATACTTTGATTCTCCTCTGCTGTTTACAATATGCTCTCTATAGACTAACCAGCATGTTGGAGAAAACTGAACTTTCAAATTAAAATTCTCCCATAACCTGCAAATGAACATGTACAAGCATATTCAGAGGATCTGATCTGATCAGAAGGTCTGACAATCACATCTCAAACTGCGTCTTTGAGGTTTGATTATGTGGCTCCTGTGCTGTAGGTCAGTTTCCTTGCACTATAATTAAACCCACTCTAAATGATTTTAAAAAATGCAGCAATGGGACACTGGAATGCAGAAGCCTACAATTAACAAAGATTAATAACAGTGTGCTGTGATGAAGCCCCCTCCTCACACACTAGGTCCCTCGGGCAAAAGTTCTCAGAGAAAAAAGTGTTTGTTTGTTTTCATCCTTCTCAGTTATGCTGATTATAAGAAACTGGAGACGTTGCATTCTTGGAGTTTGAAGTGGTCTTTTCTCCCCCCTGACACTTTTCATCATCACTTCATTGAAAATGGAAGAAAAGAAGACACATTGGACAATGACCAGGACATGCACTCTGAATGTACTTCTGAATGTTCTCAGGCGTGTCAATGATGTGCTTGGTTTTGCCCCTTGTGTATTTGTGTAGTCTGTCCTCTTTCCAGGTTTCTGTGCTGGAGAGATTATGTGGCATGTTTATAATCTACGATTTAGTCATCCTGTTTGTCCATTTTATAAATCTGCCTAATCTGTGCTCTATTATGTACACATGCATGCATGTCTGTCCTCAAAGAAGGATCCCTCTTTAATATTTGAATGCCAGTACATTCTGCAGTTATTGAATTTGAATTACTTCTTTTTTTTATTTGGCTCAAATTCATAACCTGTCATTTAAAATCCCATTCTTACACTGCACAACTCCCTTAAATGGGAAATTAAACTAAATACTTTTATACATTACACATTCCCACAATTTATTATGACAAAAACATGTGATTTTTATAGCTGTGTGGCCTCAATTCCCATATCCCACCTGTAGCCTGTGCAGTATTGATTGCTCCAGACAGCCATGCAAGGTTCCCTCCTTCAGTGGTATTTAATGGAGCTCATCGTCCCCTACCAATTCTCTCACCATTTCCCCTGAAACTGGACACTTCTGCCCATGTATCATCCAACAGCACCTTTCTTAGGAAGTGACTGGAGCATGGAGTGAGAGCTTTAACACTTCTTTCAAAGAGTAAGACAATGAGCGCAAGACAAATTTCCAACCGAGCAGCTGTGTGGCCTTTGTCCTGTTCTTCCCACAGTTACATAGGGGCTGTCATATGCTCTGCATTTGGTTGACTGTTTTAGATGGGTTTTTGAATGCATGTGGGGTGGAACCAAACACATTCTTAAGTGTGTGAAAGTCAAAAGGTATAAAGACAGATGTAGCATTGCTCAACTGCTGCTCTCCCACATCATCTGTGATTACTGGGCTGTAATATTGGAAACCAAATCAGGTTTCAGATTTCTGTCCTCATATGAGCACCTATGCTTTTTTTTTTTTTTTTTTTTTTTTAGCTTAGCTTAGCACAAAGACTGGAAAAAGGGGGAAACAGCTCGCACCCCTTTTTCCAGAGGTCAAAAACTCCCCTTATCCCCTGCTTGTTGCCTCTGTGCAAAAACAAAAGAGCAGAACAAAA
>JBBMJY010000012.1:22230888-22291599 GCA_037833715.1 Toxotes lorentzi
CAGGTTGAATGTCCTGCATAACAACAAATATGCTTTATATTTTGATATTTCAGCCAAGTGAACAGAGTTGAGTTTAGTGACACAGAGCCAGTATTCTCATTGACCACGTCCATCACAGATTTTAAAAGAATAAACATCAGAGTGTGATTTCTGCTTTGTCAGCACGTGTAATGTTGGCTTATTCATTATTTGATAATCCATTCATTTGTTCTATTGCATCTGTCTAAAGCAGGTTTTTGATTATGGAGTTCACTATAAACATGCAGTAGGTGATCACAGTGTGTTGTTTCTAATAAAGGTTTTCCCCTTGTGTGATGTGTACTGAACTTCCTAGAATGTTTTTGGAACATGAACTATGCCCACAAGGTGAATGTTAATGAGAAGCAGAGCTAACAATATCATTCCAGCATCTTCTTCATTCCAACACAAACACTATTTGTTTCCCATTAAGCCAGTGTTGCACCGGCACCAAAACGTTTAATGACTCAGGTGACATTTGTCACATTTTCTGAAATAACAATATATTTTGTGGCATTAGGACGGACATGTACGGATCACTGGACAAGCTATGTGACAAATTCAGCCTCATTAATAAATAATGCACCACTGCAAATTGATAATCTGTTGGCATCATCTCAGGCATGGGTGAACCCAAGTTATTGCAAAAAACTTTTCCAAAAGCCACCAGTGTAACAGCTTATTACTGTTTGCATTAGCCTGAACATTCACATTAGTTTGGTGAGATCTGTCTACAAAACTGAAGGATCCATTTTTGAACAGAAACATAACAATTCAAAAGTGGGAAACTACAACTTCTAGTCACAATAACCATGAAAAAGCATGTTTTGGTTTCTTATCCCGTACACAGTACATACTACTTCTATAATGTCTGAAATGTCTTCTATAAAAATACGTGTCAGCCCCCCCAAAAAAACATGTACAATGTGTGTGTGCCAGTGTGTGTGTGTCCATGCACTGCATTAACTTCTGACTGTATTTGGAAGAACTTAGATGAACATTTATACCCATGCCACAAATAAACAGAGATATCATCATATTTGTCAGAAAAAAACAAAAACAAACAAAAAAATCTATAAATGCCTCAAGAACTATTAAGAGAACATTATGGCGATACCATGTATGTGTATGTGTGTGTGCGATATGAGTAATTACGTGACAGTGATACTGCATAAGATATGAAATATGAAGAGTTTCCTGGAAAGTGATGGGCAGCAGTGAGTCCCTGCAGAGACACACGAGATCAAAACACGTATGTGTGTATGAATTTCATGGTAACCTTACTGGAAATCGCAAAATGTTCAAGTTTACCGTTAAACTCATCCTATTTATGTCTATCAATTTAAGACAAAGATGTTTGACTGATCTTTTGCTCGCTTCAGTCTGAGGGTAACTAACTTTTTTTTTTTTCATGAACAAGGAAAAGGAGCGATGAGTTGGGTGTTATTAACCCTGCCTCCATCCTGCAGCCCATCCACTAGCATGGCTCCTCCCGCCCCCTCCTGGCACTCCGCTCCGCTCATCAATAGGGAACGCATTTGAATAATGTGTGAGCACTTGGACTGGAGCCAATCAGCTGTCAGAGGACCGTGATAAATCGCAATGCATTATTGATAATAATAATTACGTTGACATGCGCATTTCTACTTGAGGGGCTAATTTTCCAAGCAGAAGAATTTGTTGAAGAAGGGAAGTAAAATTGTTTGCAACTCTTTGCTGCTGATGGTTGCACCATGTCGAGGCGCAAGCAAGCCAAACCGCAGCACATCAACTCCGACGAGCCCGGTTCGCTTGAAAATGGTAAGTTTTACGCACAAGATACGAGGGAGCTGGTTACCCTGAAACTTAACGTGTGGCCCCGCCATGTCATGTTTCCGACTATCGACGTTTTATCTCAGACTTTTTTCATTGTTTCTCCCGCACTTTGACCTGTTGCTGTTCCTTTGAACTGACCATGAGTTAAACTTAGCCTCAGAGCTGGAGAGCGACACGTTCCCTAAATAATTTTAAACATAATACAGGTGGCTCGCCGCTTTAAAATACAACACAACACCGTCTTTTAATTGTACCGGTGACCGAGTTGAAACCTTTATTTGAAACATTTGTTTAACTAATTGATCAGTTTCATCCCGCATCGCCTCGTCTGGTTGTAGGTTGTTGTGTAGTTATTTCGTGGGTAAAGTTAAAGACATCCAAGTTTTTTGTGTTGTTTTTTAATATTGATTGAATCGTGTGTTTCCACCAGTTGATTTTTTTCATTATAGACTTCCATAGGAAGTTGTTTGGCTAAGAATGACTGCACAGTCTGGTCAGGATTTCTTACATGAGTATTTTTCCCTATATTTCATTTAGATATCACTAACTTGCCTCGTTTGTCATTCAACATCACTTGAAACTGGTGGCAAATATGCGAGCGTACTCATGTTCATTTGACTGAATTTAGATGGGCATTGCTACAGTCGCCATTGTTTATTGTGTTGTAATTTTTAATGACTCTTAATTTCTACCTTTGCTTGGAACTTTGATGTGTCTGATGGATCAGTGCTTGAGTTTTGAAATGAATATTTTGGCGGAACTGATTTGCAGGTGTGCGCTAAGTTGAAGTTTTAAACAAAGGTAACCCAAAAACTGTATGAAATGTGACTCTGGAGTAAGCTGACCTATAGGCAATAAATCCCCCAGTTTAATGCATGACTGTTTCCTTTCGTACATATGTGGAGAGGTGGGGGATGGAGCAGTGACCTTTTTGTGGAGACTGGGTGGGGGTGCGTTTTGGTTTGCCATATGCAAGTTCCAGCGCTGTGGCAGATAGACCTCACCTTTAGAATTAGGGAACTTGAATAGCACGGTGTTTGGAGAGCCGCGGGCTGTTCTGATTTCTATCTTCCGTTTAGACCATTCTTGTGTAATGAAAGATGATTTTTGTGTACCACAAAAAATGAATGTTTAGTCTGACCTCGTGTCCTGTACCCCACCAAAGGTGACCAGATGCAGGTCATGCGCCGTCAAGTGGTAAAGCAGAGCGTTGCCGCTTTTAATATTTTCCCAATAATCCACAAGTTGACTTTTTTTTTATTGGAAGTACGTTGATATAAATTCTTCAGTTGCGCTTGTGTGTACTGTTCCTGTTTAAGTTAACCCTATGAAGATAAGCGTTTCCTCATGGATCAAACCGTGATGCAGTTTGCGAGTTTTGTTTTTTTTTGTTTTTTTTGTGGCACCGCTTCAGTGCCTCCTGGTGAGCAATTAACAAGTCCAACAGTTTCCTTGGGCAAATGCAAACAGGTGGTCTACCCCCTTTCTCTGGGACATTAGCATTTAACAATACACCCAGTTGTGAAATGGCCTCTTGGTTAGCAGACAAATTAAAATGCACATTTGGAGCACTCATCAGGGTTTCACAGGCTGTGGAAATAGGTAATCAACATTAGATTACCCCTTTCTCCCCCCCTCTCTCTCTTTTTAGCCATAGTAAACTTAGTCTTGCATTTTTTTTTGTCAAACAGGGACATCAGAATCAGTCTTAAAGTTTACAGACATCCAGTGCTTATTGAGGAACAAACCTTTTACTGGATTTTAGTTTGGGATCAGTCACAAGCATTGCCCCACACGTGGTGCTGGAAACAGATCTGATTTTTTTAGCAAGTGGTTGGGGGCACATTTCAGAAACACAGTAATTTAATGCCCAGCTGCTCTTTGTCTTCCTGGACATTGTTCTGAGTAATGTCAGAGCTAGATGATTGCCCTCTGCTGGCCCTGTGGACAATAGGCAAATCTTTAACTGCCCAGTGCAGTGTCCCAGAGGGAGTGGACAAATTTAAAGAGGGTTATGTTACAAGATTGTATAATCCAATAAACACAACAAACTATTACCACAGTTTTATTTATCTTGACACATTAGCAGTAATTCTGTTCCTAAACCTGCAAATCTGTGTATCTGTGTATTTATTAAATTATTTTTAACTAACTAATCCATTCTATTGGTCAAATATCATCATAACTTAATGAAGAGTGTTAATCTAAATCCTGTTGTCCTCTTGTTTTTAGGGATTCATCAAGATGAACAGGCTGAGGAGACTGGAAACGAAATGAAGAGGTTCAGATTGGATGAGACCAGAGTCTGCAACAAGTGTTGTGCTGAATTCTTTGACGAAGCAGAATTTCTTGAGCATGAGAAAAATTGCACTAAAAGTCAGCACGTGGTCATCATGAAAGATGGAGATGGCAAAGAAGTGCCTGTGGAATATTCACAAGATTCTCCTGGAGGTCCCACCAGTGAGCATGACGATAGCCAGTCCAGTAGTCATTCCCTATCAAATGTTAACACAGACCATCTGGAAAGAACAGAGGAGGAGTCTAGCATGAATGCAGAGGACTCAGGACAGCAGGATCATGCAGAGATGTCTGTTAGCCCTGACATGACTTTCCACCCCTCACCCAAAATGCAAGATTCAAATGTCACTCTTGAAACCATGGCTGACACTAAAGTTGCTGTCTCCCAGCATTCTTCAAATAATACATCTCTGACCTCGTCACAGGATGCCCTGCAGGTCATCCCGATGATCTTGGAACAGTTAGTGTGCCTCCAGCAACAGCAGCTACAGCAAATCCAGCTCACAGAGCAGATTCGAATCCAAGTAGCTATGATGACTCCACAGGGTCTCCAGTCATCAGTCGGGGCTGCAATGGACCCTCTGAAAGCCCTTGGTGCACATCTCTCTCAACAGCTGTCTGCTGCAGCAGCTCTGATAGGAAAAAGGACTGGCACTCACAGCCTTTCTACGGAGACAATGAAGCAAGGTAAACTACCTCTGCCCACTGGCATCCCTACCTCTCTAGCTGGAGGACTGGGTTCAGTGACCTCTAAAACAGACATTTTGAAGGGCGTTCCAGATCTGGCCAGCCATTTACCAGCGCTACTGCCCCAGTCACCAGGTGTCATTGGTTTCCCTAGCTCCTTCAATGGGATCCAAGCAGGACTGGAGTCCTCCAAAAAAGTGAAGACAAAGATGCTGAGCCTCCCACCAGAATCAAAGAATGGGGACTCATTGTACAAGCACAAGTGTAAGTACTGTGGAAAGACCTTTGGCAATGACAGTGCTCTGCAGATCCACTTGCGTTCTCACACTGGTGAGAGGCCCTTCAAGTGTAACATTTGTGGAAACCGCTTCACAACCAAAGGAAACCTCAAAGTGCATTTCCAGCGGCATAAAGACAAGTATCCAAACATTAGCATGAACCCTCATCCTGTGCCAGAACACCTTGATAATATTCCCACGAGCAGTGGCATTCCCTTTGGCATGTCTGTGCCTATTGACGAGTCAAATATGACTGAAATGAAGCCTGTGCTTGGCCATCCTGCTGCTGGGTTCCACCCGTCATCCATACCAGGATTCAAGACGACATTTGAAAGCTTTGGAGGGGACCCATTTTCCCAGAGACCCTCCCCATCAGCAAGTGATGGCTCTCCATCTGTTTCATCTAATGTGTTTGGCCAAGAGGCTGGACTGGATCAGAATCAGAAGGATGCTAAAGAATTGCTCGGTGCACTGCATCATATGAATGGGAATGCACTCCCAGGAGAACAAAGCTCTGGAACAGCAAAACTTCAGCAAATGGTGGATGGCCTGGAAAAGAGGACCAGTGACCCCAACGAGTGTGTAATCTGCCATAGGGTGCTCAGTTGCCAGAGCTCACTCAAGATGCATTACCGTACACACACCGGTGAGAGGCCCTACAAGTGCAAAATCTGTGGCCGTGCATTCTCCACCAAGGGTAACCTCAAGGCCCATTATGGAGTGCACAGGGCTAACACTGCTCTCAAGATGCAACACTCTTGCCCTATCTGCCAGAAGAAGTTCACAAATGCTGTGGTTCTGCAACAGCACATTCGCATGCACATGGGTGGGCAGATCCCCAACACCCCGATGCCAGAAAACCAGTTTGAAGCAGCAGAAGCAATGGAGCCATCTCTACCAGATGAGAAGCCCATGGATACCAATGGTTTTGAAGCGAGCATGGAGGAGCACGAGCCTGAGCTGAACTCCCTGAAGCCAAATGATACCTCAGATTCCCTAACATCTGCCTCTGAGGAACAACCACAGAAACATGCTGCCCCTGTAGCATTTTCCAGCCTAGATGTCTTGAAGAACCTCACCTCTGCTCTTGCACTGAAACGACAGAGCAGCACTGCCTCAGAGAGCGAGGGAACCTCCAAAGAATCCCCTTCAGCTCCAAGAGAGCAGGATTATCAGAATGGCCGCAGTCCTGCCATCTCTGACTCGGCCGTGTCTTTTCACTCATCTTCGCCAGTGAACAACAACATGAGCAGCAGCAAGTCTCCTGAATCCACTGCTGATGAATTTGCCTGTAGTGGGTCAAAACTAGAATCTGATGGTGGCACTCAGGAAGGCACTGAGTCAAGTGGAGCTCTTGACCTCACAGCTTCCAGCAGCTTTACCCCCAAAGCCATTAAAGAAGAACCTGGCATGCCATTCACAAATGGAGACTATGGTGAGTTGTATTAGTTTTTAGAGTAAAAAGTATTTTAAAGGCTGTCATCTTGAATATATTGGATCTAATTTTCCTCTTCTTGTATCAACAGTTCCTAGTAACATGCCTTTCATGAGGATACCATCGAGTCTGGCCAGTTTAGAGATGAAGATTCCCCCAGAGAATCCTTTGGGCCCTCATGGTTTGTTCAGCTCCCATATGCCTCAGGGGACGGCCATGCCCTCTTCCATCTCCACCGCACCTCGACGATCAACCAAACAGCACATATGTAATGTCTGTGGCAAGAACTTCTCATCTGCCAGCGCCTTGCAGATCCATGAGCGCACTCATACAGGGGAGAAGCCTTTTGCCTGCAACATCTGTGGCAGGGCTTTCACCACCAAGGGAAATCTAAAGGTAAGCCACCACTGTCTCACAAAGCATTGAATAGGCCATGTTCAGTTGATTTAAGTGTGTACTTTGGAATAATGTAGCTAGTGTTTTGATGGGATTGTAACTGACTGGGTGTGTGTTTTTCAGGTGCATATTGGCACTCACATGTGGAACAACTCATCACGGCGTGGTCAGCGCCTGTCTCTGGATAATCCAATGGCACTGATGGCAATGAGTGCTGAGGCTAAGATGTTGCCAGAAATTATGCAGGCGCCCAAAGAACTGGGTGCTCCACCAATGAACTTTGACCCATCTCTGTGGAACCAGTACGCTGCTGCCTTCAGTGGTGGCCTGACCATGAAGACCAATGAAATTTCTGTCATCCAGGGTGGTGGCATCCCACTTCCTGGGAGCCCTGCTGGTGGGCCTCTGATTGGATCCACTGGAGGGCTCATGAAGATGGATGGCTCCCACTCTGGCTTACCTGCCACGGTGGCTGAAATAGAGAAGAACAGCTCAGACAGTGTGCCAAAATCACAGTTCCCACATTTCATGGAGGAGGGTAAAATTGCAGTCAATTAGGCTTTTTAGCCATCTGCCGGCTTATCGCCTGAACTCGGTTTATGAATGTCTCCATTTTGAATGAGGTACAATCAATATTCAGTGAAAACCCTGTAGAATTCTGCTTAGATTGGTTAAATAGTTTCCACAGTAACTTCATTGGAGCTCTCTCTCTCTCTCCTGATCTGAGCGATTCAAGTGTTATTTTTAGTTGAACTTGATAGAACTACTGTAGTTGTATTTTATTTTATATAAATATATATGCGGGTATTTTTTTTTTCCTGTGACTTTTTCTTTTTGTTTTGCTGTCTATCCAGAAGTTTGAATGTATAACTTACTTGAAACTGCTTTAATTCAGACTGTCTCCTTGATACTGAAGGATTTTGACTTAAATAGGAAAAGGGTATGGTGATTTCAGGGCCTGACACATTTTCTCAGTGTTCAGAAATAATAGTGTAGTTAACCGTATGTGTCTATAATGACTACTTTCCCTCCTATTGTGTGCCATAGGTTTTATGACATTGTACATTTTCGTAGTGGTAAATGTCATTATCGTGTCTCATTTTTAAGGGGCTTTTGATCAGACTGACGCATTACTCTTGTGTCTTGTCTATTAAAGCAAGTTGCAACAGTTGAGTCATCTGTTTTGGACAATGCAAGTTATAAAATAGGCGTTCGTGTTTGTTGCATCGGTGCTAAGATACAGTAGTTAATGACTCAAACCTTTTGCCAAGTGCCTAATCTAAACTGTACCTGTTGCTGTTGTCTTTCACTGCACCAGTAGGTTGTTATGAAGGCTGTTAGATTGATAAATTAGTGTACAGTGTAGCATGGCATGTATTTCATATTTTCGGTTTACAGAAGTCAATTTTTCGACCTACATATTCCACTTGTAAATCTGCAGAGTCAAGTTTAGTTGGCTGAGCTCTGAAGGCTATTTATATGCTTAATGTTCTCATGCCTGCACTTTATTTCAGGTTTTAGTTAGATTTACTTTTTAATAGCTGCATTTCAGTTTCACTGCTTTTATTGTGATGGCTTAGGAAAGAAAAACGGGGAAAGGGCAAATCAGCAATTTTGTCTGCTTTTCCTTCCCGTCAGATTTTGTTTGAAACAACCATTTAGAATAACTGTCAGACTTATCAACTTGTAGCATCATTAATTTATTTATAATACACAAAATGCTTGAGTTTAGGGGGTAAGTTCTACCTCGTTTTAGATTTTAGTTGTCCTCTGTGCCCCCTACTCTCAATGTAATGCTCTGTATATTTTCCGATACATTCGTGAGCATGCGATAAGACTTGTCATTCTCAACCTGCTGAGTTGAATAGTAATGAATGTATCACTGGACACTTTACACAACTCAGAACGGTCAGAGTACTTTGTAGGCCCCTGCTGTACATTCCTTATCGATATGCATTTGCCAGATTGTGCCTTTCTTTAGAAAACCATGTCAAAACTGCTACAAGTTGTCTCTACAATTCAGTTAATGTTGAGCCAATTTGGCCTGTTTACATTGTAAATGTCTTTTCTTTTGTTTTTCAAATGTTTCCTTCACCTAAATCTTTTCTGATTTTGAAAAATAAAATCAGGGTGACTTTTTCAATATTTTACTTGTCATTACTCCATCACAGACGACATTACCGGACTCATCTGAGTTGATGCTCAAGGACAAAAACTGTTCCCAGCTACAAAGTGTGGGTAGTGAAGTGAAAGTGAAATGCACCCTACCCATATGCCAATATCACAGGTCAGTTTGAAGGTACATAAAATCCCTTATTTGTATCAGTTCACCTTCAGATGACACAAGTCGTTAGATTTTTCTTTTCCTATTCTCGTTACGCATCAGTAGCCATCAATTGCTTGCCATTTTGCATCCTCAACGAAAAAATATTTGCATCCACAACTGAAGCATGCTCTCCAATCATGCGTGTCAACAATCCATTATAGGTTAATTATACAGTGGCCTTTTATTTTACGTGTTTGACATGATATGATACTGTATGTAATTGTCAGTATAAGGTGGGCATAAGCAGAAATACAGAAACAACTGTACTACAGTACACCAGCTCTGCAGACAGTCCATCCAAATAATTTTTGCTGATGCTACTTTGTGTGTTGTCTCAACTCTATAGTACGTTTTGATGATATACTTTGTGGTGTTGTATCGGACTCTTTGATTTGATTCAGACATAGACAACATACACATACAACACTTTCTACTACAAACATTCACAAAAAAATATCAATATAACCTGGATACCTGGATATACAAAGACAAAAAAAATAAATAAAATAAACCAAACCACAAGGGTTTACGTGTAAAACGGAAGCATGACACAGGATAGAAACACTTAAAGTTAACTCATTTTCATAATGGTTTCCACCCAAATCATGATGACAACACAGACTGCTGTGCCTCTGTTACATTAGAAACTTAGGTCAAAGCTGTGGTATGCAAATTTAATTACTGTTGGCATTTCTCACTATACAAATAGTGTGCTTTTGTTAAAGTGATGTACATTCACCCATCTCCCCTCTTCCCATTTCCTTTACTAAAAAGTTTTCACACCTCTTTTTAATCTGTAATCCAAATTAAGGTCCTCCCGCGCCAACCACTGAAAGGATTTAGATCCAAAGGAGCCATATCTATGAATTTTGACTAAGTTCTCAACTATGCCTTATTTGTTTTTTGTAATTATCCTGAGAGACAGTGAAGCTTTCCATGTAATAATAATATTAATTTGTACATATATGGAATACCATCAAGCTATATATGCATAAAAGAAGTTGTTTTGGTGTATTATTACCATTTATGTGTGAAAATTTAACAATCATTTGAATGTAGCTGGTTGAGGTGGAGCTGATATGAACCATTTCATAAACTGTTGGGTTGCTGAAAAACCCTGCACACTCCTGGTCAATTCCCACAGGTGTTTTTACTTTTCCCCCCGTTTCTACCTTTTCTCAGAATCATGTGTGGACATCAAATATATCTGTTAAAATCAAATATAACTGTTAAATAACTGAAGTGCCATAAGGGCACAAGACACATATTCCCTCTCAAAGTGGGAGTATAAAGTAGCATAAAATAGAAATACTCAAGTAAAGTACAGTTGAGTGTTGCTCAGTAATTTCCCCAAAACAGAATGATATAGGCTGACATGTATGTTAGTGTTTTGAAAAGCACATTCTCCCGTGTGGCTTCTGATGGCACCAGTAACAGAAATAATTATTCCTAGGTAAATATAATCTGGTGTTAATTTCATGTACTGACATGAGAAATTTAACTTCCTACTATGAATTATCCCCCAAGGGACATGATAATAAAGAGTTATTCAGTCCAGTATTTAAAAAAAAAACGTGAGTGAACACTAATGTGAATCTAAAGTCAAAGTATAATAATTATCTAATGGATCAGTGAGTCATAGCCAGCGGGAGTTAGTCCAGGTTTGCTCGGCAGGCTCTGTCTGTTGAACCGTCCTGTGTGACTGACAGCTGCGGAGCCTCCGCCCAGAACCGCTACAGCCCTCACAGCCCGGCTGCACGCAGCTTGTACCGGCTACCAGGGGGGCCGCAGGAATGACCGACAATATCCCTCTACATCCCGTGAGACGGCCGAAAAGACACGACAGTAAACACAGAAATGGGTAAGGGCGTTGTGCAGCGCAGAAATACTCATACGAAGCCCGTTTGTTAGCGCGTTTCGCTCGTCGGCTCCTGTTGTTTGTCAGTGTAGCTGCTAAATCGTTTACAGGAGCGCGTCGACATTGTCTCAGTAACTAGTAAAGCGGTGGAGGGTTTTAGGGGATAAATGGCGTCTGAAGGAGGGTGACAGCAGCTGGCAGATATGTACATGCTAATGAAAAGTGTTATAGTCGCTTTAAACCATGTAGCTAGCGCTCCAGGGTGACATCCTTGTTCCGGGGTGCAGTTGGAGCAAGTGCATTTCACGCCCATGTCAATATTTGCTCGGCTGACTGGATGGAGCTCAGCCTCAGCAGAAACCGAGCAGAAATGTAGGCCCCGTTAAATGTCACGTTAAATTCACACGTTGGCTTAAATGATACTCTGCAGCGTTGTTTGGACAAGCACATGAAAGGGCAGGCCTCAATAAAGGATGATTTAGAACCGCGTACAAGGGCGGACACGGTGCTGAAATGCAGCCAATGCTGAGGACTGATCATCAGGCTGCCATGGTGATGTCACCTCCGCTAATAAAACACTCTGTGCGAAGACTCAGCTGTTATAATAAGGAAATATGGGCCTGTGTCCACACACTGCTGCTGTATGTAGTTTTTGCAGGTATCAGCACGGCAGCACTTCCATGGTAGTATTCAGCATGAATGCAAGTTAATTTAAAAGGCAGTGTTCAACAAAAAAGTCTTAAGCCCTGATTTAAAAGAACTGAGAGCCGGAGTTTTCTGGGAGTCAGGTCCAGATACCAGGTGAATAACAACTGAATGCTACTGCTTCATGTTTAAATCTGACTGAGCACATCTGTCCCAGATGATCTGAGAGGTCTGGGTGACTCGCAGATCAAAATTTGGTGATACCATTGCATAAATCTGTGTCGTCTTCATAATCATGGATATTATATAGGAATAGCAGTAATTTACTTCTTGTAAATGTTGAATAAAAGAGACCCAGGAATGGACACTTATATAACATAACATTAATGATGGCTCCATGCTACTCAGCTGTCCCAGTAAGCTGTGACGTTGTGACAGTTAGCATGTACAGTACCAGGACCCTGAAACTGAAGCAGCTAAAGGGACTTCTCCACGTCTTCTGGAAAAAAAAAAGAAAAAATCCTGTCATTAGTTGCAACCCAAATGTGCAGCAGGATGGACTGTAGGCTAGCTGTGCCTTTGAGAGACCAGGAGTGGCTTTACAGTGACAGAGCTCATTCTTGTCGTTGTTATTCTCTAACAAAAATATCTCATGTGTAGGCTGAATCTCCTGCAGTAGAAACAGTTGTCAGGCCTGTCTTTGAACAGTGAATATTCTTATGGCTGTAGAACACTGAGTCATCTGTCACGCTAACGTTGATTCCTTGCTGCCCTTCCTCTGAATGCAATCACTTTGTCTGCTGCTGATAGACGCGGTCAGTTATTAATCACTAGGTCACTGGGCTCTCGGTTGATTGATATGGAATGTTTTGTTTTGGCGGAGTTAAGGGAGCGGCCACCCTGTTCCAGATCAAGTTAATATTTATTTCACAAGGCATAATCTCTCTCGACTCTATGGTCATGGACCTTTAGCAAAGCCTTGTCTGTTGTGCGGGTTTGTTGCTGCAATAAGCGACACATTAACAAAGATATGTGACACCAACGTCATAAAAAATGGTGCAGCTGTCTTAACAGCTTCACACAATACAACACGGGGCCACGAGTCAAATTACAGTACGCATTTTAAAATGACATTTTAAATTAATCCACAAAATCCTGAAAATGTTTTTCTTTTTTCGTGTGACCGTTCATTTCTTCGTGTGTCTGCAGTTGAACCAAATGTGAAATTCTTTAACCCTCCCTGCCTTTTCCTCTCAGGTGCTGCCCGTGGTCGAGATGCTGTGGCATGGGTGACTTCCGTCCCCGCACCGTGTGGCTCGGCCACCCAGAAAAGCGGGAGCAGAGGTACCCCAGGAATGTCATTAACAACCAGAAGTACAACTTCTTCACCTTCCTGCCAGCGGTTAGTGTCAACCAAAGGTCACTCCTTCGCCTTCCCTTCCTTTAACCCCCAAATCCACCACCCACCTTTTTGAGCCTGGGCCCGATTCACTGTCAGCTTGGTCAACACATTTTCAGAGATTCCTAATATTAGGAGTCTGGTCACCTTGACTGCCATTTTATACTCCTCATTGTTTCTTGTAATGTGAGTGGTCTGGGCATCGAAGCTCATTGCAGTGATTAAATTGCCCCCTGGGGACAAATAAAGTTTTCTGAATCTGAATTTCCGAATGGATTTTAAATCGCTATAGATCAGAGGATCAGATCAGGGCTGCAACTAATAATTATTTTAATTACTGACTGATCTGACTTTTGTTTTCTTGATTTATTAAGTAAACTTCCAGTGTTTAAATGGCCAAAAAACACTGAGAAGTGCTCATTAGAAGTTCCTCGAGCCCAAAGTGGGGTCCATAAATCACTAATTTTGTCCGACCAACAGTTCTCAACTCAAAGATATTCAGTCTACAATGAACAAACAAAAAAAGAGAAAATACTCACATATCTGTGATTCAAATATGTGTTTAATCTAAGAATAGTCTTATTTGCTTATAGTCAGCGTAATCCCAAATGTTAGGATGTCTCTGGATGTTCAGACACATACTGTCGATGTCAATAGAAGCGTGATAGACATAAACAGTTACACAATCTCACAGCACCAGATCTTCATGTTCACATTCAGATTCTTAGAAGAGTACAGAAGTGACAGATGGGACATTGGTTGATCGCAGTTACTAAGCTGTGTGTTTTTGACTCCCGCATTTTCCTGGCCTGATTTACATATGCATTTGTTTTCCAGACATTCAGTTGTCTTAAGATCTTTATTTTTGTGTATGAAGGCAGACATTGAAAGTAGCTCAGATTTGTTTGGAAAGCAAAAGACAAGACCAAAGCCTTTTTGCATTGTAAATTGTGATGCTTTTTATTTACATTGGTTAATGTCAAAAAGTTCTTCTCACTGGAACATATTGTGATCTTTATGTTTATGTGCACGGTCCCTTGTGTGCTACTCTTGGCAACAGCTTTGGAAATGACATACAGCAATAACGTGAAGACACAAGCTTTCCCTTGGTTGTAATCTTACACACTGGTGGTAATGAAATACAGCAACGCTGCTGTATGTGTGTTAAATATGATAACAACACCAGTGGAAGAAAACTGTATGTGTTTGCATGTTGTTCCATAGTGAAAAGATTTGTGGGCTATATTTGATTGAAGCCTTTGTACTTTTTGAATTATGATACATGTCTCTATCAAGACATAAAATTACATTGCATACACTGTGAAAGAGGATTTTATCAGTATCCATACAGGTTTATATATGTTTGCTGGGTCACTGGTCTGTCAACAGAATTGTGTTCCCTAAAAGAGCAGTTGTATGCCCGAGATCATTTAAAACTTAGATGACTTTTCATCTACAGAATACCAAAACTGTGTTGTAACACGGCACATGGAGACCAGCGATGTCAAATACATTTTCTATCAAAATCCGTCATCAGTCACAGTTTTTAAAAAATAAATACTAAATGTCCAGCAGTCAATGTCAGATACAGTCATATCCATAATAACTGGCCACAGCAAATATTTCACTCTGTACTTCTTTGTTTTCTGTTCACAGGTGCTGTTCAATCAGTTCAAGTACTTCTTCAACTTGTACTTTTTGCTTTTGGCCTGCTCCCAGTTTGTCAAGGAACTACGCTTAGGTGCCCTCTACACTTACTGGGTCCCTTTGGTATGTGGTATTTTACACAGCAAAAGCTGTTAATTATCATGGTCAATCAACTGCATTTTCCATTTCCATTTCCATTCCAAAATGTGTTCACTGCATAAAGTATTTCTCACAAACACAGTTGCACTGACATACATTAAGCTGGTTTGTTGTTTTCTACATTTCTTCTTTAATTTCGACCTGTTACTCTCCAGGGTCTTGTTTTGATCATCACCATCATGAGAGAGGCAGTTGAAGAAATAAGATGCTACCTTCGTGACAAAGAAGTGAACTCCCAGATTTACAGCAAGCTTTCAACTAGAGGTAAGGATCAGAAGCATGGACAGCTCTGGTTATGTTTTGTCCGTGTTGATATCTGAGTCATGTTGCTTATTTCTCAGCATCAGCGTCTATTAACTGTAGGAGGTTGGTCCTGTTAAAACTTATTGGGGCTAGGGGAAATGGTTGGTAATTCAAAGCAGAGATGTAAAAGTGTACATAAGAGGCCTTGGTATAAAGTGCTAGCAGCAATAAAAAGCAGGAGACCTCTTGTGGTTTCCATCACTTTGCTCCTTTGATGTGGCAGCTTGTTTTACCCATAAACACAATTACTGGTTGCCTCCATGATAGTGGCCCCGTGCATATTTTAGGAGTTTATAGAAACTGTACATTGAGAAAGTCAAAGCCTCTCATCTGCTCATCTTTTTTTGATACATGCCACATTTTGTCTCTGAAAGCCGTTACCTGAAGCTGCTATGTAGATTTTTCTTTGTTGATCTGTCTTTTGTAAAGAGATGTGTAAAATTTTACTGCACCAGTAGAGCAGAGCACTTTTGTGGAGTCGCATGAACCCTAATGCGCAGCAATATTAATGTGCTTTAATGTCTTACATATGCAAAGCCCAGAGGTCACAGCAAAGGTCAGGGGTCAGTGATCTCTTCCAAACTATTTTGCCCGTTCATTCCAAATGGATTGAGAGAAAAGGCTCAACTCCCCCAGCATTCTTTCAAATCTGCATGGAAAATTACTTTCCCAAATTCACTGGGGTGACTAGTGAGACGTGCAGAACAACAGTTCACCAAGAGAAGACACTACTACTCGATTTTTATAGTCATATTTGATTTAAAAAAATACATGTCTTAAAATGTATTTATAGCCAGAAGAATTTTGTGTGTGTCTTTGAAGAATCAGTTCCAGTGCTCAGTTTGTTTAAACTGACAAATATTTTTAAACCATATACAAACTTACTTAACACTTCATTAACTTTAAACTCTGTTCTGTGTTTCAGGCACAGTGAAGGTTAAAAGCAGCGGTATTCAAGTTGGAGATCTTATAATCGTGGAAAAGGTTTGCTGATGATTGTTTCATCTACATCTGTGAATAGTTTTTGCGTTTTTTGAACTGTCAAGTTACCATTTATATGAGGGGGGGTCTGTTAATCTTCTGTGCTCCGTTGGCGACTGAGGTGAAAGGAGTTAGTAAAGATTTTGTAATCTTGTGATCGATGCTGAGCTCCAGCCTGTCAAACTCAATGCATACACAGCAGACATGAACCTAAAATGCTTTTAATTAGATCTCACACACAAATTCAATTGAGTATTTATTGATATAATTTTTTTTATTTTGAAATCACATGTATAGTTTGTAGTTGTGTAAAATATCTAAGTTAGTTTGAGTTTTTAGGGGGGTCTGCTCTTTAGGGTGGATACTCTGAGGTCTTTGTGTGTGAAATATGAGAAGTGAGTCCTGTCTTCAGTTTCCAACTGAGGGCTTCTTTCTGAATCGCTCATTTCAACGCAGCTGAAGGAAAGGTCACACATGTTGTCCTACATGTTTCACTAATATGAGTTATGTGGGGTACAATTCAGACAGACACTTCAGAAGTGAAACCAGTAGCAAAAGACAAAAAGCTTTGGAAAAGCTTTGGAATTTTTAAATTAACCTGCATCTTAAAAGCCATAATACATCTTTATTAGACTATCAACCACTTAGCAATAATCCATGCACAGTTCGGGGACTTTGTCTGGTTTAGTGGAGGGACCAGGTCAGACAGAGTGTAAAACCTGGTCAGGGTCCCGAACAGGCCATGACAGAATGATTTGTGTTGGAGGGCTTATTATTTTGACTGACTGGCTGCTGGTAATGTGACACATGAAAAGCAAGAAGTCTTATTCTGCTACAGTTAAAGAGCAGAGCAGGGAGTAGGAAGAGTGCAGGATCAGGAACTGATGTTGAACTTCTTTCTGCTCTCTTTGTAGAACCAGCGTGTTCCTGCTGACATGATCTTTTTAAGGACCTCTGAAAGAAATGGTAAACATCTGCTGGTCATTCATCCAGATCTCCACAACAGACTGGCTGCTGGCTGCCTGGCTGGGGAAGTGACTTGTTTAAAAAGGCGCTGAGGTGCAGGGATTAGCCCTGAGCCAGGACAGGAAGTAATATAGTGTCTAAATTGTAATTGGGTCCAGTACTAAACTATCAGTCAAAGTGTGGTGTGGTGGAGAATTGCTCCTCTATGTAATTGTGAGATGGTTCACTGTCGACAAAACATTGTTCTCTCTTCATCTTCATCTATGGCTCATTTTGTCTTTCAAATGAGAAGATAATGAAAAGGAGGCACACACATAAATCAAATGCAAAGAGAAAGCAGGAGACATGAGAGGAGGCTGCTTCATCTGAATAATCAAATATAGATTAGGACAAGATTTGTCAGTGGTAACACCAAGTTAGTTAGTTGCGCTGAATATTTTATTTGCAAATATACAAAATACACATAAGTCCATTCAAGATAAGCACCTCTAAGGCAGAGCACATCTGAACTCTCAGCACAGGGAGATGTTGTTTTGATGTTTTATTTTCATCTTACAGGAGACCAATTGTGGCTCTGTAAGAGAAGCTGGATGCATGTTTTTGTTGCATTTTCCTGTTAGGGGAAGAAAAGCAACAGCTTTGTTTTACTGGAAATAGTGCTTGGTTATCTCTCTTCCATGTGGAGGCCATTAGGTCAATTATGAAGAGCCTAGGCCAGGATTGGGAGTTAGGGCAGGGTGACTCATGTGGGCCAGTGGAGGGGGATGGGCTTTGGTGGATGCCTCCACTTATTCCCCCAGCGTGATCCCAAAAGTAATATGCAATGCAGTCCCATTCTGAGAAGTCGCTATTCATCTGTGATTCCAGATTAAAACTGCTTTATAGGCCCTTGTCATCTATTTATTTAAACTAGAAAGTGGATGTGTAGCAGAACAAATAAAATCGGAAACCTGCAACAGTTGAGAGTAGCCTGTAGTATATACTGAAACATAAATGGGTACATTCAGTGCCATCATCAGAATAAAGATTGTGAGGTTCCTTGTTTAACTAAATGCCTGTCTATTGTTGCCCCCTAGGGGTAAGTGTGTCTCCACCTGGCATCAGTGGCAGCTCTTGTCCTCTCCTTTCCAGGCTCCTGTTTCCTGCGGACTGACCAACTGGACGGAGAGACAGACTGGAAACTACGCCTCCCAGTGGCCTGCACACAGAGGCTGCCAACTGCTGCCGTGAGTCACACAATAAAGATGGAGAGGGAACATTTAATGTTGCAACACTGCATTTATGACATTACTGTGCAACAAAAACTCTTGAATTCAGGAGTACAGTGCCTTTAAAAGGAAATCACCCCCATAGATGTTTTCCCCTTTTATTGCTTTTATAAATGGAGTCATGTTCAATATAATTTGGCTTTTTGACAAGAATTTACAAGAAAAAACTCTTTGATGTCAACGTGAAAACAGATTTCTACAAAGTAATGTCATTTAATTAAAAATATAGAACATAAACTAAGAAACTGCATATTCACCCCCTTTAAAGTGACTGACCTAATTCAACAGAGCTCCAGCCAGTTGGTGCTAGTAGTCTCACAATTAGTGAAATGGAGTGCAGTGAATGTGTCTCGAGCGATTATAGTTTAGAGACACCTGTCTCTTTAAGGTCCAGTCTTTGGTTACAATTACACTATGAAGACAAAAGAACACTCCAAGCAACTCAGAGAAAAGGCAATTGAAAAGTTTAAGTCAGCGGAAGGAAACTAGTGAGGGAGGCCACCAACACACCTACGACTGCTCTGAAGGAACTAAAAGCTTCAGCAGCTGGGATGGGAGAGACTCTGCATACAACAACTGTTGCCCAGGTTCTTCACCAGTCAAAGCTTTATGGGAGAGCGGCAAAGAGAAAGCCACTGTTGCACAAAGCTCATATTAAATCTCAATTAGAGTTTGCCCAAAGGCATGTGGGAGAAGCACAAATGCTGCACATCACCACAAACACACCGTCCCCACTGTGAAGCTTGGTGGTGGCAGCATCATGCTGTTGGGATGCTTCTCGGCAGCAGGCCCTGGAACATTTATTTTCTAGCAAGACAATGACCCAAAGCATACAGCAAAAGCCACACGGTGCACATGGTGTGAGGACAACAAGGTGAGTGAGCCTAACAGAGTTTGAGCAGGCCATCCACTCAGACAAAGGTGCGCCTACTAAATACTGACTTGAAGGGAGTGACTATTTATGCAATCACTTACTTTACATCATATATTTTGAATTAATTGACATTACTTTGTAGAAATGTCTTTGACTTCCTTTTGACATTAAAGAGTTTTTTTGTAAATTATATTTATCATAATTCCATTTATAGCAACAAAAGGGGAAAACATCAAAGGGGGTGAACACTTTTTATAGGCACTGTAATTGCCATGCTGACTATGGTCAAAGAGAAGCAAGTCTGTCATTAGGACTGAGTAGTCATTTAACTAGAGGGCAGGACGGCGTGGTCATCAGAGAACGTCATGACTGAAAGGTCAAAGGTTCACCTCAGGCCTCTGCTGCTAGAAGAGTTCTTCAGTGTTTGACCAGTTTGGGTTTTTAGAGGCAAATATTCATGTTGATATTTTAGAATCAAATTGTCAGTGAATTCAATTTTTAGTGTGATACAGTAAAATTCAGTATTAAACTACATAAAATAGTGTTATTCTATTTATTCATTTATTTTCAATGTAAGCTTTATTTGGCACTGACACCACAACTCTACATTGAAACCTTAACTATTGACATTTTAGTGAGGAGGTAAATTATAGATCTTACAAACTGTTGTTATATCTGGTGTCAGAATGAAGACCCCATCTCATCAGAGGTGCTATTGCTGTTTTTTGATATATAGTGAAAGGATGAAAATTTGTTTGCAGCTGTTTTGATAATAAATTATGAGTTTTAACTCAGGTTTGAAGTAAAAGTGTCCCAAAAAATTCTGATTTTGCTTCTCAAATGTGAATATTTGCTGGTTTTCTTAGTCTTCTGTGGTAGTAGATTGAATATCCTGTCGGACTAAACTGGAGACTTTATTAATTTGGGCTTTAGGAATTGTGTTGGGTATTTTTTTACAGACCAAATGATTCATCAAGATGATAATAAGCAGATTAGCTCAACCCTGAACTGCTACTTTTCACACCTATGCTGTGTCTGTCATCTCCTGCTCTCTGAGCCCCTGGTGACAGGAAGAATAAGATAACGATCGTATTTGTCAAACAAGTCAAAGGATATTTATTTTTTGAATGTCTCATAGAGGTTTGTCTACAAATTGTTTTCTCAAGCAAAGGTTCTAAGTGTAAAATGTGAAACCATAGAGCAAACACTGCTGCTACACAAAGTGTAAATGATAATGTGTCAGTAGTGTGTTATCTGAGATAGTTAAATAATTTTTCAGGCTTGATGAAGTTAGACAAAGCTTTGCTGTTCTTTGCTTGTTTAAAATGTGTCAGTGATCTAAACCATATTTTTGATGTCTCACAGGACCTTCTCCAAATCAGATCCTACGTGTACGCAGAAGAGCCGAACATCGACATCCATAACTTCATTGGAACTTTTACCAGGGTGAGTGGTTACATTGCATTGCTCAACCATATGCCCCTCACTTAATGTTCTGTCCTTAAATGCTTGACCATGTTGGATATTATACCACAGACAGCAAAACTTTGCTCTCAAATAATGTTAGATGATGAAACGGATCGATGAAGCCAGCAATGTTTCGTGTTCCATGTTTCAAAATATTTCTAGTGTACTTGGAACTCTTTCTGAACTCACTTTCTGTTTGCCAAGCCAATGTTTGTCAAAGACTGCAATTGTTTCTGTCTTCATTCTCTATATTTGCATGTTGTGTCAACTGTTACAGGAAGATGGAGACCCCCCAGTTAACGAAAGTCTCAGCATTGAGAACACCTTGTGGGCCAGCACCGTTGTTGCCTCCGGTAAATATCTGACTGGTGGTGCAGCTCTGGCAGCTAATACCCAGGAAGTAACCAGGACCAGCCTTTGCTCTATGCTCTTAGTTTGTGACTAAACACGCAAGAAATAAAAATAATGAGGCAATCAGGCATTTTGCTAATTTATAAATGGGCTCTGTAGCAGCAACCCATAATGGAAAAGAAAGTGTGCTTCTTCCACAGGAGATGGAATCCACTTTAACCCACACTAACATATGTTATCTATTAAGCAACTGGAAATCTGCATCCTATATTTCAAATGACAGTCTTCATTTGAAAATATACTATACATGTCAAGATTATAAGTCTGGGAAACATCCTCTTGACATTTTATGTTTTATGTTGTTCCTTTATTATATTGGCCTGAGGTGGTTTTTCTTTTTTGGTCTTTTTCTCTCCCACACTCCAGGCACCGTGGTGGGGGTTGTGATTTACACAGGCAAGGAGCTGCGCAGTGTCATGAACACCTCCAACCCGAGGCACAAGGTACAGCAGTGTGAACCAGAGCCTAAAGACCAACATTAGGCCATTTAGTTTGCACGAAGACGTTTTTATTTGGCAGGTTTTCGTAGATAAATCAAATTTATCCATAGCATATTAATTGTGTAATTTATTTAACATTAAAATTAATTCATTCATTAACTTAGACTTACATATTAAACATGAACAGACCATTTGCCTTTGCATTCATTTGATGCATAATGTTTTCCCTGTTTCACCTGATAGGTGGGTTTGTTTGACTTGGAAGTGAACTGTTTGACTAAGATCCTGTTTGGGGCCCTGGTGGTGGTGTCACTGGTCATGGTGGCCCTCCAGCACTTCGCTGGCCGCTGGTACCTCCAGATCTTTCGCTTCCTGCTGCTCTTCTCTCACATTGTGCCCATTAGGTGCGATTAAAGATTCAAAGTCATCTGGAGTGTTGTATTGTATTTATGTGTAAGGAGCTAAAAAGCACTCATTTCCTTTTTTGTTTTTTTTTTTTAATCGATGCAGTTTGCGTGTCAATCTGGATATGGGAAAGATGGTTTTCAGCTGGATGATTAAAAAAGACTCCAAGATCCCTGGGACGGTGGTGAGGGCTAGCACCATACCTGAACAGCTTGGACGCATCTCCTACCTTCTGACTGACAAAACAGGTTAGACGGCAGGAAATGACCATGAAAAGCAGCACGGTTTTAAGACAGCCTTGGTTGTGTGGCCGAAAGAAGCACCAAGGCCGGTGTGTGGAGCGCTGAAATGAGAGGTTATAGTGCTGAGGATTAGCCAAGGAAGTATCCAGTTGGACAGACCTAAGTAATTTCCTTCCCTGGGGGGTTTTGCTGCTTACTGGACCCTTAAATCATAAAAAAGGCCCGAAGTCTGTCATCCATACACACCTTTTAGAGCACAGCACCTCCACCAGTGCACTTCCTCAGGCACGAGGTGTTGCACGTCAGATTTATAGCCCTCATGGCCAGTAAAATGATCCGCCATTTCCCCATCCAGACCGTGATAAGGCTGGGCAGTGGGGTGCTGGTGGGAGTCTGCAGGTCAGGCTAATGTTCGTGCGAGGCTCCAGAGGTATTTTTGATATAGAGGGAAGGCTTCTGGTCTTTTCACCATTTTGTTTTTTCCACAGTCACAGTCTGTGACATGTAAACTCTGCCTTAAGTCACTGATCAATGTCTGGAAATCCAAACCAGTGTGTGAAAGGTGTAGAAATGCTTTTATAGATATTTATTGAAGCTAGAAAATATGGGAATTATTCTTGAAATTAACTGTTTCAGTTACTATTATTTGAATGCCTGTAATGTTATCTTTACCAGGGACTCTCACCCAAAATGAAATGGTGTTCCGGCGTCTACATCTTGGAACTGTGGCATATGGGATGGACTCAATGGATGAAGTACAAAGCCACATGTTCAGTGCCTACACACAGGTAAAAAAAAAAAAAATATGTGCAAGTCTCTGTAGTGCTCTGTATCTGTCAAGGAGAAGAGGTGAACAAATCCACGCAAAACATTTAGAAAACAAACAAAAAACGAAAGATTGAAATTCCTAAAGCTTGGGAAAGGGTAAAACAAACAGACATGAACATTGTTTTAAGAAACATATCAGTTTGTGGTTATTGTTTGGTTGAATGCTTCCTGACCTCAGATGACACTCTTTGTCCCCCTTGACACCAGAGGTTAGTGAAGCAGGAAACAGGATTAGCCCACAAGCGAAGCACTGGTCAGACTTCTTTAATGACGCTGCCATTAACCCCTGGAACGCGCAGCTTTCTAAAAATAGCAAGGCCACAATGCAAAAGAAAATTGTTCATATTTTCTCCACACATCTGGTTATGTTTACAGGCCACTATCACAGCAAAGATTGAACCTGGGTTGGTTAAGCAAGTAGTTTCTCAGACTTAAACATACATATCTCCAGTTAGTAGTCTCTGTTTTAAAATTTGCTTTTTTAAAAATGTGTAACTTTCTGTGTTGTTGTTTACAGGGGTTGTTTTTTTTTTTGTTTTTTTTTGACAGTACAAATTATTAGTTCTGTTGGCTACAATAGCTGCCCTCTCTTAGGAAAGCCTTGACCACACTGAAAGACTCCTCTAAGAAAAGAGTGTTATAGGTCTTTTCAGATTCCTGTGTGCCCTTCTGTTTGATGACACTGCCTTCTGTAATTTTCTTCAGCCCACCCATGACCTTCCAGCCTCCAGGGCTCCAGCAGCCACCAAGGTCCGCAAAACCATCAGTAGTAGAGTTCATGAGGCTGTGAAGGCCATCGCCCTGGTACACAACGTGACACCCGTTTATGAGTCCAACGGGGTGACAGACCAGGCCGAGGCCGAGCAGCATTATGAAGACACATGCAGAGTTTACCAGGCTTCCAGCCCAGATGAGGTATGATGGCCAGTCACACAGAACCATGTTCTGCTTTTCAAAACCTACAGGGAATGTGCTGATACAAGAATATAATTATTTTTTAATTATCTTGGCTTTTTCTTGAACAAAATACCACTAAAATGTATCATATAGTAGGTGGAGACCATAACACATGCTACTTGAAAGGTCATAACATCAATAACAGTAATAATAATAAACTTAATTTATATACTGCTAAAGCCTTTCATACAAGAAATGCAGCTCAGTCCTTTACAAAAAAAAGAAAAATTGGTCAATTTAAACAACAGTTAAAATATTTTAATACATTTAATAAGAGGAAAACTTACAAACTGGAAAATAAAATAAAAAGGAAATAAGAAAAATAGGGCACGATGAGCTTGCTGGTTTTTTCATTATAGACATTTTTAACCATCAAAAACAATTTATTGCTTTTTTTAAAATTCTTTTTGTTTGTTTTTTTTCTTGTCTATGTGGAAAGGTAGACTTGGATGTTTCCCACATTTATTATATAAACAGCTACAGTGCATCCATCAGATAATGTACATAAATAAACACACACAGGCAAATACCTTTATGTTGATATATTTCAACCTGCCACGTTGGGAAATGTACACTTCATCTGCTTAAACATCCATTTCTCAAGGCCAAACAGACGGGAGAGCAGACTTCCGATCTCAAGATGGAGAGTTCTTCGTATTTGTCAGTAAAAGCCATTATCTTGAGTGTCTTCACCGCTTTCTTCCTTAAAGGGGAACATTCACAATCCAAACGGCATTACATGCTCATGTCCTTGATCGGTATGAAATCTTTGAACATCAGGAAGAGGGCTGCGGAATTCGACTTGATCTGTTTCCTGCGGTGTAAATACGGATTTCCTTAATGTGCTCCCCAGCCCATTGCACTTATCCCCTTTTGAATTTGCTCTTTGATAGCATATTTTAATAGAGCCTTCATATCTGTTGTTATTAAAGAACAGACATGATTGCTGCAGTTTGTATTGTTGGTAGAAAATGAAGCTGTTTTATCGTTTTAGGTGACGTTGGATAAAAACAGTTTCCTTTTAGCCCTGAAAGGTGCAGTGGATCAGTCTGATAAAATCTAGACTGAGATTCAGTTTGCTTTCCTACAGCTTTCAGGAAGTCTTAATATAGATCTGGTTTTGGCTGTGAGCACTATGGACACTATGTCAGTGACTGTTGAATACATGGTTTTTACTATAGCATTCAACATTGCATTCAACACGCAAATGAAAACAGGATTATTTACTTATCACGTATTAACATGAGAATCATCTTATTGGTATGTAATAATCAAAAGGATGATATGTTACACGTGATTCACAGAGGAAAGCTGATATCTGAATCACTTTTCTTTTCAGCTCATAAAAACCGTGTCAGCCATGTGGGGGTTCTGAGTCAAGCCAACTGGCTGCAGCGTTGTTCAGTCCAGTTAGAAATCAACAGCCAGCCCAGATGCTGCAGTTAAAAGGTGGTCTTTTTGTGGCGGACACCAGATCCGTTAAATTCCTTCACAGTGAATATTTCTAGACTGTGACTAATCGCAATCTTCATATTTCCCAACCTGGATGACAAACATTACGGTAGTCAGAGCTTTTCTGACGTTACAAGTGCTCCTGGCCAGCCGTTGTCAGACTACATGGGGATCTATTTCCAAAATAAGTAATTTTGGAACCACATAATCTGTGGTTTTAAAATTAAGTTGGAGCGTGGCCGTCTTTGTTGGTTTCTCTCATCTGTGTCCATTTGGCCACTCTGCTATTAGTCCTGCCAGAAGATGGATGATGAATTGGGTACGCAATCTGGCTTCTGGTCTGGAAGTTATTGGGCAATGTCATCTCTGCTCTCTTTCTCCCCACTCCGACCCCCCCCCCCACACACACACACACACACACACACACACACACACACGCATTTACCATTGTATTAATGGATGTTGTGTGTCGTGTCCTTCAGAAAAGATCAAGCAAAACAATAATTTCAGTTCAGAAACGGACATCTCCCTAGTTTATCAATCAATAGCCTTGAGTGCTGAAAACGCTTGAGCTATTGATTAAAGCTAAATGGTTACTGTGCTCTCTCGCAAGCTGCTCTCTCTAAAGTGTCCTCCACAGTTTTCTTTCTTATTCAAGTAAAGAAAGATCATATTGACATAATGGTTTTACCATGAGAATTATCAAAAAACACCCACGCAGTGTTCACTTTTCCCTCTTGCTATGTATTCCAGAGTGATAATATTTTAGAACATAAAATATGAACTACTTGAAAAATATTGCAGCCTGTCTATCAACACCCCCCCCCTTTTCAGTGGTGTATTTTTAATGACCATCTACTACAGTCTTTACAATGTGGTGTTGATAGGTGTCGCTGGTGCAGTGGACTGAGAGTGTCGGGCTCACACTTGTGGGAAGAGACCAGTCCTCCATGCAGCTGCGGACCCCTACTGGCCAAATTTTGAACTTCACCATCCTGCAGCTATTCCCCTTCACCTATGAGAGCAAGAGGATGGGCATCATAGTACGAGTGAGTGCCACGATGGTTTTGTTACCTGTGATTAATGTTCTCCTCTGTTAGCTGTAGCTGTTGTGCATTTTGCTTTATTATGTTCTTCTAAAGAATTACATTGGTTTTAAAAAGTACTCTCAGTTATAAACAGTGTAGGGCAGTGGTTGTTGCTTGGATGCTGAGAGTTGCTATGAGTTAGCTTTCACACGAAAAACAGCACAGCACAATGCCATGCCCCCAAAAAACGTACCTCACAACGACCTCTGACTAAGCCTGATGACTAACTTTATTTCTACTGGCTGGGCTATAGCTCAGGAAGTCTGGGAATCTGAAACTTGACTTCCTCATGATAATATTTTCAAGCACTTTTTTAAACCCTTTGTTAATACCAAAATAAGGTGTCCATTTCTAGGCAACACAGAAACATAAACTAGTTCATGTTCACATTGGCTCTCGAGGGTATGAACTGGAAATCCCTTCTGAGTGAGGCCTACGTGCCTATTTCATGTCGGGTGTATCACGTTTTTATTACCTATTTATGTCTCACACTCAATAAACTGGACGTATTTGTTTCTTAGGATGAATCAACAGGAGAAATCACTTTCTACATGAAGGGTGCTGATGTGGTGATGGCAGGCATTGTCCAGTATAATGACTGGCTGGAGGAGGAGGTAGAGCTCCCTCTTTTTGCACAAATCATGATGCAACAACAGTGATTTTATTCCTGTTATAAATAACTCACAGACTAATAGACTTTGTAGCTGGCTGAACCCAGATGTTGATGTCTCTGTTTTCTAGTGCGGAAACATGGCGAGGGAAGGTCTGAGGGTCCTTGTGGTCTCCAAGAAATCCCTGACAGAGGAGCAGTATCAAGATTTTGAGGTGAGTGCTCTCTCATGAGATCAACCCACAGCGATCTGAGGCCGAGCTGAGGGATTGGGACTCATTTTAATTCTAAAGTAGAAGAAGATGGCCTTGCCTAGCTTCATTAGTGCCACTGCACATTCACTCTCTATGGTTTGCATTCAGTAAAGCTATTTCAGCAATGTGTTACACATCTGTTATGTTCACAGTACACTCAAAATGTGTTGACTGACAAACGAGACACATGCACACTGATATTCTATGCACTGATATTCATGTTCTGTATTTCTAAATGTCAAAGGGTGTTCTTGGGTAATTGGACTAACCTCTTTCCCCCTACTCTAGTCCATACACCCCACCCGCCCACGCACTCACCCAGGCCTCACTCATTGTTTGAGCAGGGCAAGGCTGTCTCCCCCTGCAGTCTTCAGCCCCAGGCCCATTACTGAAGTGTATAATTGTGTAGAGCAGAGCTGGTGGGCAGCAGTGAGTCACCGACTGAGTCACACGCACAGAGTTTGTGTTCCTGTATGAGTCACACTCAGATTATTTTTGCTTTATCTCACTTGCAGATTGCCCTGGAGCTGGAGCGCTGAAGATGGGCGTTAACCCATTGATCATGTCTGTTCTGGGTTTCTAACTGTTTTTTTTTTAGGTGGCTTTTAGGGCTGATTGCAAGTAAATACCTGGACATTTATATTTAAACTGAAACTTAGATGTCTTAAATGGAAGTTTCAGTGTGTGTTGAATGTCATGCATTCATACATGCTCAGATTAATCTCCGTGTAGGTTGCCAAATTCTCCTAAAGTGTGCACACTGTGAGATCCCTGTTGCTGTTTTTTGTGTGTGTGTGTGTGTGTGTGTGTGTGTGTTTATCAAGTCTTCCACAGCTGGTGGCCATTTTGATATTTGCTCCTTCTATTCTGACTGTTTCCCATCTTTGGTCTTGCAGTGATTCTACCTTATCTTACGCTAATTTCATCTGCGACTCCTCCCACTCAAAATATTCCCATTCACCCCCTGCTCCAGGCGCGGTATGTCCAGGCCAAGCTCAGCGTCCACGACCGCTCTCTGAAGGTGGCCACAGTGATTGAGAGCCTGGAGATGGAGATGGAGCTGCTGTGTCTGACCGGGGTGGAGGACCAGCTCCAGACTGACGTCAGGCCCACCCTGGAGATCCTCCGCAATGCCGGCATCAAGGTCTGGAGGGGGAGGCAGATGGCTTCATAGCTCCCAGTAGCAAGAAATTAAGAAAACACAACATAGAAACAAGACAAGTACCCATGTTTTTTATATCTGCCTACACGAAGAAGCCTCATTCTGTTACCTCATTTAAGTACAAAAACCAAGATTATAGTGAATTTAAATTAATTATAGGGAAATTTCCAAGTGGTTGCTGGTAGGCACGCTTCAGATGGTTGATATAAAATATTTGACCACAATTTTATGGAAATAAGCATTTGGTTTGGTTCAAGAGAACCAGAAAGCCAATTAGTCACAGTGGTAAAAGTTAGGCTGATAGTCCACATTCACTCGCGTTGGTTCACCCAAAATGAGAAGAGACAGATTTCCTCACTCGGCTCTAGGGGTGTCCAGAGGGTCCAGAGGGTCTCTGGACACCCTGGTATCTGTATCTGTGATTTCTTCCTCCACCCCAGTACAATGGAGGTGAATGGAATTTCATTTTAACTGCTCATGGCATTTGAAAATTAAATAAAAATAGTATACGTAGTATAGTTTATAATGGCATAGATATAGTATCTTTTCAGAAACAGCGTTGTGGTAACTGTTGTTTCAGTGAAAACTTTTGACCCTGTTGTCAGTGGATTATCCAGACAAACAGGAGCATTGTTCCTGGAAAGTCATGTTGCTACCGAATTTTTTAAATATCATTTATTAATGTTGTGATTCATCACTATTGAATCTGAGTGGAGGCAGAAGTGTGTCTGATGAATATCACATAACTGCATAAAGCATAAATTAGCATAAATAAAAAACATAAATAAAAAAAAAACACTACAGTTAACAATTCTTTTTTTTTTTAAATTTGGGTTAATAAACTTTTTAAAATTGTCAAGTTCATATAAGCAACATCCAAAACGACTCTTGAAAATCAGCCTGAGGCAGAATTTGGACACTGTGATTCTAATCTTTGTGATAATCCCTGTTTGTCTCCTGTTTGAAGCACAAGCACTATGATAAAGTTAGATAAATCCACAGATCTTGGCTGCAGACAGTTACACGTTGCTTGATCAAGTCCTTGATCTCTCAAATTTTGCTTTTGTTAACTGATTTAACCAACAGATTTTAAAAACATTTTTCTCTGATTTATTTGCACATTTGAGTGGAATTTCTCTTCATACGTCAGCGCACCTTCTAAACCCATAAATTCTCTTTGCTACGTTATTCTCTGGTTCCTGTGTAGGTTTGGATGCTGACAGGAGACAAGCTTGAAACAGCCACATGCACTGCTAAGAACGCCCATCTGATCACCCGCAACCAGGACATCCATATCTTCCGACCCGTAAGTGCAGGACAAGGAGACGTCTTCCTTTTGTTTGCATATGAAGTGGAGAGTAGTTGATTTTAGTACCACAGGGTTCATCCCAGTTCAGTGCAGCACTGACAGTTTCCTGACTCTGTCAACCCACGGGCATCCATCCTCTGTGTGACCGAGGCCCATTTGCTAGTGGTCATTCAGCCCCACACAACTACGCATGCAGCCCAAGCCAGCGTCCACAGCTGAATAAATCACCTCCCACCAGCGAAAGCATCCAAGCCACTGTCAAAGAGAACAAACAGGCCTTCGCTCAGAGAGGAGAAACCAGCTGAACCACTCCCAGAGGGAACATGCAGAGGGCTCACTTCCTAATTTGTTTTGCAGGTTCCAGGCTCTCTCGCCGCTTTGATAGTCCCCCTCTGGCTTCCCCTCTGGAGCCATGCCAGAGCAGAAGGAGCGCCTGCCATATAGGAAGGTTAAAACTTGCGTACAACTGCGGTTACTGGAAGAGAATAACAATGGTTGGCACAGCTTGAAAACCTCTGTCCCAGTGGACGGGGAGTGCTGACTGGGCCTGCAACACATACATCTGGATTAGTTTCCTGGTGGCCACCAACGGCCTGATCTGGATTGACGTATGAATAGCCAGCAGTTGAAGGATATTCATACCAGAGCATAACTCTTGTTGACAGATTAACACCATGCCTTGTCAGTGCTGCATTTTTGGAGAAATTTTAAATCTATATTTGAACCTGACACAATTGTTAGGAACCTCAGTTGATTTTATATTTTCCCACATCCCAGTTTTCAGTTCTAATTAAGATTTTATAAGCACTACATAAAATGTAATATGTGGCATACAGCTATATTATGTATGTATTATTATAATGTAGCTGTATGCAAATGTAAAGTAATTTTTTGTGGATGTCTCTAGGCAAATTGTAGTAAAAAAATTATCACAGTGGTTAAAGTTTTTTTGTTTTACACATGGAAATATTTTTTCTCATGTAGTACATAACAGTGGACTACAGTTTATTGTACTAAACATCAGTTAAATACATTTATTTGTGATTTTGCCAACATTCCCCATGTACTGCCAACAAGCATTCACTGATCCAATTTAAGTGAATGTTAAGTGAACAGCCAGACACCACAGCTATTACAGTAGATGTTAATTCAATTTTCTGTTCTGCTTTGTTGAGCTAAAAATTTAAATCCAGTTGATCCATTATAACAACGCTAGAACAATATAGGGCGGCAACTAATGATTATTTTCTTTATTGAATAACCTACCAGTTATTTTCTAAAGTAATCAATTAACTACATGGTCCAAAAAACGCCAGAAAATTGTGTTTTCCTGCTGTTTTATTTACCACAGCCCAAGGAGATGTGTTCAAATGTCCTGTTTTGTTTGACCAACAGATCCAAAACCGATAGATTTGCAATCATATGGTGAAAAAAACATTATCACGTTTGAGAAGCTGGAATCTGCAAATGTTTGGCACTTTTGCTTGAAAGAGACTAAAACGATTAATCGATTATCAGAATAGTTCACCATTAGTTAGCTGGATGTCTGGCAGATATTCAGTTGCTCTAACGTTTGTCATCACTGCAGCAGGAGTGAAACAAACTGCCGTTCTTCTGTCTGATAACAATCGAACAAACGATCTTTTTTGTGTGTGTTTTTTTTTTTGTGTGTGTACTTTCATATGTGTGCATTTATAAATGTGGTTGCCATTGCCTTAGGTGACAACACGAGGGGAAGCCCACCTGGAGCTCAACGCTTTCAGGAGAAAACACGACTGCGCTCTTGTGATATCAGGGGACTCGCTTGAGGTAAACTCTGTGTGTGTGTGTGTGACCCTCTTCCCACTGATTTATCTCTCCTTATGAAACTCTGACATGTTTTCTGTGTGATGCATGATAATATCACTGCCACTGAAGCATCTCTGGAAGTGGTATCTGTGGTTAGACTCATTTTCTAAACTGCGGTAGGAGTTTAACTGTAAGTTAAGTTGAGGTGTTGAAGATCCACAGCTGAGATCAGTTATATGTGGTGGCCTACGTTGCTCACCCGTTCACTCTTGTGGGTCTCTTGCAGGTTTGTCTGAAATACTACGAGTATGAGTTCATGGAGCTTGCGTGTCAGTGTCCTGCTGTGGTTTGCTGCCGATGTACCCCCACGCAGAAGGCTCAGATAGTGCGGCTGCTGCAGGAGCGAACAGGCAAGCTCACCTGCGCTGTAGGTGAGTAGAAGATAGAAACTGTCCAACAGCTTTTTTCATAGGTAGGAAACAGTCTGCCTCTTTCCTCTGTCCCTTCTCCACATCCTCCTCAGAACTTATTTATCTGTTTCAGCCAAAACCTCTGTCACTCTGTTCGACTCATCTCACCAGCACTTCCACTATAGGCATTCATCCAATGCCACAGTCAAGCTGAGTGTACAGTAATACCACCATGCAGTGTATCACCTGATGACAGGGTGGCAGGGTGGTGGTTCATATTTTTGTTATTGTCTTACATTAGAATCACATTGTGATGATAAGATCACATCATGTTATTGTTTCACAGAATCCAGTGGAATCGGTGGTTCCCTCTAACTTTAAACTTAAAACGATTTAATCAGCCATTTAGCTTTTAAATGTTTAACAGTGGGACACAGCTCACTGAGTTTAACATCAGTTAATCTGAACACTTTATGTGTGATTTTATTGTGTTATTTGAAATATTTTAGCAATGTGGTTTTTCATGAATTCCAGCTTTATCACTCATCTCTTTTTTAATCTCACCCTTTATTTGGTAAATTCCAAAGAGAGATTTTATTTTCCTTGGCTGATCTTCTGATCTCTTAATCAGGCCAGATTTTCAAATACACACACAAACACACAGACACACACACTACTCTTAACAGTTGAGTCACTGATGTGAATCCTGACACCTCCATGGCTTTTGTTCTCTCTTAGGGGATGGAGGAAACGATGTCAGCATGATCCAGGAAGCCGACTGTGGCGTGGGAGTGGAGGGAAAAGTAAGACTCTCTCCATCTCATCGCCTCACATTGACGTTTTGCTCTCACAGATTTTCACTTTGTGTTTCCTGTCAAGATCTCTCTCCCGTTCAGAGACATGTAGCGGGACGTGCACACAGATGATTCCTCTTTATCAGGATCTATTGTCTGAGTAGAGGAAATAAAGATGACAGGATGCTTTTGTGCTTAAGTAAAAGTAAGAGTCTCTGATGAGCCCACCTTTTGAACTTCTCTCTCTGTAAGTTTCCTGTCAAGATGGCCAGTTTGCTTTGACATGGACCTCATACAGTACATGTTTCTTCAGTGATATTACTGAAAGGAATTTTCAACATTTTAGGAAATAAACTTATTTGCTTTATTTTTTTTGCCAAGACCTGGTGGAGAAAATCAAAACCATTCTCACATCTGTCCGTTAAAGACGAAACTGTCGCCCTTTAGTCTTTTGTTTTTGTTGCCAAATAACCGAGCTATATTTCTGTCACCGTGCAATCAATTCATAGCACAGTGAGTACTCAAAGGCCTACTTTTCAGGTCAGCAAAGACTTCTTGTGGCATGTCCTCACTGCCCTCTGTGCTGTGTGTTTGACAGGAAGGAAAGCAGGCCTCCTTGGCTGCCGACTTCTCGGTGACTCAGTTCAAACATTTAGGCCGTCTCCTCATGGTTCATGGTCGGAACAGCTACAAAAGGTCTGCAGCCCTCAGCCAGTTTGTCATCCACAGGAGCCTGTGCATCAGCACCATGCAGGTAGGTAGAGTACAACAAAAACACGGTGCCATTTAAAATTTCAGCCATATTGAACCTTTTTCATATTAGCTTTGGCTGAGTTTTCACAGCAGTGCGTTTCAATTTGTAAAACTCTGACCACAAAGTTCTGCACTCTTTTATTTTTTCCTCCAAAATCCCACAGAGCACACAAAATGAAAACATCTGTGTTAAATTAGGTAACACTTCACACACTATGTTTATCAGAGCGGTAGAACAGAAACTGTTATACATGTTAATACATGAATTTTAAATATTGTTGCATTTCAAAATAGCAGATATTTCTGTCAAACAGTTACTAATCCTCATCAAAACATAGTCTGGTCATTTTCTCAACATGATACAAATAGCAATTAGAGGAAAAAGTAAATAAGGCTTTAACATGGTTATTGATGCTTTCATTGAATGTATTTAACATGCTGTGTTTCTGTAAATACACTTTGGATAGTGAACCCTTTGTGTTCTGTATCAAAAACAAGGTTCATTTTAAATTAAGACATCAAACTTTAGATGTTTCAGTCACTTGTGAGATTAATCTTTAAAAATACAATAAGCTACAGTACTTACTATAATGGAGGAAAGCATAGACTGTTAAACCACAGTTTACATTGCTGTAACAGACTCTCATTTCATTGTGACAGTGATCAGAAGGAAAGAAATTGCAACTATTTTTTTCTTCTACCACTGCCATACATTTGACATGCAAGTGATTAGCTAAGCTGGTAAGAGGAATAAAAAGAAATGCTTGCACATATTGTATTGATTCACTGATCTGCACATTTAGCAATCAACACTGAAACCAGTATGAGGTGACTGTGTACTGGAGCCTGAGCATGTGAGTCAGTGTCTAAGGACATTCTGGGCTTAAAAGTAAGAATTTAGCAAGACAGTTTGGCTTCAAGAGTTTTCCACATTGAAACTCGGAACCAAAGTAATTGTGCAATTCTGTAAAATGTCTGAAAAAGAACATAGGTTAAATGGTTTGTGTTTATCCACAACACCTAAAATCTAAATGTGAGGAGGAAACGATTGGGGTGAGGCAGGGAGAAGTTTCAGGGGTGGTCATGGAAGGGTGGGGTGCATGATGAGTCAGAGGAGTGGGCCCGTGGTGCCCTTCTGAGCTTACCCCCCCCCTCCACACACACACACTCACACACTCCCCGGACACTATCCCTGGTCCAATTCCCATGTCCCAGTCCAACCTCAGCCCCCGCCGTGGAGGGACAGTCCATGACTCACTGCATCATGGACTTTGGGGTTTCAGGGAGGCCCTCCTCCACATGTCTCACATTAACACCGACCACAGCCGCAGCTGTGACCTGTCTGGTTTGGGGCTGCCTGGATGGTAGGCTGACTAGTTTGACAGCTCAATACTGGCATCATCCATATGTTGAGGGCACATGCCAGAATTAGTCAGGGAAGTTTTCTGGGGCAGTAGCACTGCGGTAAAGTGGGGATTATTGCGGTGTTGCGTTTTGTGTGTGGGATTTAGCTAATGGATTAGTCAGAGTGCAGTTACCTTTTAATTTGTGTGTTACCGTGGCAGGTTAATGTTATAATGTAATCGAAGTGGACTTATCTGTCTGTAGCATTTGAAAACTGATATCACTTATTTCTTCCATCATCATCTGTAATAACGTCACATTATTAATATGAAAAGCAGAATAAATCACTCACTTGGTTCTTCTTTGTCCCCAGGCGGTTTTCTCCTCTGTTTTCTACTTCGCTTCAGTCCCACTCTACCAAGGATTTCTGATTATTGGGTAAGATACAAACTCTGAATGGCGATGACTTATCAAGAGAGCATTTGGCTGCCTGGTTTCTATGGCATTTCCTCTGTGTTAAGGCACTGTTGAAGTGCGAGAAGGGGAAAATATGAAAGTACTGACTTCTCGACTGAAGCATTTCTAATGAATCCAAGAACGAAATGTGTGAAACCTTTTGTCCTTGTGCCATTTTCCCCACACTGAAGACACATGATGTTGTCTGTTTCAGCTACTCCACTATCTACACCATGTTCCCTGTCTTCTCCCTGGTGTTGGACAAGGATGTTAAGTCAGAGGTTGCCATGTTATACCCAGAGTTGTACAAAGATCTCTTGAAGGTATATACTGAGTGTTCTCCTCCCAAATGTTACAGTGCAGCCGAAAATATGGAAATGGTGAATATGATGTTCTGTTGTTTTCTTTTCCACAGGGTCGACCACTATCTTTCAAGACATTTCTAATATGGGTCCTGATAAGTATTTATCAAGGTAAGGAAGAGTCTGTACACATTTCTCACTATAAGAGTCTGTAAGTGCAGTTGTTGGAGAGACAGATACACAAAACCTAAAAATAATAAAAGAAAAATGGCCACAGTAAACACAGACATGAGTTGTAAGGTTAACATACAGTGCAAACATACTGAATCATCACTTTCCATTCACAGACTCAGCTATTTTGGAAGTTGGCTTAGTCATATGTAGAAGTACAAGGCATCAGATCAGACACCAAGATGAGTTTCAGATGTTGAATTCGGGCACATCCGACAAACAAAAGAAGGCATCTCGCTCTTCTTCTTGACACATTGCTGTTTAACAACCCACACACTTTTCTTCTTAATTTCTAGAGAAGTTTATGTCTGAGGTAAATTTCTGACGTTGGGCGCTTGCAGGGGAAAAGTGTTTGCAGGGACATACCAAGCTATATTATCTATTTCTGTCAAAGCATGAATGTTCCACTTTCTGACTGATCTTAAGATACTGTATGTTTCAAAGTAATGGCGAGTGGTTTCTAAAGGTTTCAGTTGCTCTGTAAATACTTTCATACTTTATTTTATTTCATTAACTAATCAAAAATAAAATAAAATAAATATAAAGGCTGGTATTTCCTATAATTTTGACTCTTATAACGGTTCACTGCCTCCTCAGATCAGATCCTGCAGGATTGTGTTTCAGTGGCTCTTTTTCAGATTAAAGTTTGACTGTAACGGCGGATCATGGCGTGGATTATGAAGTACATCTCGAAATGTTGGTCTCATTCTGAGGTCGTGGCCTCCTTTCCCTCCACAGGGAGCATCATCATGTATGGGGCGTTGCTGCTCTTCGAGTCAGAGTTCGTCCATATTGTTGCCATTTCCTTCACCTCTCTCATCCTGACTGAGCTGCTGATGGTGGCCCTGACCATCCAGACGTGGCACTGGCTCATGATAGTCGGCGAGCTCCTGAGCTTGGCCTGTTACATCGCCTCGCTCGTCTTCCTGCACGAGTTCATAGGTGAGTGAACACATACACATGCAGGTAAACTTATTTTTCACCCACCCAGAAGGCGACTCTGGGCCTGTGGCGGTGTATTTCACACTGCAGCCTGACTGATGTTATTGTGCTTTGGTCGACCTTGAAATAGTACGTCAGCATTCAGCGGTAAGGAGGACCTGCTCATTCATAAAATGCCTCTGGTGTACAATAAGCTGTGGTATGCTGGATACTAGGAAGTCTAAAGGTGAGCGCACTGACAAATTGTTCTGGTGTGGACAAGGCTCAAACATGCCGTAGTATCAAAGAGGAAATGCCAGCAGTCCTGTTAGCTTCCTGTGGACATGGCTCATGTGTTTATCACAGAAAAGGTGAGCATAGTGCTAGACATCTGAAACATAAACAACTTTTGTAGCAGAGGGGAGAGTATTGTTGGTCTTCATATTACTCCATTACAGCCTGCGTGTTTCCAGGCTATTGGGCATTTATTTACTTGAGCTGGCTAAAAAATAAGCCAATTATAGTTGTGCCATATTAAGGCCCGTGACATATACAATACTTTAACCGAGAGCTTTGCAAGCCTTTATTTTCAGCTTTATGTGGGGTGTGGAGTTCCATTTTCAGCCTACAATCTCGACCACTGAGGATCATGACTGGCATGTGGTCAAACGTACCCTTTTTGGACACTTTTCCTCTCTCTTGAAGTCAGACTGGAATAGATTTTAAAGGCTATTCTTCTGCTGCATGTGCAGTTTACACACTTAATCTGGGCAAGTCAATGTGTATTATAGGTTCATTTCTCTGTCTCCTGCATTCAAAGCAGACTGGACTGATACGATTCCAGCTCAGGAATCTTGTTGAATGGTGAGAAGTGTCTGTATCCTACAATCTCATTCTGATCTCTGACTCTTTGTCTGTGCCAGATGTGTACTTCATCACCACGGTATCTTTCCTGTGGAAGGTGACCGTCATCACGCTAGTGAGCTGTCTGCCCCTTTACATCCTCAAGTACCTGCGGAGACGCTTCTCTCCGCCCAGCTACTCCAAACTGACCTCTTAAAGAGCGAGAGGGTTCTCCGGCTTCGTTTACTGGGAAAGACAGGAAGCCGTCCCTGTTTTCATCCGGCAGAGAATCAAACATGAATTTATCCCCTTTAATTTGTTTTCCTTGGAAATGTGAAAGACTGACAGGGAGTTTTGTCAGGGACAGGTTGTTTGCTGAGAAGGGAGAGATTGTGTTAAAAAGCAAAGTTACTTGCTACATGTGTCTGATGCAAAGACTAACTGATGTTTTTTTGGTTTTTTTGGGGTTTTTTTTAGCACACCTGCCGCGAATTGTGAATTGGATCAGCTTAACAAGCTATGACTTACTTACTGTCAGCTCTCCTGTCATTATAGACAAAGTACTGTCTTATGTAACAGAATAACATGACTATTGCCTGTGTGAAAAAAAAATGAAGACGCCAAATGAGTTAAGAAAATGCAAGTTTTATAATGTCAAAAATCACCAAGAGAAGCAAATGGAAAAGTTGAACATCTCTCACTCAGTTTTGTAGATGTGTCATCTGGGCTGGAAGATAATTTTCTCTAATTTCTAGTTCCATCTTAAATAGAAAAGCCATTTTTATTATTAGACGCTGAATTTGACGTAGCATTCTCACTCAGGACTTGATTCACACTCTCCTTAAACAGTGATTTCCAAATGGAGTTTGAGAATTACATGGTTAAAAAAAAAAGGTTTACTGGCTAGACTTTGCATAAAACACACGTCTGCATGTTTGTGTATTTGTTTATGCGTCACCCCAATGCTGCAGCCCGACACGGCGGAGGTGGTGTGGTTGTTTATTTTAGTGTGACCTGTGGTGTCTGATGCTAAATCTGTTTCTGTTTCTTTGTGTGGACACTGAGTTGTTAGTGTTTGTGGAGCGCGGTCAAAACGGCCACAAAGGAGTGTTGGTTATTTGCAGCCGGGGCTCCCGACAGGCTCTGTGTCCGCAGGGGAATGTGCAGCCTCTCATGTGGCCGCTCAGGCAGTCCAGCAGCAGCCACGCTTCAGCATTGCATGATGAGTCACTGTAACAGTGACCTAAAGCCATAACTGAAAATACCCGTGTGACCGGTGTCCAGCTGCCCCCTTTCACGTCGACTAATCTATGGCCCCCTCACTTCCCACTGCTACTAACCTCCACTGTTCAGCTGTGAAAGAAAAAAAAGGGAACAAATCACAGTAGTCAGTCAAATAGTGTGAATATTGTTAATAAGTATTACTACTGCACATTCAGAAAGAAAAAAAAAATCATCTCATTATTTGTGTGATGATGGGGATACTGTAAATAATTAGCAACTCAGAGAATTATGTGACCACATTCACTCTCATTTCAAAATTATTTTAGTTGTAAAAAAAACCCACAAAAAACATTTCTCATGTGATTAGGTGAATCTTACTGTCAAACTGAATGTCCAGGGTCCATGAGTAACCAACTCTGTTCTGTTAAACTAAACTTTTAATCCCCACTGAGCTCATCAAGTTGTTTGCACAGAATTTCTGTTTTGTATGACTATTATATTTTTATGTTGTAACAGAATTGCAAAACATAAAGGGATGCTAAAGTAATTTGGTGGCTTGTAAATAACCTGTATTTTTTTTTTTTTGTAATTTATTAACCTTTTTTATTTAATGGTGTTTATTGCACTCAATTGAGCTGAACAAAAAGGGATAATTGTGTTAATGTCAATGTTGTGATGATTAATAAATCTCATGTTTTCATTTCTTGGGTATTTTTTTTTCTACACAAGACAAAACAACTTAAAGGACGAGGCTGGCATCATCGTAGATTCTTCTTACTGTCAACATGTCTCAGGAGAAGACTGAATATGTTGTTCTGTCTCTCGAGACTTTATTTGTATAATAATCATTTAAATGATTGATTGTATGATTTTATGGCACAGAGGAATATCCTTTAAGATGACAAACTTTGAGGAACACAGTTTTAAAGATACATCCAAGTGACAGGTATTATGAGATTTTGCAGAGATCTGAAGGACTTTGATGTCATTTAGAGGTTTTATGAATACAAATGATGAAACAGCCACAAAGTGTAATAATGAAGCTTACTATGGCTTAGTGACCTTTTTGTGAAATTATAAAAGTGGAACCAATTTAGCTTAATGTGGCCTAACATGACTTAGTGGCTACCCTGTCATGTGGCTGTAGACGTTCTTCCTTCAGAATAGTAAGGAAAAAAGAAAAAAAATATATTTTTTTATTATTATAATGAGATAAACTGTTATACTTTCTTTTTCCCAGGGTATTCCCTGTACTTGGAAACTTGAGTTTGGACTGAAAATAACATTTGTATGCAAAAACAATCATGGCTATTCTGGTAGTGTTCCACTTCAGTTTCTGATGAGGTGTGAGTTATACAGCACATACAGGCAGATGGAGGGGCCTGGATGTTTGGCCCTCTATGACCAGAGGAGGGAGTCCCTGATGCCTGGAGATGCTTGTGTTTTCACCCTCCTCCACACGTGGTCACGTCGCACGTGTTCCAGCTTTTCCACAGTCTTAAACTTTGACATTAAGCATAATCAGGAATCAAAAAGTAAAGTAGTATAACACAAAATAATATGTAGAATCACTGGAAATGAATGAACTCTTCATTGAATTATTTTTCATAAAGATTACTACTGCATGGAAAACTTTTTTTTTTTTTTTCTTTGAGATCAATGTCCACACTTTTTGAGTTTGAGTTTGAGTTTTTAGATGGAACGTTGTTAATTATCCATGTAGGTTACAAGTTGTAAAAGTGTTGAAGCTTACATGGTGTCTCAGCCCAGAGATGGTTATAGCTGGACGTGATTCTCAGCCATAAAATCTTTTCCTTTTTTTTTAACATGCAGTCAAGCACCTCGGTACTGCATGTTCAAATTAAAACTACAGTGTGTGTCCAACTTTTTTTCTCTTATTCCATTGCCCACATGCGTAAGTTATACCATTAAAAGAAACCATTTAACTTAATCAGTCCCATGAAAACTGAAATTCCAATCCAGAATCAACAGAGCTGCCTGCTAACCTTAACGTTTGTGGTCTTTCCTTCCGTCTTGAAGCTCCGGAGCCCCCCGCTGGTTCACTGCCAAATCCACAATCCAATCAGAGTCAAAGTAAATTTCAAAATGCATTTCACAAGATTTGGAATTATCAGACTTTAAAACGAGGTAGCTTACTGCTGTTACGTAACATATCCAGGCTAATTATTACAAGGTTGGTGCATTTTATCTTTGGCACATCAAGACAGGAATTTGTTTCCAGCTTGGAAACATCTTACACACTTCTCCCAATGGAACAGTGCAAGAAAGGGACAGACAGAGAGAGAGAGAGAGAGAGAGAGAGCCCTGAACTGTCACAGGGTCCTGACTGGAGCGGTTAATACAGATGAAAGCATGGAACCATGTGGGATCCATATCCAACTTTCAGGCCAAGGCGACAGCATCAACAAGGCCGCTGGGGCCTTTGCCAGTTTCCCCGCACTCTTGAGGTCAGCTGTGCCTCTGCGTCACACCCGATTGGTTAAAGGCCTGATCAACTCACTTGCAGCAGCTCTAATTTTTAATAACGCTCCCAGGATTATTTGCCACATTGAGCTCGTCTGCTTAGATGCAGCAAGCTGTTTTGAAATAACAGAAACCCTTGATGGACGATTTGGACTCGCACCAAATAATGAACAAGCTGGTGCAGATGAATTGTTTACTACACACTGTTATTGCCTTGTGTAAACACTGGATTTTGGCAATGGCAGGCCCCTCACAGAAACGTTGCAAAGCATGAACACACACCCTCCTCTGGCACTATATATAGCTCTGTGGGCCTGGTATGCTTTGATTTGTCTTAACACCCATGACTGTTAAAGACAGGCTGCAAAAGTGTTTCCCTGCCTCTCCCTGTGATCTCTAATGACAGTGATTAATACCTCCCAAAACAACCAAACGAAACCACCCAAATCACCTTAAGACTGACAGGATAAAATACATTTTTAACTGGTGCAACGAGTGATTAATTGTGATTGTTGAGGCTGAATGCAACAAGTCGTTGAATGAGTGAATGAAGTTGTAATGGGATGGATGTTTTTCTTTCAGCTGAAATACTGAATAAAGTTATTCCTCTTTGTTTTGACGACCAAATATTGCCATCTTTTCATCCGTATAGTGCTTCAGATAGATACAGAGACAACACTGTAGGATAGAATTGGAAACGTAAGACAGAAAATAGTCTTGACAGGGGGGGTGATACTGTTTCTCGGGATTTCATACTGCTGTTCTGAAAAGGGAAAGATCCATGAGCTAGTCCACCACTTTTCCACTGGACTTAAGGCACTCGAATTCTTTCTACAAACATTCGAGTATCGATCAGAATCCTATTACATAAGGAGGCGGTTTCATCCAGCATGAATGTATGTAGTTTCCATGTTGATGGAACATATTAGTTCATCCGAACAATTCGGAAAAAGAAGCAAGATGTTTTCCAGGGATCTCAAGTTGTGGCAGGAAGGAAATAAGATTCCTTATTGCACAATGACATGCCACGCTGCCTGAACTGAAATCCTGTCAGCAGTGGTCTCAGCAGCTCCAGCGCTGTGTGTTTAACGTCTATTGTTAATTATGAAACAAAACCTAATATTATTAGGCTGCTACATCATTAAAAGGCCGTCCACAGATTCTTGAAGTCTGTACTCCAGTCATCTAAGATGATTTTTAAATCTATCCGATAGTAAAGTCGCCCTCCATAAAAACATGTTTTGATTATTGTTGGATTTTTGACCTTCACTGACACCAGAGGGCTGTTTTCACATTCATCAGCTGAAAAGAGGAAGTTTATCTGAGTTTGAGTATAGAGGAGCATAATTTGTGACATTACAGAGTTTGGAAGCCAACAATGGTCCAACAACCAACTTTCACAAGTGCATAGAGGGGATATTTAACGACTCGTAAATCGTGCTGGTTTAAAAAGTTATTTCGTTTATTTTTAAATGAGGGCCCTGCCACTCTAAATGGAATAACCTGTGTAGAAAGAGGATAACTGCATGGATGGTTTACTCCAAATATCATCAAGAGGTAAAAAGTTTAATCAGAGTTTATGCAAAGGAGAAAAGTACAATGTACCTGACAAATGAGAGAGCAGATCACAAGACCCAAACAGAGGCAAAAGTCCATGCTTCCTTTTGCCCCCTGAATTTCCTTGGAAAAATTTCCATATGACAAGATACAATATACCATTTCATTTTAAAAGCTCAATCACTAATGTTACACTAACCCAGACAACTCTACCTCAATGAGCTGTTTTACAGTGATGGAAAATACTGCATGAACTTGGAAAAAGTGGATTCTCTGAGAAGAAAAAAAAAACGGAAGTGCAAACTCAGCCGTCTGGACAGAGGCAGTTTTCCTTTCTTCAGCGTGTGCCCTGTTTATTTACTCATTCATGATTTGAGTTGCATAAGTGTTCCATAACAGTGGAGGAATTTACATCTGGTAGACAAGGCTGCTGGATGGTTACCCCCAAAACGTCGGCTCTGTCCACTGCGGTTTACAGACTCATTGCAGTCACCTTGTTCACCAAGCAGTCTAGAACAGGCTCCCTCACTCTAAGACTAATCCATGTCTCAATCCAAAACAGATCCTCTGATTACCCCCACCTCCCCTCTCTCAAGTACACACATTTTCCAGTGAGTGGCCTTGGGTCTGACATGACTGGTGTAAGCACAGGATCAGTCACCGAGGCTGTGCAGAGGGTCCAGAGCCTGAAATATAGTGAAGATGTTTTACACTGGGCTTTTGGCTCATCTTGATGTTCACTGGATTTGTGTCAAATTGCTGAGTGTTGTGTATTCTGATATATCTGCTGTGTTGAATATGGACTGCCTGTGTGAAGTGAGAGTTAGCTAAGAAGACTGATACCACTCTCATCTGTGATGCTAAAAATGAAGCTACCAGCCAGGACATGGCCTAGCTCAGCTCAACATAAAGACTGGAAAACAGCGAACCTGGCTCTATCCAAAAGTTTGAAAAATCCACCCAAACAGCAACTACAAAACTCACTAATTAACAACAAGATATAATGCTTTGATTAAGATATACAGTATTTATTCATGGTCTCTAGAGGTGCTGGTAGCCCTCTGGACAGAGCCAGGGTAGCTATTTCTCCTGGCTTCATTAAGCTAATGAAAGCTAACGGTTCCTGGCTGTAGCTTCACATTTAAAAGGAAAACGAGAGCAGTACTGACCTCCTTATCTAACCCTCAGCAATAAAATGGTAAAGCATATTTGTGGAGTCTGTACTAAGCTCAGTGCAGCGCTAAAAGCACCAGCACATTCATGGCACTGGAACAGTAATGTATAGTTTAACTTGGCTCCTGAGGATGGCTTATTCTACAGCTTCCTCTTCTGGGCAAGAAAAAAAAAAAAAAAGTTTCAACAACCTGTTTCTTGACTTAAGCAAATATATTGAGGCTAAACGTTATGTGTGATTGTAAAACAGCAGCAGTTAACTGTACCTGAAGCAGTGATCCATAAACTAAATGTGCTGGTGACCTCAGGTGACCTCCTCCTTTGTGCTGACACACACCTCCCTCCATAACACAAGCAGCTAATGAAGTTTGATGCAGAGGTGACAAAGGAGAATGTTTAGTTAGTCGGTGTCTGAAAGGAAACTGCATTCTCTCATAAGAAGTCTTAACACAGATGAATCAAAAAATATAAATAATGAGTGTTTATATATATAGTCTTTTATTTTTTCCTTAGGATGTTACCTTACATAACTTTTGTTGCAATGGAGAATTTGTCCACGTGATTGGGGTCAGTCTATGTAGTGGTTTTGTTCAGACTTTTTTTTTCCAGTCCAGGATTAGAAGATGCTGCAGATTTCCATTAGGACATGAAAATGGAAGGCAGCTTCTTCCCTCAATGGAGACAATGGAATTCTCTATATTCCATGCTCAAAACTATTCATGACCCCTTAAATTTACTCAAAATAAACCGTTTACAATTGTCTGGTGAATTTTTACAAATCAGAAAACAGATTGAACTTCTAGACAGAACGGTCTAGTAAACTGTGTTAAGGAAACTTCATGTAGTGAATCATGTAATCAAACTTCAGAGCTATTTTTCTTTTCTCTCTCTCTCTCCTTCAGTGTCCTACAGTAATTTCTTCAACCCTACAATGAAGTTCTTGTGTGCTACTGTCTGAGAGAAGCCGCAGAAATGCCTTGGCGCAGGACCCGGAGACGTCATGGATTCCTGAGTGTGGGGCTTTGCAGGAAAGCCCTGAGTCTCCGACATGGACCGGCTCCAGGTTTCCATGGCAAAGGCGCACAAACAGGAGGAAACACTGAGGGAATCCCGTTATTTTACAGCATTGGACCATTATAAACACCCAGAGCGGGGAAGGAAGCCGCTCTTGATACTCAAGTAATCCTTATAGAGCTCTAGGAAGGGGGACTTCATACCAGAACCATTGCTGTAGCTGATGCGGCTGCATGTTTTTGAACAGAAAGGGAGTTTGCGCGCAGCTGCTGTGTCGCAGCTTGAAGTTTTTGAACGTTTACAGAGAGTTTCTTTTTTCCTGTTTCGTCTTTTTTCAACATCTTTAACTGAAGAGCGCTTCATCTGCTATGGTTGTTAGGGGAAAGTAATTTTTCATCTTTTCATTTTATTTTATTTTATTTTTTCACCCTTTTCTCCAGATGTTTAGAGATACTTGGAGACTGGCACAGTACCACACCATGAGGTCGATGGATCAAGGTACTGCTGAAGTGTAGTGATTATCTGGTAATCAACCCATTTGATCTTTAATTGATAGAGCTGTGTTAGCCTTGGAGTGTGTTTTTTTAGTGTCATCTGTCAGTCGTCTGCCTTACATTTCACTGATGAACTGAGCTGGGATGTTGATGTTTGGGCAGAGACACGCTGCCGCGCTGTAGTGGATCAGCGTGGATCAGCTTCAGGAGCCAATTAGACACATCAGTCGTATTATTGTGATGAATAATGAAGTTGTCAAACTTCTACTTTATCAGTGAAAAGCAATTCTAAGAGAAATTTTGGATTGATTAAAAAGTAAAGGTAAGATGTGAACGTTTATCAAGCTTTAAATTTACATTTGATGACATCGGTTTACAGACTGTGAACAAGTATTTTTACGATGTGTCACTATTAGTATCATGCAAAGAGTCAGATGTGTTATATGTTTGTCCAATAACTTCATGGTTGTCTCTTGTGTATCAGCTCGAATGTACATCTTGTCTGATATGGTACAAATTACTGTCACTGGTTCTGGTTCATTTGAGTGAGATGGACAAATCTAAGTCGTTGTCAGGCTTCGTGATGCACATTAGTCGTTTTTGCTGACAGAGCATACAGGCCTTTGGCCCAGTGGGTGTAAGGCCACATCTGGAAGGAACGCCCTTGTCTGTGCGCTGCCTTGTGCGTAAATCTGGGGATTCCCTCAGCAGAACCTGTACGTTTTCATTGACTGTCAAAGAGAGCATCATCATCAAGACATCCAATCTGAGACAAGAAGAGGATGGACTGTTTGGCGAGGTGGTGTAGTAAATGTTTCAGACCACTTTCATCCATCCATCCGCCCGTCCACCTGTATGGATGTCCACACAAAAAGTCACAGCGCTGTGCTAATGGATCGATGTAAGCCAGCTGTTAAAGTGGTGATGAGCCCAGCCAGCACCCAGCTGTGTCACTGCAACATGTCAGACACCCGGGGGCAGCACCAGGCTGCATAGTCTGTCAAAGCACTCGCAGTAATCTGTTTGAACGGGTCACCTAATTCACCACTTCTAAGATTCACTTCTGCCTTTTATTTTTTTTCAACGACGCATCAACGAAACACGGAGGCGCGATCAGACTCTGAGATGCGCTCGAAAATTCTGCATTCAGTGTGAAAATAGACCCGCCTTCATCTGAAAATAACTGCGGCGAGTTGAAACAGGAAACTTGTGCGCCTCACCTCCTGCAGCTCACCGATGCATTTGACACTTGAGCAGGTTCCCCAAATCCACATTAGCGCCGCAACACCTCAGCCGCGTCTCTGTCGATTCGCCTGAGCCCAGCGGAGCCTTTAGGAAACATTTAGACAGATGACCTCTTTTTACGACGAGAAAGACTTGGAGGAGCTCAGTCGAGTCAACTACCCTGATGAGGATCTGGAGTTTGAGTACTTGTTTGAATATGAGCCACCTTGCAGCGACTTTGCTGGGGGAGATCAAGGTTTGTCCGAGGCTTTTTGGCAACCTGAGCTGAACTCCGCTCGCTGTCTTGGTTATTTCTTGTTATAAAAAATATTATGTGACCTGTAAGGTTTATTCATATTAATTAAAAGGAAAAACAGGAAGTAAAATTTGACAGGCTTTTTGCTGTGGGTCCTGAAATCGAATATCCACGTGAGAACATGTCAACACGAAGAAGCTTTTTTCAGCTGTTAAAAAAAACGTTAATAATGAACTATGATTTGAAAAAAGCAAGATGTCTGACTGCAGCTGAATCTACTGATTTAGAGAGATGCACGTTGACTTTTGTGATGAATTCAAGATTGTTATTGTAGTAAGAATGGAAAAGATCTGTGTTGGAAAATGTGTGTGTTCTGATGCATTTTAATCTTTTCTCCACTCCAGATGACCCCAACCTTGCATCTCACAAAGTCCTCAGTCCTGAGTCTGAGCAGGCTTTCCCTCTGGAGGAGGCCTCCCCATACGGCATCAAGTCCTGTAGTCCCCCCTACAGTGAACACAACACTGAGGTTCTCTCGGGATATGACAACCAGGAGGCCAGAAACTTCCTGGACAATACCCGGCCTGCTGGCCTGGCTCTAAGCCCGCGGATCGAAATCACTCCCTCCCGTGAGCACTACAACCATGGTCGGGACTCCCTGCAGAACCACCACCTGAACATTAGTCCCAGACCCACCCTCACTGTGCCTGGGCATGAAAACCTCGCCTACCGTGAGCCTCAGTGCCTGAGTCCCGCCAGCAGCAACTCCTCCACCAGCTGGCACTCGGAGAGCTACTCCCCTTGGGCGTCCCCTTGTGTGTCCCCCAGCAGTGGCCAGAACCCCGGAGACCTCTGCCCCCGATTACAGAACATCCACACTGGCTCCCCGCGCACCTCCCCAGGTACCTCTCCTCGCACCAGCCTAGCTGAGGACAGCCTGGGACACCGCTCACCCTCCCCCAGGCCTGGCTCCCGCTCCACCTCCCCACAGGGAAAACGCACCTACGACATGTACAGGAATCCAGGTTTAGTCCCTGGACACCGCTCCCGCAGTCCCTCCCCCCACAGCGGCCACGAAGACCACAACATAGGTGCCCACTATACACACAGCAGCCTTGCTGATGCCATGAATGGTTTTGGCACCGGTCAGCCAGGCCTGGTGCCCACCAAAATAGTCAAGACAGCCAACCAGGTTTACACTCTGTACCCAGAGAACCATGGAGAGGGGAACTTCTTGGTGTCCTGTGACCAGGATATAAAAAACAAACCTCCTGCAGAGCCTTTCTTTGTTATCCCATCAATCTGGTCCAAGCCACTGGTTCCCAGCATCTACAGGTAAATTGGCCAGCAACACACCCACACAACATAATCTCTCATGTTCCACTGGGCATTTTACTCAGAATCTTAATGATTTTTATGATCTATATCATCTTCTGCATCCTTTATGTTCTATAGCATCCCAGAGGCTTCTCTCCCTCCGCTGGAATGGCCCATCCCCAGTCGCACTGACCAGTATGAACTCCACATTGAGGTGCAGCCCAAGCCGCACCACAGAGCTCACTATGAGACAGAGGGCAGCAGGGGTGCAGTCAAAGCCCCCACCGGAGGACATCCTGTCGTACAGGTACGCTCAAACAAGATTAAATGAATGAAATCAGGAAAAAATGATTCATTTAGCAGTGCAGTTCAAAGTGCTGAGTGACACTATGAAGGCACGCTGCCAAGTTTATCCATTAAATTATCTTTCTAGTTTGGGAGCCTCAGGCAGCCCTGATGGGAGGGCTTGCATGTAATGGTATTTCCTACTCATTATGCACTCAGTAGTGGTGGTGGTGTTATTGCCCAGGGCCAGCTGTATGAAAATGACTTAACATGACTTACTGTGGCTACTCTCATAGCCCCTTCACCTTTTCTCAGTTCTGGAAACAAAGCATAAAGGACTACATAACTACCTAACCTCAGACATATGAAACTGTAACCACCCTTTAGCCTCATGCCAACCCAAAAATGGAACTTGGGTCATGGAGCAACACAGACTCTGATTTATTAATTTTCTCTTCCTTCCAGCTTGATATAGTCTGCTGCTGTGTGCCCTGACCACACAAACACATCTGTGCCCCTCACTTCCTCTTACACACTGGTTTGTTCACTGTGTCGGTCTCATATTAGGAAGCTGACTTTAAATGTTGAAACTCTCAGTCTCTCTAGACATATGTAAAGGGCCTGCGGTTAACGTAGTTGTAGAGTATGGAAAAAAAACATTTGCTAATATTTCTCTTACAGTCACAACACAGAATTCAAACATGACACAATGAAATTAGCCGTGACACAGTTACTGTTGGCTATATTGTTCAAGAATAGACGCAAGTTCCCTTTCTTTGTGTTGCCATGGCAACATTTCAAAGCTGTTTTGGTTGGTGATAGTAGGGACTCGTTGCAAGTAAAGCTTCTCTCGCTCCCATCCCCAAAGGCCTCACCCTGAGGTGAGTTCTGCCTGGTTTGCCAGGCCAATCAGATGGTCAGGCCTGGCTAGCCACGGCTACACTCCCTCACCTCGTCTTTCCCTTCCTCTTCTCCTCCTTCGCTCTCTATGTTTTTCCCTCCTCCTCTTTACACACTCTCACTCTCTCTCTCTCTCTCTGAGCCTTGTACCCTCCACTTTACTTTTCCTACACTGCTCTCTGTCATGACTCACTGCTCCTGCCACTGCCATGACAACCGGCCGACTGCTCACATGGCCTGTTAAGTGTTTGCAGTGAGCTTCCTCTGTTTCATTCTGTGTGTCAGCTACCTGGAAAAGGACCCAGCATGCTCATTCATGTTGCCATAGTTTCTGCTTACATTCAGCAGCTGCCATGAAGTCTGACAGTTCCATCCACTTAGATCATCATTTCTACTAATGACTGAACACAAGTTTTCTCTGACCACAATTAAAAGCAACAGTCTCTCCATGCCCTGTTTGATAGGAAAAGTAAAATTGTGTAGCAAAACAGAGTGTTTTAGATGAGCTCTGTATTCCTATGGATAAAGTACCTGAAGTGTTTACTCCATCGCTCTGCAGCCAGTTTTTGCTGTGATAAAAGTTATGCACTACACTGTTTGAACAAGCATGAAAGAGCATTTAGATGCAAGTTGATGCTTTGTGGTTTTTGCAGGTTTCCTCAGGAGGCACTCTCAGGTTAAAAGTGACATCTCTCCCTCTCTGAGCCTCTCTTACTATCTCCAGCTCTCAGTTCCACCTATCTGCAGACATTAAGAGTCTAACGCCCAGAGTGTCTGACTGGCTATTCATGTCAGTTTCACTTCTCTTAGTGAAAGAGAGGACCCCTTGGTAAATTCTTCATCCAGTTATGAAATTGCTAGTACAAGGCCGTAGGATCTGAACTCTCTGCTGGCTTCTGTTCAAGGCTGTAGATGGAAGACTCATGCTTATACACGTGGGTCTGACATCGATTAGCCACCTCTGGGGGGAAACAACATCTGGAAATGCAGAGTTGGAACAAGAGGTTATGGAGAAACACAGGCAGTTTAAAGTGACTCCAGCGTTTCCTTCATACAGTTCTGTATCTCTGTTTCACTGCCCGACAGCAGGAGTTTTGAGTGAAGCAAAAAAAATGAAAAGGCCAAAAGTCAGTTTCCTTTCTCCTTTTGTGTCTGCAGTTACATGGCTACAGAGGCAAGGAGCCACTTGGCCTGCAGATCTTCATTGGTACAGCAGATGAGCGCATCCTCAAGCCCCATGCCTTTTACCAAGTCCACCGCATCACGGGCAAGACGGTTACGACCACCAGCTTTGAGAAGATTATCAACGGCACCAAAGTCCTTGAGATCCCTCTGGAGCCAAAGAACAACATGAAAGCAATGTGAGAATATCATAAATCTTTTGCTTTTTAATATAAATTTGCCATTGTTGCTTACATATTGAATCCTTATCACAGAATCGACTGTGCTGGGATCCTAAAGCTCAGGAACGCTGACATCGAGCTGAGGAAGGGCGAGACGGACGTCGGCCGGAAAAACACCCGCGTTCGTCTTGTGTTTCGTGTGCACATACCTCAGCCCGGAGGACAACATGTCTCCCTCCAAGTGGCCTCGCATCCCATCGAGTGCTGTAAGAAAACGACACATAAAATATTTTTATGCGCTGCTCTTACTTTAAGCCCTGACACAGTGCAGGCTTTATGAACTTCCCCAAGTACGCTTCAGGCTGCTGATGTTTTCATCAGTTAACAAAACTTTATACAAAATAAACATCATAAAAAAAGGAACCCACATTCAAATGAGTTTGGAGCTGGGCTGATAGTCCACAGTCCTGCACACAAAGATGTCTTTATGCAGCCAGGGCTGCCATCCAGTAGGTGGGCGCTGCAAGTTTCAGCGTCTGTGTTCCTGTTTGTATGTGTGCAGTAGTAAAGTCTGTGTTTGGGTACGTCAGTGCATGTGTACACTGTGTTATTAAAGCACCTGGTGTAATCAAAACTCCAACAAGAAGGTCCCTTTATCTTCCTTTGACCAACACCCTGGCCAAGACATAACATTCATGATATCAGTGAGACGCAGGCTGCATATAATATGCTCCCGTCATTGTAAAAAAGCATGACGCAGAAAATAATATTTTATAATCATAGTTTACCATCTGTTTCCCGATCACATCAAAGGCAGGACAGTAGTCGCTACCTGTCTGTCGTGAGATGAACTTCAGAACAGTTGGTTGCCGTCACTGAAAACCAATCAAGCGTAAAGTTGTTTACAGTGACACCTATAATACACCTGTCAGGCCCGTTGATGAGCAGGCTGTGCCAGTGGTGGTGTGTTTGAGGAGACACAGCCCCTGCTGGTGTCATCCTCTTGGCTTTATTCGCTGCAGACGTGTTCAAAGGTCACAGCGTTGTTTGTCGACACCTCAGCTCGCCTCAGTGAGTGTGGAGTTTCAGCTACAAGATGAGGAAGCAGCACTTAACACAGTGTAGGACTGTTAGTGTTCAGTGTGTCTCCAAAACTGACGGCTACAGTAATAATATCAGTGGCTTCAACCCTTTAACATATCCTTTTCCCTTTTTCTGTCCCCTCAAGTAGCTTTATGCTTCTTATTCTAAACTCTCTAGTTTCATATATAATCATTCTGAACTTTTTAGCTCTTCATAGAAGCTATATGATGTTTACAATCGATAAGTGAAACATTCAGACCCTATACAGTGCCCCTATCCCATCAAATGGAAATATTTTATTACCTCATACTCTTCACATTTCACAAAAATGAAATGTTTGATGTCTTTAACCACTTTGGCATCTCTGCTGCAATTTAAAATGAAGTCCTGTGAGATGGTGAAGTGTTAAACTGCTCAGCACGAGTTTGTAATGACTTTATTTCTTTGACAAAAATTTAACATTCCGAGCTTTACATACAGTAGGAAGTGTTTACTGCAGCGCTGTTTATCAGATTGCATCAGACTGTTAGGTGTTAAGGTTCTTAGCCTCTCTCTTTCCTGTACATTACTTAAATTTTAAGCTCTCTCATTGCCCCTCCTACGCTGTGATTTGTTGTTTGAGTTATGCTGCTGCTTCTTAAACCTGAAAGCGAGGGTTTTGATTGTTGAATGACTCAGCATCACCTCTTTATTGTAAAGCACTGACACTTCTTGGTAATAAGTAGTTGTGCACCTGTGAGAAGGGAGCTTTCAAATGAAGTGTTGCATGTTTTTGCAGAACAGACTGTTGTTAGAGGCTGGAGACTGTAGAGAGCTGCAATTAATCATTATTTTAATGATCAATTAGTCTGCAGTTTATTGTTTTGGTTAATCAAAGAAAGAGAAAAATAAAAATAAATGTCCAAACAAAAAGTGACAAAATGCAACTGCCTGGAGTCGAAGGGGACATCTTCAAATGTCCAACAGTCTAAAAATTCTTTCTATGGAGAAACTGAACTTCTGGTAGTTTTTCATTATTTTTGCTTGAAAAACAGCTGATCAGTTATTAAAATGGCTGCCTTTATTTATTTTTTATCGACTCAAGTAATCGACCGCTGCTTTCATCTCTGCTGTAGTTAAATGCTAAGTGTTCTGCTAATGGGACTGAGAGCTGTGACTGTAAACAGGCAGTAAATGTCAGCCTGCCTCTCTGTGTGTCCACACAGCTCAGCGTTCAGCACACGAGCTTCCCATGGTGGAGAAGCAGGACATAGACAGCTGCTCTGCTCTGGGTGGCCAGCAGATGATCCTGACCGGGCAGAACTTCAGCTCCGATTCCAAAGTCATTTTTATGGAGAAAACGCAGGGTGAGTGGCATCGACACACATCAGCCGTCATGTCGTGGGAAGGAGTCATTTTCTGTTTTCAAACAAGGTTTGTTTTTTATTTAGGTTAACGATGAAGACATACAGTACATTGCCAGGAAACCAAACCGATGACTAAATCAATAAAATCTCTATAGTCCTTGCATCTGCTGCTACACAACATGGTGTTACCACAACATTAGTGATAACTTATGACTCATACGTAGCCATGTCTGTGTAACAGATTCAAAACTTTCATTTTTTACCACCATCATCGTATAGATGGAGCTGCATGAGTAATTTGCATGATCCAAATGATAACACTGCTGCCTGACTTCCTTTTGCCCTTTTCTTCCTCGCTGACTTCCATGATGTCTTATCACTGCTCAGATGGGCCTTTTGTTGTGTGATTAATGGCTCTGTGTGTCACATGACGAGTTGTTTCATCTACATTTGTTGATACCCTTGGCTTGCACTTTTACGTCCCTTCTCGGAAATGAAATAGTTTTTTTTTTTTTTTTAACCTTCTATTACGCAATTTTAGTAGGATTTTAATGGCCCTTCTTTCAGACCTTTCTCTAAGATTTATAGGTCAGAATGGAGTGATTTAACCATGGCTGTTATAATTTCACGTGTTTGTCTCACCCGTGTTAAGTCAAAAAAGTCCCCCACCCTTTAACCTTGGCTCTCAGACATGTCACTTTTTTAAGCTGTTAAAACAACTAAATTAAAAAGAGTGAGTAGTAATTGTTTTTTTATCATGGAAGTATTTCCGGTGCGTTTGTTTGTTTGTCAGCTGCCGTAAATCATGGCCACTTCTCTATCTGCAGTTTTCAACAGTTTACCTCCAGCTGCTGCTTGCAGGTTCTTTGGGATGGACAGTTATGTAAAATGCTTTTTTTTTTTTTTTTTTTTTTTTTTTTTTTTTTTTTTTTTTTCTCCCCTCCCCCCCCCCCCCCCCCAACAATACATTTGAACATGGAGTTTTCTAATAGGGCCAAACTAATCCCTGGGGCGGTAGTTTGAGACCCCTTATAGACAGGGTCTAAAACAGGAATGATGCTCAACTCCAGTACTGCCAGAAGGGGGTGCCCACACTGAAGGGAAAGAGCAATGAACTGAAATCAACAGGAGACTGACACAACATATGCATGAATGATTATCATAAGTCATTATTAGGGATCATATTTCTTTACTTTACAGAGCATTTATAGCAGTAGCAGAAAAATTCTTGCTTGGATTTAAAAGTAGAAGCTCTTACAGGATGGGACCACAAACGCTTTGTGAAAACATATATTAATATCATAATATATCCGTATTATTATGGAATATATCAATGTTATTAATATACCCACTCGTCAAATATGAAATATGAGTATTTGCTGCTGTTTTAAAGCAATTTCCCGATCGACTGATTAAAAAAATCATAATCATTGTTGTGGCTCGACTAGAAAACAAATAAATCTTAGTTCATTGTTTTCTGATGCAGTTAACAGCTGCTTCATGATGTTTGTTAACAATCACACATTATGGTCTCTACTGTTTTTCTCAAGTCTGTAGCCGGAAACGAGCACTCCCGCACACAGACCCTGAGTCCCACCCCTGCCCCCACAGCTCAGAGTTGTCTGTTGATATGTGTCATTGATCCTCTATTCATTCCTGGACCGGCCCAGCTGTCAGTCACTTCCACGTCACTGCATCTCCAACGGCTGCACACTGTCACAGTAAAGCTCCAGACGCCTATCTGGGCTCAGTTATGCAATTTGCCTGTTCAACTGCTAAGAGTGATCACAGGACAAAAACTCTGACCCTGAATCAGTTACCGATGGTACACTTGACTGCAGAAGAGGGAAGAAAGAAAAGAGAGACGGAGAGAAGGGGGTGTAGGGGGGTGAGGTTAGGAGGGAAGCGACATAAACTGGGGTGAGTGGGGGTTTGGGGGTAGTGGAGGTAGGAGGCAGGGAAGCAAGAAGGAAAGTAGGCAGGAAGCAAGGAGGTAAGGCAACCAAAGAGCAGGGAAAAGATAGGACAGAAGAAAGAAACAAAGACAAGGGAAAGAGGGAGAACGAAGGAAAGTCGGGAACTATGTATGGTAGGATGGAGATGAAGGAATAAAGGCTAACCAATCAACATCATTAGTCAGACAGTGCGGATCTGCTCTCAGAGACACAGATTTAGGTTTTGATTAATTAAAAAAAAAAAAAAAATAGGAACATATTGTTTAGCCCCCAGGGCAGACTCATACCGTGGAGAAGCTACGCCAGAGGAGACGGGGGTGGGGTCACATCTCCAGCCAACAGAGATATCCAATAGAGGCCAGAGGGGCCAGGGGGCGGGGGGTGGACATTTCCTCATCCAGGGATTATGCAGCTCAATCAGACTCTGACAGATTATGTCTGACCAAAACAGACTCCACTGGGAAAGGAGATTAGCAACTATTTTCAAATAGTTTTGTTGGGTGAAAACAATCAGCTTTGTGATTAAGAGGAGAACTACAGGCATCAAATGGCCCACAGATGTAAAAGCGATGGTTATGGAAGATAAATCTGCCCCACAAATCCTCTCAAATCCACTGGTTTCAATATGTTTGGGAGGTTACATTGTAATTGGCTTGATTTTACTAATCCAAAAGATATTACCAGAAAGTTTCCCAAACCCAATTAGAAGCTTCGAAAACATGTCTCGCTGTGGTATAATTAATAATCCTCACAGTGTCATGAACACTAATCCAAGTTAAATGGATAAAATACACTGAGTAATTACTAATGCATACATAAAATATTGTGCGGAGTTCAGCATAAATTGGCTGAATTTCTAATTCTGCTTGATTGTTCAGCTATTGTAGTTGCTACTGACTGTATTATCATACACTCTACTGATACACGTACCAGACCCATAGTCTACCAGACAAAAAACATATAGGGCAGCACTGAATGTTCTTTAATATTAAAAGGCGATTTAATTTATTACAAACGTTTGTGTAGTTGTGGGATCTGTACTCTTCTAACACAGAAGTTGTCCCTACCTTCTGATATGACCCCACGGTGTCAGGAGAAAAACCTCAGATAAACTGTTTGAATCCACTGCTGAACAGTAAATACAGTTGAAAGAAAAAGTATGTGAACCTTTTAGAATTCCATGGTTTTCTGCATTAATTTAATTAAATGTGATCTGATCTTCATCTAAGTCAAGAGTATTGACAAATATAATGTGCTTAAAATAATAACACACAAAAAATGTGATCTTTCATGTCTTTATTGAACACACTCATTCAACATGTATGACTCTCTTCAAGTCATTTCATCAGTCCACAAAACATTTAGCCAGTACCACTGTGGAGTGTCAATGTGCTCTTTTGCAAACTTCAGGCATGCAGCAATGTTCTTTTTAGCAAGCAGCAGTTTCCTTCGTGGTGTCCTGCCATAGACACCCTGCTTGTTGTAGGTACTGTAGACTCATGAACACAGATGTTAACCAGTTCCAATGATGCCTTCAAATCTTTGGCTGTCACTCAGGGTTGTTTCTTTACCTCACTGATGAATCTTCGTTGTGGTCATTTTGACTTCTTGGTAGAGTAGCCACAGTCTCCATGTGCAGATCGTTTGCCTAACTGTAGACTGGTGAATTTCTTAAGTCTTTGAAGTCACTTTGTAACCCTATCCAGCTTTATGTAAATCAACAATTCTTGATCATAGATCCTCTGAAAGCTCTTTTTGGCGAGGCATGGCCCACATTAGCATATTCTTCTAGTGTTGAGCAAACTCAAAAAGTTTGAGTGGTTTTTATCAGTTAGCTCTAATCCACACCTCCAAACTCACTCTCTTAACAAGACTCCAGGTATGCTAACACCTGACTCCAATTAGCTTTTTTGAGGTCATTAACTCAAGGGTTCACATACTTTTCCACTATAATGTTTTTATGGTTGTTCTCAATAAAGACATGAAAGATCTGTTTTTTTGTGTGTTATTATTTTAGGCACATTACATTTGATGAAGATCGGTTTGTGTTAAAATAAGTACTGGGTTAAGGTTAGAGGACCTTTGTTGTCATGGTTACAGTCACAACATGTAGTGAGTGACTGACTGATTTGATGTGATCGTAGCTCCATTTCTTGATTTAATGAGTTGTTATTAACCATAAGGACACTGTAAATGAAGGAATCATTTTTCATCTTCTTCATATACTTAACATTTTTTAACTCATCATTTGGCTTAACACATGTACGCAACATATTTTCTGTCACATTATTTCTGTCTAAAAATTACATTCACACACAACTAGTTTGCAACAGCAAATATGTTCTGAAGGAAATGTAATGGCAACCAGATTACATTTGCAATTAACAAAATGAGGCAATTAATTAATTTAATTAAGTTCACATATCTGACAAGTCACAAAAATGTGATACTGAACATACCAGTAACATGTTCACAGACAACCTGTTGGTTTTTATTTTTTTCAGTAGAACATCCACCTGCAGTGACTCCAGTATCATGATTCAGTTTTCTGGTTGTGTTCAGACTGGCACAGCAGCTGGTTCAGGTCAGGGGAAGATCCCGGTCCTGTTCGTCACCACAACAAAAGTGGTAAAAAACAATTTAGTAAGATAAAACTGTCATTTCTAGGAGACAGGCTTCAAAAAACAGTCAAGCTGCAAGTTTATTATTTGACAGGAAAGAGACAGATTAGTCCAATTAAAGGCAGCAGAAGCTGACACATCCCAACTGGACTTGTTTGATTCCAGATGTTCTGCAGAAATGAGCCATGCTTTGAAAGAGTTCAGTCCCTATCAGTGTTGCTGTGTGACTGTGGGGAGTGAGGCATGGAGGTCCAGGCTGGATGATGAGTGACACACTGAATGTGCATTCCACTTGATTTGCTCAGTGCTTCAATTCACTGATGGTAGCCCTTTCATCCTATTAGCTCCAAATTCCTATAACTGGGTCTCTAAATGCACGGGCCCCCATATCAGGGCCGGCCCCTGCTGGGAGGGCATATGGGCTGCTTTGTTGGCAGGAAGGGAGTGTGTGTGCAGGGTCCACCAATCACTGCCCTCGCCTGGGGAGTTAAACAAATTGATTGGCAGGCTTGTGGCGGCCAGTTCCAGACACTGTGGTCCCTATTCATCTCAACACAGAGTTCAGAGAGCTCTGCAGTGAACCAGCTGAAAGGCCTGAGGCGGACGCAGGGAAGACACAACAGAGCCTCAAATCCTCACATTTACAGATGTGTGGAACTGAACTGTGAAGTTCAGCAGTGAGCAGGGGGGAGATTTGAGAATTTGGGGCCCTGTTGGGTAAAAGCAGAAAGTGTATTTTCCTTCTTTTTTTTTGTACCTTTATTTAGATAGGGGACACTGACGGTGCCCCATCTTATTTGGCAGACATGCACTCTTTCATGGATGGATGTATTCCTTTACCTATGGTATTGTCTTCTAGTATCCAGTGGGAGTTAACCAGCACTTCCACAGTGTTTTACCAGGCTGGTTTCCATCCAAAATGTAAAGTTTTTAAGCACAGTTCCAAAAAGTCAGGAAAATACAGTAATGTGAGTGAAGGAACGGTTCCAGTACCTGTTTTGTAACTCACATGCACATGATGGTATTTCCCTTCGGTGCCCTGCTGATGGCATATGCACAAGAGGTTGTTTTTTTTTTTAATGTCTCTCATATGCTTTAATGTTTGGGGCCATTTTTGTGGCAAAACTCTTTAAATAGAAAAAGGACTGTATTTTTATAGCGCTAGCCACATGGACCACTCAAAGAGCTTCTACACAACACATCACATTCACCCATTCACACACAGCGTGTTTACTAAACATACAGTGCTTTTTACTAACACACACACACATTCACACACTTGGGGCACACCGTCTTGCCCAAGGACACGCAGAGTGGAGGAGCCGAGGATCGAACCATTGACATTCTCCTGAGCCACAGCCGACCACATTACAGACCTACTATGTATTGGTAAATGATCTATTAATCATTAGTAGAACATTTACGAGTACAACTTTATCAACACTTTATCAATGTTGCTTTGAAAGAAAACAGTAGTATTTTTCTCCCAGTGGTTTGGTTCTCCTCCTCTAGACCTGTGCTGTGACTGGAGCACAAACATGCCTGACGACAACAGTGATCATCTGTTGATGCCAAGGTGAATGGCTCAGTGCCCATACAGATTAAGCACACCAGCAATTAGCCAGGGCCGGTCAGCCAGCAAGACACCAACACATAGACAATAACTAAAACTGGCCAGCCAAGCACAGCATACTGCATACTGGACAACAAAACCACACACACACACACACACACACACACACACACACACACACACACACACACACACACACACTGAAGCCCAGATGCTAAGCACTAATCCCTGAGTGATTGTTGTGTTATTTCTTTTGTTGGAGCTGTTTATGACGCTCTGTCATGCCTCTGACTGCACACAGTTAGCATTCACACACTCAGCCTCATGAAGCGTGACTTCTGACACTGACTGAATTGATTTTTTCCTCTCCTCCTTTTTATTTCCTTTTCTTTGCGTTTCACTGTGTGGTTTTGCCAACCTGATTGAAAGCGGCTGTTATGGAGGCCTTTGTCGCCTCTGCTGTATTGAAAAGGTTCTGGACTCCTTCCAGTGGAGGCAAAAAAAGCTCCCTTTACTCAAATATGATCTGTGCTCACAAAACAGGACTGACGTCTTTCAGAGTGAATAAAACCAGACTGAGAAACACAGAGAGAGTACAGGAGGGGGCACACACACACACACACACACACACACACACACACACACACACACACACACACACACACACACACACACACACACCATCTTTCATGCTTGTCACACTGTCAGAAAATTATGAGAGGTGCTATGGTTTTGTGTGAGTGTGTGTGTATGTGTGTGTGTGTGCCGTGTGTGTGTATGTGTGTGTGTGTGTGTATTCTGTGGCTGAGGCCTGATGTGCTCTATGCCCCTGACAAATGATGTGTTACAGCTGACACACACCCCCACACACATGCACACTCATTCAAATTTTCCAAGTGGTTGTGCTTGAAACAAAGATTGTGTCAGACCACAGTGTTTCTAGGATCATCAGCCTGAAGCTTAGCAATTCAATTCAATTCAATTTTATTTATATAGCTCCTTCCACAATCAAAATAGTCTCAAAGCGCTTCACAGAGACCCA